>JAJQQW010000001.1:71022920-71502920 GCA_025583905.1 Ia io | reverse complement strand
ACTGAAAGGACTTGCTGTCAACATTTTACTCTGGGCCTGCGATTGGCCTCGGAGGCTGTGGGCAGGATCGCCCTCTCCTCTCCCAGCCTGTGCTCGGCCACGGAGGCTGCAGGCCAGCCCCCCTGTCCCTGTCCATGTCCGCTCCGGTGGGCCTGACCGAGCTGTGACATAGTGTCTCCGGCCGGCCCCCCGTATCCCTGTTTGTGTCCACTCCATCTCCAGGGGGCCGGCCCGATCCACAGTGGGTGGCTCGGGCCGGCCCCCTGTCCCTGTCCGTGTTCGCTCCAGGTCTCACCTACCACACAACCTCCTTCTGTCCGGTTGTGACCCGTTACGGTGTCCTGGCCTAATTTGCATATTACCTCTTTTTATATATATATATATATATATATACACACACTAGTGGCCCAGTGCATGAAATTCAAGCACGGGGGGGGGGGTGTACCTCAGCCCGGCCTGCACCCTCTCCCATCTGGGACCCCTCGAAGGATGTCCTACTGCTGGTTTACAGGGAATGGGCCTAAATTGGCAGTCAGACATCCCTCTCGCAATCCAGGACTGCTGGCTCCTAACTGCTCACCTGCCTGCCTGCCTGATTTCCCCTAACCATTCTGCCTGCCAGCCTTCCAGACCCCAACTGCCCCTCCCACTAGGCTGATCACCCCCAACTGGCCCCTGTGCTGGTCTGCTCAACCACAACTGCCCCCCCCGCTGGCCTGATCACCCCCAATGGCCCCCCTCATCAGCCTGATCACCCACTACTGCCCTCCCCCTTTGGCCTCTAACTGCTTCTACCCAGCCCCGCCACCATAGCTTTGTCCAAAAGAACGTCCGGAAGTTCTCCCAGTCTACTTAGCATATTACCCTTTTATTAGTATAGATAGAGGCCTGGTGCATGGGTAGGGGCCAGCTGGTTTGTCCCAGATCAGGGTGTCCCAGATCGGGGACAGGGTGTCTCAGATCAGGGTGGGTGTTCCCTTGGGGTGTGGGGTGGCCTGGGAGAGGGGCCTCTGGTAGTTTGCAGGCTGTCCATGCCCCCATGGGGTGAGGGTCCCCACTGGGGGGTGTGGCCAGCCTGGGTGAGGGGCTGAGGGCTGTTTTCAAGCTGGCCACACCCCCTTCAGGGTGAAGGTTCCCACTGGGGTGCCTGGCCAGCCTGGATGAAAGGCTGATGGCTGTTTGCAGGCTGGCCTAGCCCCCCAGCAGCAACCCTCACCCCATGGGGGCATGGCCAGCCTAGGTGAGGGCCTGAGGGCTGTTTTCAGGCTGGCCACACCCCCTTCAGGGTGGGGTTCCCTGCTGGGGTGCCTTGCCAGCCTGGGTAAGGGGCTGAGAGTCGTTTTCAGGTTGGCCACACCCCTGGGGACTCAGGCTCCCAGCCTCCCCTCCTTTTTTTTTCCTCCAGCCCCTCCTTGAGCGGAGGCCAGGGCCAGCTGGCAGCCTTGGTTGCCCCAGGGACCCAGGCCCCCAGCCACTCCTTGAGCACTGGCCAGGGCGGGCGGGAAGCTTGGCTTCCTCCATTGCCGGGGACAACCCAAGCCTCCTGCTCGCTCCAGCTCCGTGGCTGCTGCCATCTTTGTTGGGTTAATTTGCATACTCGCTCCTGATTAGCTGGTGGGTGTAGCAGAGGGATGGTCAATTTGTATGTTTCTCTTTTGTTAGTATAGATATAGATATATATACAAATACTGAGAAAAGTACCTTGAAGTATATACAAAAATATTTATTTCTTTGTGGCAGGATTATAAAAGATGGAAAATAATTTAAAGTTTTTCTGTGCTTTTGTTCACTCCTCAATAAATATGTTTTGTGTGTGTGAAGGAAGGAAAAAACTTTATTTTTTGCATGAAAAGAAGAACATCAAAGCAGGTTAAAGGAGATCCTGCCTAGAAGTGAAACAGCAAACAGGTAGTAGCTTGTGGTTATGTGTGATCTTAGGAGTCCATGATATTTTCAATTATTGTTTTGTGCATCAAAGACCAAAATATGAACATTGAAATTATTGTGAAGCCTATTCAGATAATCTTTAGCCTTTAAAAGATATTGAAAATAATTTTTACTAATAACTATCCTATTACATCAAAATTAAATACTCTTTAGAAAAGTTAAAGTCTGAATCATAGATTAGTGATCAAATATAAATCAGAAGATGGTATTTTGAGGTCCCTTACTCAGGAAATTATTTTTATGGGTATAGTCTAAGCAGAGCAGATGATAGATAGTTGTGAACAGTGAACGGCGATTCCAGGTGGTAATGGGAAGTGAATTAATAGCCTTCTTCCATACTCTGGTGATTCTCCTCTGAGATGTTGTTTCTTATCCAATTTCCACTAACATTTCAAAAATTGATATTTGGCTCTGAAAGTTATAAAATATCAGGTAATATATTTAGAAGTTTAAGATTACTTTTTGAACTCGGGTTGAAAAGCAGCTTAATTCAGATATTTTGAATGGCTTTTTCAATAATAAAAATAAAAACAATATCTTCTATAAGCTATCTTTCCATTCCATTTAATATATGCCTATATTCAAAGGCTCTGGACAGGAATAGTTGAAATTTCACCATTTTCTTCTGTTTTATGTTTAGTAAACAATCTTTTAATTTGTGTAGCTAAGGTTTGGTAAGGAAAACAATCAACCATTTTAGGGTAAAGAATTTAATGCTTTGGCTATGCATGTTCTCTAAGTGCAGTTGATTATCAGTTTGATTATAAATAAATAGCTTTGTGTAGGGGTTGCTGAATCTTCCTAAGATAATTTAACTCAGTCAATATTCTGTTACAGATGTTGGTGCTGCTTCATAGGGTGAGCACCATAATTCTCAATAAATGTCAGGGAGTCTATAACTGTTAAGACAAAGAACTCTCGTGTGTGTGTGTGTGTGTGTGTATGTTTTAAGAAATCTGTTCTTTACCATTAATAAAATGAAAACAATTTTTTTCTTTGTCAATATGTAAACATATATGTACTAGAGGCCCAGTGCGTGATTTAATCATGCACCTGGTGCACCAGCTGGCTGTCTGTCCCCTGGTGCACCAGGCCTTTTGAAAGCCTCCGCCGTGCCGGAGGCTTTCGAAAGGCCTTGTGCCAGAGCAGACAGACAGCCAGCTCCCCCTCTTTGGCTTTCGATCGTGGGGAGCTGGCTGTCTATCCGCTGGTGCACCAGGCCTTTAGAAAGCCTCCAGCGCAGCCATGGCGCAGATGCTGAGCAGACTCTGAGCTCACGGCGCCACTGGCACCGTGAGCTCAGCGTCCTGCTAGCCCATTCAGCTACCCCTGCCACCCTGAGTCCCGCCCCCTGCGCCTCCCGCTGGCCCAATCGTGGGCGTAGCGGAGTGGTGGTAATTTACATATTACCATTTTATTATGTAGGATGTTTCATTAAAAAAATGAGAGTAGGGTTAATACAAGGACTGGTAACATATGGGCATCTGACTTGCTAAACATAGGAAGATAATTCTCTGGTTACAAATTCCAACTGAATATTGTGAGGATTGAACTGGATATTCTCTATGGTGACTTATTGGTCTGATATCTTATGATTCTGAATTTTTCCATTTTCTCAAATCAAATATTTTAATCCTACTGTGAGTTCATAGAGAATGTATCTTGTGGAAAGGTTTAAGGAAATATTTTTAGATTGGTGATAAATTGTATGGATTAATAGAAATTTTAGAAGTCTTGGTCAAAATATTAATTTTCTCAATGGCATAGTTGAAGAATATATAGATAGTACTGTATTGATTAAGGATATTTCTTTTTTGAGCCATGCCTAACTCTATGCTAGGGAGGGCTATACTATAAAATATCAGAATGCTTGTGTATTAATATATAACTCTTATACACAACATTCTTTCCATTTTCACCACATTTTTCTCTTGAGTTTTCCAGGCATAAAATGATAATCTCTTTATTTGTATTGTAAAATAATGGGCATTACAATTATTTCTAAAATACTAATTATACAGTCCATTACATTATACATTTGATTGTATTTTTGCTCTGATTAAAGTGTTTTATCATAGCCCTAACCAGTTTGGACTGGGAGCCTGAGTCCCCAGTTTGGCTCAGTGGATAGAGCATCAGCCTGCAGACTGAAGGGTCCCAGGTTCGATTCTGGTCAAGGGCATGTACCTTGGTTGTGGGCACATCCCCAGTGGGGGGTGTGCAGGAGGCAGCTGATCAATGTTTCTCTCTCATCGATGTTTCTAACTCTCTATCCCTCTCCCTTCCTCTCTGTAAAAAATCAATAAAATATATTTTTAAAAAATAAAGTGTTTTATCATGGAATAAAAGTTCTTTAAATGACTTCACAAAAACTAAGAAAAACAAAACAAAAAAAGAAAATGATTTCAGGATTATTATAGCTCACTCACATGGCCAAGAAAAGTTTGTATATTAGAGAAGACAACTACTAAAATATAAGCATGAAAACAGTTCCCTTGAACTTCAAACTAATTATTATTGGATGCCAGAAAGTCTTTTCAGTGTTTGTTACCTTACAAACACTTGGTAATAGGCTCTGATATAATTTTAATAAATGTGGATAATGGATTCCTTGCCCAATATCTTTTATTGATAGTCAGTGAACTGGACATAAACAAGAAACTGACCATTAATTTTTATTATGTAAATAGTTCACTAAGGTGACTATTTCTTTACCTTCATATTTCTCATTTTAACACTGACAACTTCCCTGAAAGAAAGTGCATACCAGCCATTAGATTCACTGTTCAGAGGATTTAAAACTCCAGAGGGCCCTGTTAAATGCAGCTTTATTTTGGCATAAGTATCTGCAATTGTGCCAGTAATTTACATTTAAGGAGAACAGAAATCCTCTTCTTTCCTTTTTTTTCTTTGTGCCCTTGAATGAATAAAGCTGCTTAGTCAGTGTAGGAATTTTTTTTTTTTTATATTTCACTCTAAAGGCTCAATTTGAAACTAAAATTGTGAAATATAAGATGCATTTTGTTATATTTTAGGGACATTGTTTTTGGCAGAAAGAATGCTCTTGTCTCAAGAAACTTTAGTTTTCTATAAATTTTAAAATGTAAGAATATATAGTATTGGAATTTTAAAGATGATAGGTGGAGAAGGGAAATCATCAGGAGTCATAAATGAAATGAAGAAGGGAAAAAAATTCAAGAGACTATTAGTCATTTATTGTCTTAGGCCAATTAATGAAGCTATTATATTTCTAGGATGTGTAGGGAATCATTAGAATTAGTCTTTCTCCTAAAGGCAGAGCTGTCTTTAATGCCCAGTGACAAGAAAAATGATAGAAATCTTTACCCAGCTGTGCAGACAAGAGAGATGTTGAGAAGTGTATCTTGTGACATTTACATTCAATATACTATTTGTAAGTGCACACAACCTTTTTGACAGGATTACTTCAGTAAAGTGTTCACAACTAGTTAGAATTACATGATGTCACCTCTGGTAGGAAAACTTCTGAGGGAGGGTAGGTTGCATTTGTAGGGGGGCAGATGGTTTGTTGGATTTTAGTTAAATATAACAGATTAATCTCATGTTTATCTACTTTCCCATCTGAATCCTTGCTATAATGAAACTGTGAATATAAATTGACAAGGACAAAGTGAATATGAAGGGCACATTAGTGGACAAGAGACTGCTGAACCTGTTATTAGATTGAAGAAAGCTAAAATGCCTTCAGAAGGAAATAGTAAATTTAAGTGGATCAATCCTCTCCACAAAATCTCTGAAAGCCTCAGAACTTAGAAATATGAAGTATTGTTGAGAGTGGGGGAGAGGCAGTGTGGAATGGGAGTTGAGAAGCAATGACAGAATCCAGGGGGCTTAAACATTATTACATGCATTCATTAGATGCCCTATGATTTCTGTCCCATACAGAAATGTGAGCACTCTTTCTCCACCCAAGCAGAAGATTATTCTCTAAAGAAATTGGAAAGGATAAAACCATGAGGTTTCACATATAATTAATAGTACTTTCAGAAAGAGAACAGATAAAAGACAGCATATGCTATTATATGTTTTAAAAAGGAAAGTGAGTAAGTAAATGAGAAGGGTTTAAAGCAGTTTCTGGCACCATACAGTAAGCAAAGCAAAATGTTAGCTTTTATTATTGTTTTTTTTTTTAATTTTTGTAGCTCATCATATTATTCATCCATAAAGTGCTGCCACTCAAAACCATAATGAGGGCAGATTTCCTAGCCATTTGAGTCAGAATTAATAAGTAGCAAGAATAGAAGGCAAAGCAAAAATAATTGGTTTCCAATAAAATCGTCTTAATGAATAAATTGTCTTAAAACATATAAATGAGTACTCACTGCATATATACTTATATATAATAAATGTATGTATGTGTTAAATAATATATATTAAGTACAAGTATAAAATAAAGAAATAACTTGTCATTTTAAATGTGTTACAATGCAAGTTGAGTTTTCTTGTAGCAAATGTTTGTGTGATGTCTTTGCAAATGAAATAAACATTAGACTAAGCTCTGGAAATCAAGTTCCTGTAATAAGATTCACTTTGACTTTATTGTCATATAATATTTAGGAAAAAATTCTGAAGTATTAAAAAGTAAATTGCATTCCCAGTAGTTATGTTATCATCCCAAATGGACAAGCTGACAAGGCAGAATATTTAAATAAAAAATTAATGAACAATTTATTAAGCTAATTTGATTATATGTTATTATGAATCCAAAAAATTTTTTTTACATTTTTTTAAAAATTTCTTTATTGATTAAGGTATCACATATTTGTCCTCATCCCCTCATTCCCATCCCACACCCCTCCCCACACATGCCCCTACCCCCCTGTTGTCCTTAACCGCTGGTTAGGCTCATATGCTTGCACACAAGTCTTTCGGTTGATCTCTCCCCTTTACCCCCACCCTTCCCGACCCTCCTTCTGAGGCCCGACAGTCTGATCCATGCCTCCTTGTTTCTGGGTCTGTTCTTGTTCATCAGTCTATGTTGTTCATTATTTCCCCTAGATGAGTGAGATCATGTGCTATTAGAAATACACTTATAGGAACCGAAAATGAGACAAGCAATAATGGTTATGGTTACAGGCAAATGAATCGGTCTGTAGTGAGTTTCACTGGGCGAACAGTTCTTTTGAGACCCAATATCAATGTCCAACAGTTCCTTATGTGTACATGTCAGCACTGACATTACAGTTCTGGATGGTGGACAAATGGTGGTAATGCAGGTCCGACTCTCTCTGGTTTGGTCCTGGGCAACCTGCAGTGATGCACAGCTGCTAACTGCTAGTATGGGAAGGCCACATCAGCGTCTTCCATCTCTGGTGAATCCAAAATTTTAAGCAATGAAAAGAAAATAGATTTGCTGCCCCACCAGTGTGGCTCAGTGATTGAGTGTCAACCTATGAACCAGGAGGTCATGGTTCAATTCCCGGTCAAGGCACATGCCCCTGTTTCAGGCTTGATCCCCAGTACAGGGCATGCAGGAGGCAGCTAATCAATGATTCTCAGAATTGATGTTTCTCTCTCTCTCTCCATCTCCATTCTTCTCTCTGAAATCAATAAAAATATATTTAAAAAAATAGATTTGTAAAGGAACATATTGGCCACTGTGGGCAGGATATAAAGGGGACCAAAGTTTTGCCACCCTAAAGCTGCCTTTTGGGATATTGATTTTAAGCTAGTTATTAAAAAAAAAAAAGACTCAGAAAGAACCTCTGACCCTCCCCCTTTTTCTGCCTAAGAGGTTCAGATGGAAGAACCTGCTTCAGGAAGGGAGCCTTAGCACAGTCACCTTGGCATCGGACAGAGGACTCCAAGCAGAAACTTGTTGACTAGATTCTCCCATGCCCCATTGTTTCTGAGTTGCTTAGCAAAACTTTACCTGCCATGTGTGTTCTGCTCTTCTTCAACTACCTGCAAATCACCCATTATGATTTCTTAAACATAAAACTCCATTCTCCACTTTTCTCCTTTTGTTTAAAATGTCATATATATAGGATTTTGCCTTACTGTATTTGGGATTTTCATGCTTATGTGAATTCCCCATGCACACATATTGAAATTTGATTTTCACCTGTTAATCCATCTGTCTCATTCATTTATTAGCCCAGGTAAAAGAATTAGATGGTGGGAGAAAAAGTATTACTTTTTACCTCCCACAGAGTATTCATGTAGAAGGAACATTATATTTCAACAGAGCTTCAGGCATCTGGGGTATGAGAATGGATCTCCCCAACCATTATATCAGTTCAGTTGAAATGATAAGCTTTGTGTCTTTGCTATGTGAAGCTGTTACTACTAAGTTTACTGTAATTTTTACACTAGTAATAAGTTTATTTTAACCTTCTCATCATGTTTCTATTTTGGGCAATTCTAAGATATTTGTAATACATTCTGTAACACAGACCAGAGGAAGACTAGGTAATTTAACCTCAGAAACATGACCTTAGCTTCATTAAATTAATACACTGCTATAATTAATGAAATTCCCCAGAAAGAGTGAGTTTACCTAAAAGCAACAGATCTAAATAATAAAAGTCTTACTTATAGTGATTATTTGGCATACCTTCTGGTGGGACTTGACAGTTGTAACAAAGTCTGAGGGTGACTTTATGGATTGCTCCTCTGAAAAACAAGCTGCAGTTCTGAACGTTCTGGAGAGGAATACAGACTAGAGTCAAACCCTGTGCTGCCCATGGTCCCAAAATACTGACAAGCATTTGCTTGGTTGTCATTTAAAAAATTCAAAAATTCTGAGGACTTTTAATGACTTAAGTATTTAAATGTCATCATTATCTGAATGACATTATATAGAAATTGTCCCAATAGATGCTTAATAAATTATTTAGATTAATGTAAAGTTGTATGTGTTGTGTATATAATATATAGATAAATACAGGGTAGAGCAAAAGTAGGTTTACAGTTGTTTATATGGAAAATAATACAATGATTAACAAATAATAATACAAGAATAGACTCTGTGCTTCCTGTACTCACAAGTATAAACCTACTTTTGTCCCACTCTGTATATATTTCTTGAATATTGATTTAATTTTGTATTGATTAATAAAAATTGAGTTTGAATTATTAACTCTGCCTCTTTTTGCTTAATCTTGGGCAAATTTCTGTTGTTTTACATGTAAACTTATGTTGATAATACATGTTCTGCCATCTTCACAGATATATATATATATATACATACATATATATATATATATATATATATATATATATATATATATATATATATACTGAGTGGCCAGATTAGTATGATCTCTGAATGCATAATAATCTGGCCACTCAGTATATATCCTATATAATAAAAGGCTAATATGCAAATTGTCCCCTCAACCAGGAGTTCGACCAGCAGGCAGGCTGGCCAACCACCCATGTGCCCTCCCCCTGGCCATGCTGGTCGGACCCCACTCATGCACGGATTCATGCACTGGGCCTCTAATATATATTTATATACACTGAGTGGCCAAATTATTATGTGTTCAAAGATCATAATAATCTGGCCACTCCGTGTATATACTAGAGGCCCAGTGCATAAAATTCGTGCACTGAGGGGGGGGATGTCCCTTAGCCCAGCCTGCACCCTCTCCAATCTGGGACCCCTTGGGGAATGTTCAACTCCTGGTTTAGGCCCAAATCCCACAAGACATCCTTCTCACAATCCGGGACTGCTGGCTCCTAACCACTTGCCTGCCTGCCTGCCTGATTGCCCCTAACTGCTTCTGCCTGTCAGCCTGATCACCCCCTAACTGCTCCCTTGCCAGCCTGATTAACACCTTACTGCTCCCCTGCCAGCCCGATTGCCCCCAACTGCCCTCCCCTGACAGCCTGATGGTCCCCAACTGCCCTCCTCTGCAGGCCTGGTCCCCCTCAAATGCCCTCCCCTGCCAGCCTGGTTGCCCCCAACTACCCTACCCTGCTGGCCTGATTTCACCCCCAACTGCCCTCCTCTGCATGCTAATTTGGTTCTAATTGGTCTGTTTCTATACCAGTCAGCATCAAAAGCTCTGCCTCCTGGGCAGCCATTGGCTCCTCACAGTTGACCCAGATTTGGTTCTGATTGGTCAATTTCTATGCCAATCAGCATCAAAAGCTCTGCCTCCTAGGCAGCCATTGGCTCCTCACATTTCACCCAGATTTAGTTCTGATTGGTCGGTTTCTATGCCAGTCAGCATCTCTGGGCCTATCAATGGGGCCTGATCAGAAAGGTGTGGCTAATCAGCAGCCCTGGTGGAGGCCTGGAGAGAAATGGAGGTGTGGCTGCTGACCAAGCCCAGAAAGAAAGAGAGAGGTAAGTGCTGATCAACAGCTCCCACAGAGGCTACGGATCAGATGCTGCTTCTCTCTTTAGGCCTCTCTCTGGACCTGATTTGCAGCCCCCTCAGCAGTGAGTGCTGGGTCACCATTCCCACAGCTGTAGCAGTCAGTGCTGGGTCGCCACAGCAACCCACTGCTGACTGCAGAACTGACTTCCAGTTGGTCAAGCCTCCTGGTCATTGCGGATGTGATGCACCCAGGGTTTTTATATATTAGGATGTTTTTAAAAAAATTTGATTTCAGGGAGGGAAAGGGAGAGAGATAGAAACATCAATGATGAGAGAGAATCATTGATTGGCTGCCTCCTGAACACCCTCTACTGGGGATCAAGCCTGCAATCCAGGCATGTGCCCTGGCCAGGAATTGAACTGTGACCTCCTGGTTCATAGGTTGATGCTCAACCATTGAACAACACTGGCCAGGCTTCGCAAGACATATTTTGAGGATCAAATCAATCTAAGTGTCCTGATACTCTTTTATAAAATGAAAGATTCTATATAAATAATATACATTGACACATAAGGATAATACTTTTATGCAAAAATCTTTGGACCTTAGAAAAATATAAACTTCCTTATTCATATCTAAGAATTTTTTTTTAATGTCACTCCATAAAAAACTTTATGATAAGTAGTAGTTTGAGTTGGAGTAGGGGACAATTCAGAAATGTACATTATTAAGTATATCTGATTAGAGAGTACCCTCTGGATAAACAACTGTAGAAGAAGGAAAGGGAGTAAGATTGAGCAGAGGAAAAATTTGTCTTTTATGCATACTCAATGAGGCCTCACCTAGCACAACGGGAGTCTCTTAAACTAAGATGGTTTCATAATTGTCCCAAGATGGGACAAAGATAACAGGCCTTTTTAAGCCCACATGAATCAGTATTAGATGTGAGTAACCTCTGAGAAGAGGATGAAACAACTTTTTACAGCCTAGTGCAATTTCATTAATGCACTGACAGCAGAATACTATGAGCCAGCAACATTCCCAGCCATTGGGGAAATGAACATTTTCAGTTCTTATGGGAGATATACGTGTCAGTGCATTCCAGCCTCACGAGTGTCCTCCAAAAAGCTTCTAAATTTTTATTATTGTCATAAAGGAACACATGACCATTTCTAATAGAAGTTGGTGAAATCTGAAAAATTTTGAGTATATATAAATTTTAATGTAATCAATTCTTTCCATTTAATATCAAGACCCATTGTAAACATTTAGGAAAAAAAAGGTTTTCACAATTGTCTGTTTGGAAAAAACTACCTACATTACATTTTCACTACGTTATTTGTTTGTCTTTTGAAACCTCCTGAGTAAGTATTTCAGTCAAATTACATTAATCAGACATTATTTACATGGGTGACTGAATTGGCATACCCCATTGCAACAAAATGTCATTTTTAAAAATCATTTGGCCTAATATAAAAATTAAAATAGAATCTTAACTCTTCTATAAACAAGATTAATTACTTCTTTTAAAAGTTAGATATTTTACCATACCCAAGTTCTGCTGCTTGTCTCAATAAGACCCAAACTACTGGGACAGGTGCTGGTGAGAAGGAAAGTGGTTTATTTAAGTGCCAATACCCTGAGGGGCTGGGGGACTCTTGTCCCAAAGCCCATCTTAACATTTCAGTGCAGGCCAGGGTTTTTATCAGGAGGGAGGGGGAAAGAGAACAAAGAAATCAGGGGGAATGGGCGGTGGATGTTCAGGCAGTGTTCTTACTGGTCTTGATATAGATCTTTATTGCCTGTGTTTCTGGCACAATCTCCAGTGTGAGGCATGCAGGAGGCAGCTGATCAATGATTCTCATCATTGATGTTTCTATCTCTCTCCCTTCCTCTATGAAATCAATAAAAATCTATTTAAAAAAACTTTTAATATGCAATCTCAAGTTATGAGAAAAATTAGGTTAGAGTAACAAGCTGGTTTTAATATTTACTAAGATTAGTATGGTTAGCTTTATATAAATTCTCTTATAAGCTCACCTTGTTAGTACATTCTCATTTAAGTTCCATTCAATGGCTAGTCAGACTAATATAAGTAGCATAGCACATTCATTTCCCATTACAGATTTACTTTCTTTCATGTACCTTTTCTTTTTTTAAATTGTAGTGACATACTTAATTAAGCTTTAGCCTCTAAGCTTTAAAGTCTGAAGAATTTGTATATACTCTGTTAATCTTTTATCTGTCTACTAAACACAATTAGGGAATTTTAAAAGTGGTTTGATCACCACAGTAATGAAGATTATATTTTGCAGACTTTTCAGCTATGAAAATAAGCAATAATTTATGTTATTAGAATTTTTAAGGAATCAAGAAGCAGAGCTTTCAAAAGGAAGAAAAAGGGCCTTGAAAAAAATGGTTGTTTCTTTCAACATATCCTTCCATATGAAATCATATTAAAATGACCAAGTATTAGTAGCCTGAAAAGGGCAGTAATAACATAGAACAAAATCCTGCAAACTGGACTTGAGGAAAATAATAAGGTTGAGTGGTTATAAAGATTAAAAAGCATGTTTGTCTGGGAAATAGCTCTCCATCTTCATTCTCAATTCTTTTACTTACTGACTGAGCTTTGAAATGTATATAAGAGCTTACGGTATTGTTCAAGGTTGTAGGTGCTAAAAAAATTTAATACCTTCCCTCCCACATTCTAAGTTCTTCTGGCTGAGCTAATAAACAAATGAACAGAGATAGGAGAAATAAAAGTTTAATACAAACACTTGGGGAATTCACATAGATATGATAAATCCATGAAAATTCCAGACAGTGAGGTGACATTGGGTATATAAGACATTTTGAACAAAGGAAAAAAAGGGGAGCAAGGTCTTAGATTTCAGAAGTGAGAATGGGTGATTTACAGGTAGTTGAGGGAGGGTAGGAACACATGGCAGGAAAATCCTTGCTAGGCCACTCAGAAACAATGGGTCACAGAAGGTATCTAGTTAACAGGCCCCTGCCTGAAACCCTCTTATTTCCCATAATTAATTTAAATCAAGCTAAGGCAGCATCCTAAGATCTCCTTTAAAAAGCAGGTTTTTTAGTCGGAATCTTTTTGGGCAGGAAAGGAGATGGGGAGTGGTCAAAAGTTCTTTCTGTGTCTTGTTTATTAATAAACAGTGTAAAATGAATAACCCAAAGAGCAGCTTTAGGGTGGCAGAATTTTGGTCCCTTCAGGGTCAAGTGGCATAGAATAAATGTAATACTCAGTGAGAAGTAATCATAGGGCAGGGATTGTTAGGCTTTTTGTATGCATATTTTAGCAGCTTCTCACACCAGCCCCATGAGATGGCATTATTATCTCTATTTGATGGTAAGGATTGGGCTGAGAGGCAAATTAATTGGCCTAGTTTATATGGGAAATAAATTCTAGACCCAGGACTCAAATCTAAATCAGCCTTGACTCCAAAACTCATTGTCTTTTCATGAATGGTTGCTGTCTCTGCACAGTACTATTTCCTTGTTTACCACCCTGAAGTTATCCCACTCTGATCTACATAGCAGTGAGCCTTCCCAACTCAGGGAAGAAGCAATCACCTTGATTTTTTTAGTTTAGCAATGGATATGATGACAGATTCTAATTGAGAAATTGTAACATATTAGCTTTCAAAACTCCTGTTTTTTTCCTATTATTTTTTGGGAACCTATTACTGGAAAGTTGCATGCTCTTCATTTAAAAAAAAAATGGAATAAAAGAAGAGACACTTTAGAAATGAAGGTATACTTTACTTTTCTAATATCATAGTACTTTTTTTCTCACATTGAACAAAGAAAATCATTCTGTACCCAACCTGTGTGGTTCAGTGGTTGAGTATCAACCTATGAACCAGGAGGTCATGGTTCTATTCCCAGTCAGGGCACATGCCTGAGTTGGGGGCTTGATCCCCAGTAACGGGCATGCAGGAGGCAGCCAATCAGTGATACTCTTTCATCATTGATGTTTCTATCTCTTCCTTTCTGAAATCAATAAAAAGAAAAAAGAAAAAATCATTCTATTGATTTAATCACCTTTAGTGTGTGTGTGTGTTTCCAAAAAAAAGAACAAAACCCTGACAATAATTTCTTAACTTTATAACAATTTTTTGATGAAAAATCCTTTTACTGTTTCTCTACTTTGGTCTTTTTATTTCTTTACTGTAATGTCTGTAATTACTTTTTACCAGGCAGCAGACTCTTGGGAGAAACATAAGGAAGTTATGGTTGATGGAAAATCAACTCCAAGAAAGAGTGTTGTATGTGCAGTATGACACAGTATAGAATTTAGTATTTCCCTACTCTGTTCTCATTTGTATTTCTGTAAACATTCATTATCTATTAATCAACTTGTAACTTCCCTGTTTTTTTTGCAATACTTTCCCTTTATGTTAAAATGACAGTATTGTACTTGAAGTCCAAATGCCTCATCAGCTACAATTTATGTGTGCCTTTCAATTGGTTATGACTCTTCTATAAAATAAAACTGTTCTTAATATCTAAAACACTGAAACTAGGATACATCTGTGAAGTTAATTTAACAGTTACATAAGAAATCTCACTTTTTCTTCATTTAATTTATTCTTTGTGTATTGACATGTAAAAAATACTGTTCACAATAAATGCAAGCATTTGGAGAGCAAATGAAAAACTACAAAAAACTACAAAATAATTAAACTGTTAATTAAAAAAATCACGAATGATTTAATCATAAACTTGAAAATTAACTAAGATAATTGCTATCCAAAGAAGTCATGTTATCATTTCTTTTTCTCACTGGATGAAAGAATAATTTGAATAAATTATAAACTGAATTTTGACAACAAACATAACTGGATAAAGTATATTTTTAGATTTCATATACTTTTTTACTTTTATTGAAGTTATTAATATCATATGATTGAGCTATTTTGTAATTAAATCATTAAACAAATCCAGATGGAAAACTATTAAATATTATGCCCAGCTGTGTTCATGTCATATCATTGGCTTATTAAAACACTCAAACAGACCAATAAATAAATTAATTCATCTTTTGCTAATATTAGTAATTCTATTAAATTTGGTTCTAGAAAAATGACTTTGTATCAAACTTGAAAGTAAAGAAGCCACTTATGTACTTTTTAAAGCCCGCATTACACAATTTAAATGGTCTAAGGAAGTTAATGGTGCTGTTGGGTATCATTTGTGTAGATCATTCAAAACATTGTCACTTACATCTGTCAACTATTGCTGTGTATGTATTATGGGAGCTAATGAGTTTGGCAGCTGTCTGCTAACATTGCCAGCAAAAATGTGTGTGTATGTGCATGTGTGTGTTTGTAGTAAATTAGGTGATGAGGCATGTTACTCACATATGCAAACTGTGAAGCATCTTATAACTGATGCTTTTAGAGAATGTATTCATATTATTGTTTCAGTTAAATCATATTCACCTAACCTTTGTGTTTGTTAGAATATGAAAATGCTATATCTAAGTAACGCGAGGATAAATTACAAAAGTATGCAAAACCTAGGAAAATAAGTACATTTAAAACATTAATTTTTCAAAAGCATTAATTGGAAATTTGTCTATACAAATGATTTTTTAATAGAATTTTAATTAGCGGAAGAACAAGAATACAGGTTACTTAGTTACTTTTTTCTTCAGCAAAGATATCCACTTGCCACCAAAAATTTCACATGAAACAGTATTACTTAGAAAACCAGAAAAGAAAATGATAAAATGCTGCAGAAGTCTAAGTTAATAGTATGTACATATTCAAATATTATTTTATAAAAATCATATGGGAAATATTTTAAGAAGATATTTTAAAATGAGAAAGCTATATGTAAATAAGGAGTTCTGAAGTTATTTCGAGATATGATAGCAAATATAAAACATATAACAAAAGAATAAATGGTTTTCAAAAGATTTATTTTAGTGAAAAAATTAGGTCAAGGGTTATGAAAAGTCAGGATTGAGAAAATTATAAAAATTGAAAGAGTCAAAAAGGAGGCATATATGTCGAAGAAAGAAACAATGGCATTTTCTCTTCTTACGTAAAATTTCTTTTCTTTTTGGAAGAACAATTTCTTAAAAGTATTACCAGAGGAAATTGGCTCTTTTGTGGTGTTGTGAGAAAAAGATTTCAGGGACACTCACATAGAAGAAGTTTAGTGATAGTGGCAAGATTTTTAGAGCAAAAAGTGACAAGTGACAGTACACTCTCAGAGAGGCAGAGAATGGGCAGGTTATCGTGTAGCAGCTGCCTTGAGGTCCTTGCTGAGCTTTTATATATTTCCTTGAGTTTCTTGGGAAAGAGCAGGATTTCTTTCAAATGATTCAGTCTCTTTCCTGGCTTTTCCCAGGCCTGTGCTGGTGTCCTCTACCCATCCAATCCCTTCCCTGGAATTTCTGGAGGGTTTATGCCCTTCTTCAATCCAATCCTTTTCCCAGGCTAGTGCCCTCTCCCTTTAATGGTTGCCAATTTGTCTCATAGTTCTGCTTCTTCATTTGGCTTCTGTTGAGCATGTACAGCAAAAGGAAATTTCCCCTTGCTGTTTTTCCCTCCCCCTGTGAACCCTGCAGAACAATGGTTACCCATTTACCCCCTTGGGTGACTATAAAGCTGTCTTTCTTGCCTAGTGGACTAGGCAGATTGTTGACCAGAATGATGTCAGTTACTCCCTGCAATGACTTTGAAATTACTCTTTCCTGACGTAATAAGGCTTAACTTGCTCACTTCCCTTTCATTAATAACTAATTACCTACTCTGAAAAAAGTAAAATAGGAGATGCTTCTTTCCAGTGCAGTTGAACTTTCTTGTTGTGGAACATTATTTATGCAAGAATAACCAGAAAAGCTTGCAAAGCATAAAGACAAGAACAGCGTATTTTGATGGCATCAGAGAACTACCAGGGCTTTGAGGACTTAAACAGTTGATTCTCAAAGAAGGAAAATTCAGAGAGGTGGACCTCAAATTTGTGTTATATTTTCCCTCAAGGCATTTGACAATTCTTAAGAGTAGCTAAGAGGCTAAGAAGATTAGTAAACCTTGCTTCCAGGAGTCCTAAAGGTGGCAGATTGAATCAGATTTCAGGACCAACCAAGGAGGAGGAACACTAGTTACAAACCATGATAGGCTACATCCTACAAGTAGGGGAGAGTTGGAAATAAACTAGTCCACAAAATAGTTGTCACAGGTTCAGTCAGCCCAATGCCTGATGGGTTTAAGTAATCAGTTTCTACAATAAATACCTGCAAGAAAAAAATTCTTCCTGAGTAAAGACAAAAGTTTCGCAAAAGTGCATTTTTATTCCAATTTTTCATAGACAATGTATACTATTAAATTGTTGAAATCTCAACATATGTGATGTATAGAGCAAGAGCACAGTGGACAATCCAATATGGAGTCACTATCAGCCATGCGTTATGTCAAGTGCTGTGGCAATACTGAGGTAATGGGGTGTAACAAGAATGCCCTTAGGAAGGGCCTAGAACATCTAAAACCACAAGTACGGACATTTGTATAAGGACTCCATCTTGACACCGATATGAGTGGGACATCCACTCCTTGTGAGCTATAAGAACTCAGAGCTCTGACCACCCAATGCTGGAGTTTGGCTGTAGCAGGGGTCGCACTTGAACCCCTGCCAAACTTCCACTGTACTGGACTTATGCCTCCACTGAATCTGGAAGGGCTTCAGTGGAGGGATAAGTCTTCAGTGGGCACCAGTGAAGCCCTTCCTTTTGAGAAAGACTCTCTGCCTGGCTTGACACTGACACCTACCATTTTACCTGCAGACACTGCCACTGACTGGGACTTTGAACCCTATGTTCACTCTGCTTGCTTCTATCTTATAAGCTCTTCCTTTCTGTGTATAACCTGCATGTGATTCTATTGGCTCATTGAGGAAGTCTCCCCCAATAAATCTGGCATTGTGGAAAGACACAAATGTGTGTGTGTGACTCTTTTTTGGCATGCTTCTTTGCTCACAACATGCAAGAATAACTTTGCAGTATTCCAGAAGGGCCCCTGCAACACCTCATTAAAGTGACCAAGTATGAGTAGCCTGGAAGGGCAGTAATAACATAGAACAAAATCCTGCAAACTGTACTTGAAGAAAATAATAAGGTTGAGTGGGTATAAAGATTAAAAAGCATTTTTGTCTGGATAGGTCTTGCTTAAGGCAAAGATAAATCTTTTACTAAAAATGTTATATGCCTGAGGTATAACTACTCACTATGACCTACCCAGTTAGGAATTTATGATCAGGTAACCTTGTGAGGTTACTTTCCATAGAACTCATTTTTCATCTACAATTCCCTGTTTAGTCATAAATCCATCTGAAGGATGCACTGATGATCAACCTTTGTTTGGATAGTGTGATCTCACAGTGCTAGGAAGGCTCATTCCTAGTTAAGTCTCGGTATGGATGTTGTCTCATTGAAATAGTAGACCATTGGAATTGGCACAATACTATATTCATGGAATGTGAGTTAAGACCAAATTTTCCCCCAAAGCAGAGGAGCAGATAAATGAAAGGCAGTCAAGTATTATGGCCTTCACTGTGAACAATACACTGGATCATTTCTGTCTTCTGAACTATCATGATCCGAGTTTTGCTGTCTTATTTTTCTGTATTTTGCATCTAGTATAACATTTACATAAGCCATAAAAAGATTATTAATAGTTATACATGTTCAGTAATCATAGACAGTTGGACTATATATAAAAACCCAAAGAAGAGGTATAACTATTATTATGACTAATATCATTAGCACAGAGGTAAAGACAATAAAATAATTTATTTCTGAGTTAAACATCAATCTGTAGGTATACAGGCCTTTCCAATGTCTTGGGATAACTGCTACCTCTCATGTCAGTAGCTTCTCACCCTGGAGTCTTTGGTGTCTGTTGTAGGTGAAGGTGACTATTCCTTCCAAAAAACAAAATTTCTAGGTAGCAGTCAATGATCACTAAAGTCTTTGTCTCCTTGGAGCTTATTGGGAAAGGGAGTGATTACCAATTTGGATTTTCTTTAAGTGACTTTATAAAACTTGGCAATAGTGTAAGATATCTCTCAATAATTTTAGCTCATAAATTCCTTCATCTGAATTAAGTGCAGCTTAAATGCACTATGATGCCTGAAGGAATGCTGGAAGCTACCCATTGTCTACACTATCAGGAAAGTGTTAACAAGGAACCCAGAAGGCTGATGGACCTTGAGCTTTGGCAAGGGCTAAAAGCTATGCACTGATTATTCTGTCGAGACAATGGTGGCTCAAGCAATTTCCTCACATAATAGTCTCAAAGTAAATATTTACTAATATTTACTGACCTTTAAGATAGTCTGTCTGCTACTGGAATTGCCTGCCTGACTAAAGGCAAGATGTGAATCTAAAATTGAATAAAAAGCTGGCAGGACCTGGGCACCAGTGAAGCCTTTCTTTTTGAGAAAGACTCTCTGCCTGGCCCCCTGTAATTTCCAAATTCATATTTCTTATCTAGTCTCTTCATTTGTGTGTGGCCCTTCTCCAGGTCCCACACCCAAGCCATGCAGGATGCAGCTTTCACAAAGGAATACACAGGCCAAAAATGGGGTTTGCCAGGAAACCTGGAAACACCAAGTGGCCATCTTGGTGAAGAGACAAAAGGGCTAGGTAATCAGGGATGGGGCCATAGGGGGAGGAAGTAGAACTGGGGAATCGAGCTAGGCAGAATTGCTAAGGCAATCCAGCTGGGCAGGGAAAGAAGAGCAATCATGGGAGAGAGACATGAGCTTTAAAATTTATGGATGTTGCTAAAACAGGCAGCTTGCAGATAACCAATCACAAGGCAGTGAGGCATATAACCAATCCCAAGGATGTTACTAAGGCAGAATTCTTTGAAATGACCAATTAGGAACTAGCAAAGTATATATCTACCCCTAGACAAAGAAGCACACTCTCTTCTCTCTCTGGTGCACTGGGTTCCTGGGTCTCCTGTAGCAGGAGATATGCTCCTGTGCCCACATGGCTTATGACCATGTGGAATTTATGAGACCATATGGTGTTGCAGAAGACCAAAGAAAAACCAAGCGACGCTTTAAAGAAAAGGAGTGACACTGTTTATTTATTCCGGTGGACTCAGGGAATAACTTTCCAAATCTGAGTAAAGTAACATGCAGGGGGCTTCTCTTTTATATCTTTCTGGGGTCTTTGTCCCACAAATATGGATTATGCTTCCAGTTTTTTTTGCGGGCCTTGCAAGAAGGTCCCCAGGTATTGGGGGGTCTCCAGGCCATATCTGATGGTCTAGCCTGGTGCCAGCATTAATAACCCTCCCTCCGGGCAGTGCACTGTTCACAGTTTTATGGCCTCTGTAACAGGTTCTGCAAGACCAGTTTCTGGGAAGGAGGTAGTGACTTAATTATAGGATATCAAGAATGTACACTGAGCTTGCTGGCATGGATTCAGATTGCTACCCCCCACCCCAAATATCAGGGCTACATTGGAATTAGCCCTTTTTAGCCTTCTCAATGGGACTTCACACATGGATTGATGGACTTTAATTAGCTTGTATGCTGAACTACTACACCAGGCTGCAACATGGAACGGAAGCTCTAGACACTGGCCTGATTTTGAAACCCCAGCTGCACCTTTTCCAGGACTGGCTTCTCTCAATAAACTTTGCTTCTGCTAACCATATTTGTCCACAAATTTATTTGTCAATTTTGCAAGACAAATAACTCGGACCCAAACACCACATTTTGGTTTCATTGGATTTATCATAGCCTCAACTATTTGCTTAATTTACAACCATTGTTTACCCATTTGACATACTCTAGAAATTTTTCATGGCTTATTTTAAAATGCTTCCCATGTAATAAAAACTGCATTATGTGCTTCCAAAATGCAATGGTGGAATAGAGATAAGATAGGGATTCCCATTTCAAAAAAGGAGAAATAAAAAAGAAGAAAGGGGGGATAGATCCCAAACAAGTCCAAAACCTCACAAACCAAGCTCCATGAGATCTTAAAGCTTGAAGATAAACTTTGGCTCAATGTTCTGCCCTCCAGACATAATGGGATAACAGATTCACCCCACACATTGGTGGGATAATGGTCATGCTGTAGCTCTCTGCAGTGGCCTTACCCACACCACAGTTTTCCATTGCAGTGAGGGTCACACCTCCAGGTCTCTGCTGGATGGCCCCATCCCCATGTCTCTGCTGGTAATTGAAGCTGTCAGAGTATGCAGTTAGTTGGTTATTAACAAAAGAGAAGGGAGCAAACTAAGCCTGATTAAGTCAGGAAACAGCAGTTTCACAGGCACCCCAGGGTTTAACCAGCATTGTTCTGGACAACATCCTGCCTAGTCAACTAGGCAGGAGAGACAGCTTTACAGTCACTTGGGGTGGTAAACAGGCAACCAGTATTGTTCTGCCAGCTTTACAGGGAGAGGAGAAAAGGTCAAGGGGAATGCCTTCCACTGAGTGCATGCGCAGTAGAAGCCAAGATTGTGCATAGGGATTCTTTTTACTAAGCATGTGCAGTAGAAACCAAACAAGGAAGTAGAACTATGAGGCATGTGCAGTAGGAGACAAAATGGCGAACATAAATGGGGGAAGACACTCGCCTGGGAGTCTGGGGAAAGGATCAGATTGGAGAAAGGCACAAGCCCCCAGAAGATCCAGGAAACATACTGGATAAGGGGAGGACACAAACACAAGCTCTGGAAAAGCCAGGAAAGAGATTGGGTAGTTTGAAAGAAATCTTGCTCTTTCCTGAACCCAAAAAAAATATATGGCTGGTAGACAAAGAACCCAGCGTGCACCTTCCTTGGAGCATGTCCATGCCCTTCCTTTTCTCAGGCACTTACGTACTTTTTGCCTTTTTTTTCTCCTAAACTCTAAGGGTTTTCATGAGACTTGCATCCAGGGAAGTAGCAAGCAGTGGCAGAGGACTCTCCTTTTGCCTCTGTAACTTCCTTTCCTGAGTCCATGCAGCTACCAACCTACAGCCTGCCTGCTCTCTCTGCTTCACCAAGAGTGTACTGTTGCTTGTCATTTTTTGCTCTAATAAATCTTGCCACTATCACTAAACTCCTCTGTGAGAGTCCCTGAAATTCTTTTCCTGCAACATTGTTGAAGAACTGCAGCCTCTGGTAACATAACTGCACTTGTAATTGAAGTAGCGGCAGGCAGCCCTAACGATCTCTGAATTACCTCTGGATGTTTCTTCCCTTGTTTTGCAGAATAGTACATGCTGACAGAAGAATAGTTCTATGGTCCTGTCCTTTAAGTCTAAGAAGTATGGCACTCTTCCTTTACTTTGTTCCATTTCCTTTTTGTTATTTATTTTCAGCTGGAATTGTCTCCAATAGTATAATTTCATCTCTATTTCTGGCTTTTTTAAGATGGTTGATTAAGATACTACTCTAATCAAATTGTCACTCAGTCACATCCTTGATGTCCTCTTCCAAACATGCTTTCTCATTGTTTTGGTAACATAGACATGCTGAAAATTTCTAAATCATTAAATTCCGGTTTCTTTTTGCTCAACAGTTGCATCTTTAAGTCATTTCTGTCTCCTTGCATTTTACTATAAGTAGTCAGGTGGGGGCAAGCCAAACCTTTAACACTTTTCTTAGAAATCTCTTCAGTTAAATATCCAATTTCATCTCTTACAAGTTCTATATTCCACAAAACACTGCAACACAACACAATCCAGCCTAATTCTTTCCCACTTTATTACAAGACTTGCCTTTTCTTCAGTTTCTAATAACATATTCCTCATTTCTATCTCAGACCTCATTAGAATGGACTTTACCACATATTTCTATCAACTTCATGTCCACGATCATTTAGATATTCAAGATTGAGGATTCTCTACAGCTCTCTTCTTTCTGAGTCCTCAGGAAAATCCCTTTAAAGGTCTATTCATAGCAATTAGAAAAAATATGCACCTCAAAACTCTTACAGTTCTATGCATTACTCGGGCCCAAAGCCACTTCCTCATTTTTAGGTACTGTTATAAAGCATCTCCATTTCTTGGTACCAAATTCTGTCTTTGTCATTTCAGGCTGCTATATCAAAGTACTATACACTAGGCTGGCTTATAAATAACAAAAAAATTATTTCTCACAGTGCTAGAAGCTAGAAATTTGAGGTCAGCATGCCAGCATCATTGAATTCTGCTCCCTCCTGAGTTACAGACTACCAACTTCTCATTGTATCCTCAAATAAAGGGATGTTAGCAGTTTAGTGGCTCTAATAAGGGTATTCCCTCTTTTAATGAGGGCTCTACCTTCATGTACTCATTTTATTCCAATTACCTCTCAAAGGACCCACCTTCTAACTCTATCACATTGGCCTATAGGGTTTTAACATATGAGTTTTGGGGGTATAAAATTTTTCAGTCCATAACAAATAGAAAAACTTAATTTATTAAGGATGTTACTTTTTCCCAATTTATAGATTCCAGGAATCCCAAAAAAAATACCAAGAAGTTATTTTGTGGTTATTGACAAACTGATTCTGAAATCTATATAGATAACCTGAAGACTCAGAATAACGAGCACAATATTGAAGAAAAATAAAGTCAAAGAACTGACATTACCATGCTTTAACATTTACTATAAAACCATAGTAATCAAGACAGTGTGCTTCTGATGAAAGAATAGAAAAACAGATCAATGGAACACAATAAAGGGCCCAGAAACAGACCTACATAAATATAATTAACTGCTCTTTCACAAAGGAACAAAGTCAATATAACAGAGAACAACAAAAATATATTTAAAAATGAAAAAAAAATACGTATATACAGTATAACAGAGAAAACACAGCATTTTCAACAATGGTATTGGGACAACTGGACATTCACGTGCAAATAATGACTCTAGACACAAATTTTATACCCTTTACAAAAATATAAAAATTGATCATAGACCTAAATGTAAAATTTAAAACTATAAATCTCCTACAAAGTAACACAAGAGAAAATCTATGTGATTTGGGATATGGTGATGCCTTTTAAGATATAAAAGCAAAGGCACAATCCATGAAAGATATCATTGATCATCTGGAATCCTTTAAAATTTAAAGCTCATGTTTTGTAAAAGACACTGTTAAAAGAACTAGAGACAGGTCTCATAATTAGAGAAAATATTTGCATGAGATGCCTGATGAAGGACTTTTATTCAAAATATACACAGAACTCTTAAAAGTAATAAGAAAATGAACAACCAATTTTTAAAAATGAACAAAAACTTGAACAGAAACCTCATTGAAGAAGACATACAGATAGCAAATAAACATAAAAAAATTCAACATCATATGTCATTAGAAAGTTGGATATTAAGACACCAATGTGATACCACTAAACACTTATTAAAATGGCCAAAATCCTAAGCACTAACAACACCAAATTTTGACAAGAATTTACAGCAAATAAAATTCTCATTCTTTTCTCATGGGCATGGAAAATGGTACAGGTACTCTGGTAGATAGTTTGGCAGTTTCCTACAAAACTAAACATACTCTTATTACATGATCCAGCAATCATGCTTCTTAGCATTTACCCAACAGAGTTGAAGACTATGTCCACAGTAAAACCTTCACATGGTTTATTATAGCAACCTTATTCATAATTGCCAATACTTGGAAACAACCAAGATGTGCTTCAGGTGGTAAATGGATAAAAAAAAATAGTGGTAGTACTAAATGATTAAATATAATTTAGCAATAATAAAAAATAAATGAGCTATTGAGCTATGAAAAGACATAGAAGAAACTTAAATGCATATTACTAATTTTTAAATAAACCTATCTAAAAAGTCTTCACCCCTTATGATTAAACTATATAACATCTTGGAAAAGGAAAACTATGGAAACTATGAAAGGGTCAATGGTGCCCAGGGATTGAGGGAAAGGAGGGATAAATCCGTAGAGCACAGCAGATTTTTAAGTCATTGAACCTATCCTATTTAATAAAGAGGGAATATGCAAATTGATGGTCATGCTGTCACAAGATGGTGTAGCCCATGGCAGGGGCAGGGCAGTGGGGAGCGGGCTCGATGGGCTGCCTTCACCGGGAACTGCTGACTCCCCTGCCCACTCCCTGCAGACTCCCCACTCACCCCGGCCTCCCTGCCACTTGCCTTACCCGGAAGTCTGTCCTCAGACTGGGGGGACTCCAGGCAGGCATTGCCCCGTGGAGTCCTTGCTGAAGTGGGTGAGGCAGGTGCATGGGCCATGGTGGTCCCTGCAGCATGGGGACAGATTGAGACTTCAGGTGACTCTCCTGTGGCTTCCAGGAGTCACTGGGCTGGGCACAGGGTGGGGAGGGCTGGGGTGAGTTGGGGTGGGGTGGGATGGGTCGGGGCAAAGCCTCACAGCAGGCCAAGGCTTAGTGTGGGAGATGGGGAGGGGTGTGGCACTCGAAGGGAGTCATCAATCTGGAAGTCCCCGCGGGGCGGGTCTGGGAAGGTGGAGATGCTGCCTGGACCCGCCCGTGACAGACGCATTTTGTGGAATTTCACGGTCACCTCGCACTTCTCTTAATATTTTCAAAATTGGCCCGATGCACCTGAGCGGGAGTCCTGTACAGTAGAGAGTGGACGTTAGGAGTGGTGGGGAGAGGAAGCCTGGGGAACAGGGGGCCACAGAAGCGGGTCCCCAAAGACTGACCACCCACCTGGGTGGGAGGATGGACTGAGGTGAGAAGATCCACAGATGGGAAGGAGTAGGGAGCAGGCAGCAAGCATGTCTCACCCAAATCCCAGTCTCTTTCTGGTAATTGCCATGCCTGGAGTATTCTGTAAACCTTGGAGAGAAATGTATAGGTCATTTCAGCTTTTATCTCTTAAAAATGGGACTTTTAAACTGCAACTCCGTTTAACAAACTAAATGTAAGGCCCCGTATTTCTTATGAAGGGATGCGACCTAACATGGCAGTCATGTCAAGATTAATGATATATCACTTAAATTGATACCATGTAGTTAAAAAACAGGACTTTGTCTAAGTCAACAGGTAAATTCCTATTTAAAATTCCCTATATGAAAATAAAAACAGAGGAACTGTTGCGTTTCTGGAAAGATGTGCATATCCTTTTGGAAAATGAATTAAGAAATAGCTTTGCTTTAATTGTCATGATTCTCTTATGAAAATTTTCTGACTTTTCTGGGAGGAGTCTAGAGTTACAATTTTGGTCACATTTGTAGATCAGTGTGATTTCCCCCCCACCCAGCCATATATTTCTGTTGTAACTATAAGATTGATCTAATTTTGTATTCTTATTTATGCTAATATTTCTTTACAGGTGACTTTGGGGAGGGGCACAAAAGTCTTCTTTAAAGAGCTTTGTACAGTTACTGAAGGATGTGAGAAGCAGTGTTGATTGATCTATTTGGTTTGACATTGAACTCTCAGAAAAACTATCAGACATTACTGAAGACATGGAATGCTGTTAGGTACCACCATGCTGCCAAAGCCAAGTTCCTTTGCATAACGTGTTGAACTGGCAGTTGGACATCCCCCAAGGTGTCCCGGATTGGAGAGAGTGCAGGGAGGGCTGAGGGAGCTCCCCCCACCCGCTCCACCATCATGCACGAATTTCATGCACTGGGCCTCTAGTTGTGTATAATACTATAATGTTGACTAAATCTCATTATACATTGTCAAAACCCATAGAATATACAACACCAAGTGTGAACCATAATGTGAACTATGGACTTTGGATATAATGCTGTAAATCTAAAATTGTTCTAAATTTTTTTTTTAAAGTCTATGAAAATGTGAAGGCAAAATTAAAATGTTTGTATTCAATAAAAATTAAGCTCATGCAATAAATAGCAAGAGATTCACATTAAAACAATAATAAAAACAATCCTCTAAGCAGAAGAAAAATAATTCCAGGTGGAAGCATAAAGAATCATAATGGAAGAACAATGAAAATAGCAAATATATGCTGTTGTGTGCTGAATTGTTTTGTGTGGTTTTTCCCCAAAATTTATATGTTAAAGTCCTAGCCCCCAACACCTTAGAATGTGACTGTATTTGAAGATAGGGTTTTTAAAACGGTTATTAAGTTAAAATGGGTTTGTTAGACTGTCAGTTAGAATTTTAAAAATAGAAATATATGCTTCTCACAAGAAGAGTATCTTAAATATAAAGATACAAAAAGGGTAAAAAAAAAAAAACTGTCAAAAGATACATCATACAAACACACAAAAAAGAAAAATACAGATTTACTCAGATATGTGTAAAGTGGAATTTAAGAAAAGTAGCATAACTAACTGTAAAGAAGGATATTTAATAATAATAAAATATTTAGTATTAAAAAGATGTAATGATATGAAATTTGTCTTCATCAAAAGATATACACTCAAGATTTATAAAACTAAAATAAACAGAACTAAGAGGAAAAAATTAAAATTTAGTTTCATATTTTAACACAAATCTCTAAGCTAATAGAATAAGAGTAAAAATATGAGTGGGATGCATAACACATTTACCAAACTTGATACTTGACGTACATAGAATACTTTATCCATCAACTGGAGAATACATTGTTTGTTCAATGTGGAACATTTTGAAGTTGAAAATCTACTAAAATTGCCCCTATGTTAGGCCAAAAGAAAGTATCTGCTGCTTTGGGGTGAAATGCTCTAAAGATGTTAATTAAATCCATGTGATCTAGTGTGTCATTTAAGGCCACCATTTCCTTTTTGATTTTTTTTTTTTTTTGTATGTAAGATCTATCCATTGAGCCAATGAGGTGTTAAAATCCCCTACTATGACTGTATTACTGTCAACCTCTCCCTTTATGCTCATCAAGATTTGTTTATATATTTAGGTGCTCAAAAAGACTTGACTTGGGGTAATACACACACAATATTATATACAGATGATGTATTGTAGAACTGTATACCTGAAACCTGTATAATTTTATTAACCAATGTCACCCCAATAAATTAGAAAAGAAAGTGTACACAAACTCTTTTAAATTAAAGTATACAGTGTTTTCTGACCATAGTTCAATTAAGCTGGTGATAAATAAAAAAAGAAAACTAGAAAATTTTTATAAATCAGGAAATAAACAATGCACTTCTAAATAATCACCAAAGGAAAAATTAATAAAAATTGGAAAATATTTTAAAATGAAAAACAATAAAAAAGGAACATATCAATATTTTCAGTGCAACTAAATCCATGCAGAGTGACATTTACCACTTTAAATACAATATTGTAAAGGGAAAAATATTGAAAATCAATTACTTGCTAATTTATTTCAACAAGTTAGAAAAATGAACATAAATTTAAACTCAAAGAAAGTAAAAAAAAGAAAATAAGAGCAGATATTACTACAATGGGAAAAAGTACATAAACTATTAAACAAAGCAAAAGTTTGTTATTTGAGAAGCATAACAAAATTGATAAAAGTTTTATAAAAGACTTATCAAGAAAATAGAGAAAAGAACATATAACTCTTTTGTTAAAAATCTTCCAACACTTTCAAGATTTAATAGTTTATTCACTAAAATTTTCCAAACTTCTAAATAAAAAGTTACGTTAGTATTATACAAACATCTCCAAAGTTTAGAAAAAATAAAATGGGGACATTTTCCAGCTTATTTTATGAGACAAAAATAAACTTGATATAGAAAACTTACAAAAATATTACAGGAAAAAAATTATAGACCAATCTTTCTTATAAGTATAGATACAAACAACCTAACAAATATTAGGCAATAAAATTCAGGGATAATAAAAGAAAAATGCAACAACTAAATGTTAGCATGAAATAAACAAAATTACCACTATTCATAGGACACTATTGTATATGTACAAAATTCTGAATAATCTACAGTTAACTGGAATTAATAAATGCATTTAGCAAGATCACTGAATATAAGGTTAATATAAAATAACTTTTATTTTTATATACCAGCAACAATTTAAAAATAACATTAAACAACAGTATCTTTGGGAGTGATGTAAAAAAATTATCTTAGAAAACAAACTAAAAAAAAAACGATGTGCAAGCTTTCTACATACACAAAAAAAATTATTGAAAGAAATTGAGGAAGATTTAAAAACACCAGAGAATATGCCATGTAATAGAATGTGTCAATCATGTAAAAATGCCAATTTCACCTAAATTTGATTATATATTTAATGCTATTCAAATAAAAATTCCATAAAGTGTGTTTTTCTTTTTAGAAATTAAGAAGCTATTTCTAAAATTTATATGAAATATAAAGGATGCAGTGTAGTCATGGCAATCTCAGAGAAAAACAATGTGAAAGACCTCATATTACTTGAGTTCAAGACATTTTAAATGTTACTATGATTGAAATAAAGTGTTAACATTGCAAAAATAGACAAAAAGTGAGCCAGAATAGGAGTCCAGAAACTGGCCCACAAATGTATAGATGCTTGCATTATGACAAAGATGGTATTGCAGAACAATGGACAAGGAAAGAGTCTTTCCATTAAAAGATTTGGAGTGATCTGGCTATCTATATGAAAAAACATATGTTACCTCCATCTCAAACCACACTCAGAAATTAGTTTTAGATCTAAATGTGAAAGAAGAAATGATTACCATATCGAATATAACATAAGAAATTATCTTTATGCTTATAGGATAGAAAGTTTTCTATAACTGTGTGCAAAAGCACCAGTGATTAATGGGGAAATAATAATAAATTCAGCCACATTAAAATTAGAAACTGTTCAGCTAAGACATCAATAAGGAGTAAAAAGAGTAAAACCATAGAACATTATATCTATATCTATAAATATATCCATATATCTGATGGGGGGTACATAATAAGAATAGAACCACAGTTGTTTAATAATTATTCACCTTACTAACAATAAATAAGAAGTTTTCTTACAGACCCTGGGAAACTGGAGGGTGAAACAGGGCTGTAAAAAAAAGACACCTTAGAGCCCAGATGGGTCCATTACTCAGAAAAAAAAATACATTTTGAGGACAGACCAAGGACAGGACACACTTTGATTTGGTGGTTGTGCCCGGACTCTGAATCCCTTCCGGAGTTTTTATCCGGAACACTGACCATTCTCTGGTCCCGGGAATGGGCTGAACTATTTGTAACATCATAGAAGATTAACCACTTTGTTATAAGACTTTGAGCTCCTGAAGGCCAGAATGAGGATACTAGACCCCACCTTTCCCTGTTATACTTGCAGGTCACAGCTGCACAATAGTTATCCTCTCCCTCAACTGTATATAATCAGGCAACTGGCAAGGTGGGGTCAGAACAGAATTTCCAGATGATTGACTGCTCTCCCCATACTGCTGGCATTTTTGGAATAAACACTCATATATGATTTAATCCTGTTTCTGCTTAATTTGGCTCAAGTAGTGACAGGCAACCTCAGACCTGTTTAGTGTCCAGTATCACATCTATATATATCTAAGTATATACAGTTGACCCTTGAAAAACATGCATTTGAACTGCATAGGTCCACTTATATGTGGATTTTTTCAATAAATACTATAAATGTATTTTATTTTCCTTATTATTTTCTTAATAACATTTTCTTTTCTGTAATTTTATTGTAAGAATATATATAGTACATAAGAATATATATATAGTACACAATGTTTGCTAATTGATGGTTTAGGTTACCAGTAAGGCTTCTGGTCAATGGTAGGCTATTAGTATCTAAATTTTTGGGGAGTCAGAAGTTATATGCAGATGTTTGACTGCATGAGAGATTGGTACTCCTACCCCCTGCATTGTTTAAGGATCAACTATATATTGTTATATCTACCTAGGTGAAGAGAGAAAATGCATATTATATATCCAGAATAAATATTAGTATAGAAAGAACTCTTCCTAATCAGTAAACTAAAGGCAGACAATTCAATTTTTTAAAAAAATGACAGAAGACCCAAACAATTACTTCAAAAAAGAGGATCAGTGTTGCTATTAAACTTATGAAAAGTTCTCCATTTCATTATTTACCAAAATTGCAAACTAAATTTGTAATTATATATTATTATGTCTAAAATTTACAATGCTGGCAATAAAAACATTCATGAAGAGATGCAATAACTGGAAGTCTCAAAAACTTTTAACCCTTTGCACTCGCTTGCTTTTTTCTCGATTCCTTTATTCTAATGCTAACCGTGTCGAGTCACCCTCGACATCCGAGTGCAAAAGGTTAAAGGTGTAAAAATGGCCACAATCACTTAAGGAAACTTTTTGCCAATAGGTATTAAAGCTGGTATTCTATAATTTAAAGCTCTACAAATCAGTATGTACCCTTAAGAAATTCATCTATATGTCCATAAAATTTGTGTAAATATTTATAGCTTCAAATTGGAAACAACAAAAAATGCACATTAATAGTAGAATAGATGAGCAAATTGTGACATAGTCATTTAACTGAGTGCTATACAGCAATGACAATGAGCAAAATCCTGCTGTACTCAACAGCAGAGTGAAATAATCCTGAAAGGCAGAAGCTAGAAATGAATCATTATATGATGCTTTATTCTATTGATATGAGCAAAATTAATAATAAATGATGCTTTATTCTATTTCCAGAGCAAGCAAAGTTAATCTGTGGAGCAGAGGAATGAAAAGAAGGCAAAAAGGGCAGCTTCTGGATTACTGGTAATGATTCATTTCCTGATCAGGGTGGGTGTTTATATAAGTGTGTTCATTGTGATCATTCATCAAGTTGTCATCTTATAATAAAAATAATTTATTGAGCCCTGGCAAGTTTGGCTCAGTGGATAGAGCGTTGTCCTGTGGACTGAAGGGTACCAGGTTCAATTCCAGCCAAGGGCACATGCCAGGGTTGTAGGCTCGATCCCCATTGGGGGTGTGTTCAGGAAGCAACCGATCAATGATTCTCTCTCATCATTGATGTTTCTATCTCTCTTTCCCTCTCCCTTCCTCTCTGAAATCAATAAAGAAATATATTTAAAAAAATAATTTATTGATAAGGTAAAATGGAATGGTGTTGCTCATGTAGTTAAAAATATGTTTAAAAAGAAATTTGGTTTATTTATGTTAATAGAATTGGTCTGCTGTTTGTGAGTAAAGAATTCAGATACCGAGTTCATACTTTCTCAAATTTGCTTTACAATAAATCTTTATTGAACATCTAATATGTGAACAGTGTTAAGTGGGTGTTTATTGTTTGCATTTTTGGGGGGATTAGTGGTTGTTCTATTGGAGTTTTCTCCCCATATAAATAGTTCCCCCCCCTTCTTTTTTATTCTCTTTTCTCTCTTAGTTTTATTCCTTTTCTCAATATCATTTTTGCACTCCATTTTTTTCTTATCCCCTAATTCTCTTTTATCTGGTGGTCACCTTTATTTAGGGTTATTAATATCATGAATACATTTGTGTTCAGTGCCTTGTGCGTTGTGCATTGTTGTGTTGTATTTTGTGCCTTTAAATCAACGCAAGAGAGAGAGAGCTACATAAGCAGACACCTGGAGAAGAGAGATCATGGGGAGACAAAGAAACAGCACACATATGAAAGAAAAGGAGGCATCACCAGAATAGGAAGTAAACAAAATGGAGGCAAACAATATGTCAGAGAAAGAATTCAGAGAAATGGTCATAACACCACTGAAAAGGATGGAAGACAAATTCGACAATATCTGTAAGAACCAAGAGGAAATGAAGAAGAACCAAGAAGAAATGAAAAATGACATGGCTGCTATAAAGAACTCAATAAAAAGCATCAACAGTAGACTAGAAGAAGCAGAGGACTGCATCAGGAAGCTAGAAGACAAGGTAGGAAAAAATACCCAAGCAGAGCAGCATCTAGAAAAAAACTTAAAAAACAGGAGGAGAGCCTAAGGGAACTTTGGGACAACACTAAACAACATCTGCATAATAGGGGTGCCAGAAGGAGAGGAAACTGAGCAAGGAATAGAAAACCTGTTTGAAGAAATAATGACAGAAAACTTCCCTGATATAGGGAAGAAAAAATTCACACAAATCCAAGAAGCTCACAGACTCCCAAACAAAATGAACCCCAAGAGACTGATGCCAAGGCATATTATAATTAAATTGGCAAAACCAACGACAAAGTAAGAATCTTAAAAGAGGTCTGAGAGAGACAGAAAGTTACCTACGAAGGCTACCCCATCAGACTACTGATTTCTCAACAGAAACTCATCAGGCCAGAAGGGAATGGAATGAAATATACAAAGTCATGCAAAGGAAGGGTCTGAATCCAAGAATACTGTACCCAACAAGGCTATCAATCAAAATTGAGGGTGAAATCAGGAGCTTCACAGACAAAAAAGGACTAAGGGAGGTTATTATTACCAAACCAGCAATGCAAGAAATGCTAAAGGGTCTGCTGTAAAAAGAAGAAATAGGAAGTGAAGAAAGAACACAGGGGTAAAGAATAAAAATGGCGACAAACAAGTACCTATCAATAATAACTTTAAATGTAAATGGATTAAATGCCCCAATCAAAAGACACAGGTTAGCTGAGTGGATAAGAAAACATGACCCATATATCTGCTGTCTAAAGGAAACCCACCTCAGAAAAAAAGGACTCACACAGACTGATGGTGAAGGGATGGAAAAAGGTTTTTCAGGCAAATGGAAATGAATAAAAGCTGGGGTAGCAATACTTATATCTGACAAATTAGATCTCAAAGCGAAGGACATAACAAGATATAAGGAAGGCCACATCGTAATACTAAAGGGAGCAATCCCACAAGAAGAAATAACTCTGGTAAACATATATGTACCTAATACAGGAACACCCAAATACATTAAAAAAAAAAACAAAAAAAACTTCTGGAGGATATCAAGGGAGAGATTGACAGCAATACAGTCATAGTAGGGGAGTTTAATACCCCACTATCACCATTGGACAAATCCTCTAAACAAAAAATCAGCAAAGAAATATCAATCCTAAATGACTCACTAGATCAGATGGAATTAACTGACATCTTCAGAACATTTCAATCCTAAAGCCTCAGAATATACATTCTTTTCAAGTGCACATTTTCATGTGATCAAATGGGATTTATTCCAGGGATGCAATGATGGTATAATATCTGCAAATCAATAAATGTGATACATCACATAAACAAACTGAGAGACAAAAATCACATAATCATATCAATTGTTGCAGAAAAAGCATTTGACAAAATCCAACACCCTTTCTTGATAAAAACTCTCAGCAAAGTGGGAAAAGAGGGATCATACCTCAACATAATAAAAGCCTTATATAACAAACCTACAGCCAACATCATACTCAGTGGGGAAAACTAAACCCCTAAAAACAGGAAGAAGACAAGGATGCCCACTTTCACCACTCCTGTTTGACATAGTATTAGAAGTACTAGCCATAGCGATCAGACAAGAAGAAATAAAAGGCATCCAAATTGGAAAAGAAGAAATAAAACTGTCCTTATTTTCAGATGACATAACACTATACATAGAAAACCCCAAAGACTCCATCAAAAAACTACTAGACCTAATAAATGAATTTGGCTATGTAGCAGGATACAAAATTAATGCTCAGAAATCTATGTCCTTTTTATACACCAGTAATAAACTCACAGAAAAAGAAATGAAAAAAAATCCTATTTACCATTGTACCAAAATAATTAAGATACCTAGGAATAAACTTAAACAAAGATGTAAAAGACCTGTATGCGGAAAACTATAGGACATTGAAAAAAGAGAAAGAGGAAGACATAAACAAATGGAAGAACATACTGTGTTCATGGATTGGTAGAATCAACATCATTAAAATGTCCATACTACCTAAAGCAATCCATAGATTCAATGCAATCCCTATTAAAATACCAATGGCATATTTCAAAGATCTAGAACAAACTCTCCAAAAATTTATCTGGAATTTAAAAAGACCCCAAATAGCCACAGCTGTCCTGAGAAAGAAAAACAAAGTTGGAAAGATCACAATACCAGACATCAAACTATATTACCAAGCCATGGTTCTCAAAAATGTCTGGTACTGACATAAGAACAGACATATAGACGAATGGAACAGAACAGAGCACCCAGAAATTGACCCAAGCCATTGTACTCAATTAATATTTGACAAAGGAGGCAAGACCATACAATACAGTCAAGACAGCCTCTTTAATAAATGGTGCTAGGAAATTTAGTCAGATACATGCAAAGAAATGAAACTAGAGCACCAACTTACACCATACACAAAAATAAACTCAATGGCTAAAGGACTTGAATGTAAGATGGGAAATCATAAAATTCCTACAAGACTCCATAGGCATCAAAATTGTAGACATATGTTGTAGCAATATCTTTACAGACACAAATCCTAGGGCAATGGACTAAGGAGAAAATAAACAAATGGGACTACATCAAAATAAAAAGCTTCTGCACAATTACATCTAGAAAATTAATACTTTAGAAAATTAATTGTAAGGCTAAAAGCAAGACACCCGTGAAAAACACACAAGGTGTCAAAACAAGCCAGAGGAAAATCATTTGGGCAAAAAATGAAATAGGATCCCAAGTCAAATTTATAGAAAATATTCCTTTATTAAATTTTGGTCGAGAATATGTTTGTATATTTTCAGAAAACAACTCCGAGACCATGTGGATTCCAGCAACAGTGAGGAATCGACAGGACTACTCCAGCCATGAAGACAGAAGAGAAGCAGTCCAGAGATGGAAGACGCTGATGTGGCCTTCCCATACTAGCAGTTAGCAGCTGTGCATCACTGCAGGTTGCCCAGGACCAAACCAGAGAGAGTCGGACCTGCATTACCACCATTTGTCCACCATCCAGAACTGTAATGTCAGTGCTGACATGTACACATAAGGAACTGTTGGACATTGAAATTGGGTCTCAAAAGAACTGTTGGCCCAGAAAGAAACTCACTACAGACCGATTCATTTGCCTGTCACCATAACCATTATTGCTTGTCTCATTTTCAGTTCTTATAAGTGTATTTCTAATAGCACATGATCTCACTCATCTAGGGGAAATAATGAACAACATAGACTGATGAACAAGAACAGACCCAGAAACAAGGAGGCATGGATCAGACTGTTGGGCCTCAGAGGGAGGGTAGGGAAGGGTGGGGGTAAAGGGGAGAGATCAACCAAAGGACTTGTGTGCAAGCATATGAGCCTAACCAGCGGTTAAGGACAACAGGGGGGTGAGGGCAGGTGTGGGGAGGAGTGTGGGATGGGAATGGGGGGATGAGGACAAATATGTGATACCTTAATCAATAAAGAAATTAAAAAAAAAAAGCTTCTGCACAGCAAAAGAAACCATCAACAAAACAACAAGAAAGCCCACTGCATGGGAGAACATATTTGCCAATGTTATCTCCTATAAGGGTTTAATCTCCAACATTTACAGGGAACTCATACAACTTAACAAAAAGAAGATAACCCAAACAAAAATGGACAAAAGTCTTAAATACTTTTCAAAAGAGGACATTCAGAAAGCCAAGGGACACATGAAAACTTGATCAAAGTCACTAATCATCTGAGAGATGCAAATCAAAACAATAATGAGGTACCAACTCACATCTGTCAGAATGGCTATCATCAACAAATCAACAAATGACAAGTGCTGGGGAGGATGTGGAGAAAAAGGAACCCTTCTTCACTGCTGGTGGGAATGCAGACTGGTGCAGCCATTGTGGAAAACAGTATGGCGTTTCCTCAAAAATTTAAAAATGGAACTGCCATTTGACCCAGTAATACCACTTCTAGAAATATATCCCAAGAAAACAGAAACACCAATCAGAAAGGATATATGCACCCGTATGTTCATAGCAGCACAATTTATAATAGCTAAGATTTGGAAACAGCCTTAATGCCCATCAGCAGATGAGTTGATTAGAAAACTGTGGTACATCTACACAATGGAATACTACGCTGCTATGAAAAAAAGGAATTCTTACCCTTTACAGTAGCATGGAATGAACTGGAGAGCATTATGCTAAGTGAAATAAGCCAGTCAGTGAAAGAAAAATACCACATGATCTCACTCATTTATGCATAATAAAGAACATTATAACCTGATGAACAAAAAGATAGACACAGAGGAAATAAAGCATTGAACAGACTGTCAAATTATAGCGGGAAGGCTGGGGAGTGTTGGAGAGGGGGGGAAAGAGATCAACCGAAGGACTTGTATGCATGCATATAAGCACAACCAATGGACACAAGACACTGGGGGGAGTGGGATGAGGGCATGCGACAGCGGGTAGGGGAGACCGGGGGAAGGTCAATGGGGGGAAAAAGGAGATATATGTACTATTATTTGTAATACTTTAAACAATAAAATAAAATAAAATAATATTCACAATTTATGAGAAAAGGTAAAGATATAAACAGTAGCAGGAGTTTTGAAGAAGTTGATTCCAACCCTCATTGATGACTTTGAGGGATTCAAGACTTTAGTGGAGGAAATAACTGTAGAAGTGTTGGAAATAGGAAAATAAATAAAATTAGAAATGGAACCTGAATTGCTACAGTGTCATGATAAAATTTTAATAAATGAAAAGTGCCTTCATATGGATGAGAAAAGAAAGAGGTTTCTTGAGATGGAATTCTTTGCTCATAAAGATGCTCTGAAGATTGCTGAAATTACAAAATGTTTACAATATATAAATTTAGTTTATAAAGCAGTGGCAGGATTTGAGTACTTTGATTTCAATTTTGAAAGATGTTTTACTATGACTAAAATGCTAACAAACAGCATCACATGTTATAGAGAAATTATTTATAAAAGGAAGAGTCAATTGATGCAGCAAACTTCATTGTCTTGTTTTAAGATTTGTAAGTGGAAAGAGAAATTTTATTTTATCCTTTGAGGGAAAGAAGTAGCATTTTGAATCAATTTATTGTCTGAGTAATACTTTGAGTGTAATTTATGGAAAGCAAGCTATCTTCCTTTTGAAAATGTGACATCAAAAAGAACAAAATAGGTAGCTGTAATTAGCATATTTGTAGACTGGAGAAAGTAGGTTGGACAAAGGAGCAGTGGTTGAAGAGAGCAGATTGAACTTTGTCTCCTACTAAATCGTTTCTCAAATTCCCTCTTCACTCTCTCTCTTCCTCTCTCCACTAGTGTGAGCATCTTTGATTGTAATGATGTTCCTAGGGAATTCATATAATATTTTCTATATATAAGCTTTCTCGAAACATTCATAATGTTACATAAATGAAGCAACCTGTCATTGATGTTTACCTAGTTCCCGTCTTAGGGTTTTTCTTACAGAATTTTTTAAGTTCCAGAGACATGCATTACTTAAAAAATTAGGAGGAATTTCTCATTCTGAAGTGTAATTTGGGGAAAGTAATTTTTGTGGGGCAAGGTGGGTAATGTCTATAGGAGTCTTCTTTTAAAAAAGTTAAAATTATTGAAATGCTAACCATATGGAAACACACAGAGAAAAATTAAGAATAGTAAATAGTTTATCACTAGTAAAGAGTACCTATTTACTAAGGCGGTAAATTTGTACTGGGAAAGAATGAATTAAACATCTATGGTAGAGAGAAAAAAGCAACAGAATCTCATTGACCTTTAGAGCAAGGATCAAAACATGAATGTTCTCACGATTTGTTGTGTTTTTAAATTAGTAATGGAAAAATTCATGTGATTGTTTTGTCTACAGAACTATCAAGGGAGTAGCACAATAGTAAGAGTTATGTTGAAAAAAAAAGAGAGAATAGAGAATGTGTTATAACATACATTTTCAGAGGAAGTTGGTAAACACAAACCTAGATGAAGCAATATTTAAATACTTTCCATGATATTTTCACTGCCTTTCTTAATTCACTGTTGAATCATTTTGAAGTTGTTAATTCCCCTTCAGGAATTTCTGTTTTGCTTACTTATAAGGCAGATCATGCTTGCCTGCCAAGGATGTCAGACTATGTGTTAGAATGTTAAATTGACATTTAAAAAATTATTTAAAAATAATTAGCAAACTAACATATTTTGACACATCAGTTTGTTACAGAAAACCAGAGAAGAACCAAGCAACACTTAGAGAGATGGAGTTGCATTTATTATTATTATTATTATTATTATTATTATTATTGTTGTTGTTATTATTACGTGCTGGCCCAGAGGAAAATGTCTCTCAAATTCAGGGCAAAAAACATGGAGGAAGTTTCCCTATTTATATATTTTTACCTTCTTTGTCTCCAAATATGAGTTGTTGTTTTTTTCCGGTCCCCTTTGCAAGTTCTTAAAGAGCCTTATGTGCTGGGCTTTGAGATCTCAGCCAAAGGCTTGGCCTGATGCCAGCACTGATAACTTCATCTGGGGAAGGTTTATGGCCTCTCTAAAATGGGAGTAAACAGGTCTTGCAGGACCAGACAATTAAAGAGGCAGTTTTTATATAAGATGGATGCTTCAAGTTAAGAAAAGAATTTTTTTTGAATCACTTCTTGGAAGGGGAGACAGCTCTTACTTAGGAAAATAATGAGAGTTTTCAGTTTCACATTTTAATGCTATCTAATGTTCTTTTTAAATGACATCAACTTATCAATAAATGAGACTGTGATTCAAAAGAATCTACCATACAAATTTCAAATTTAGATAAGCATGTCATACAACAAGTGTAATAACATTCAGTTAGAAAAAGATCAGATGTTGTTGGGGTTGGTAGAGGAAGGATGAATAACTGAGCACAGAAGATTTTTAGGGCAGTGAAATTCTGTATAATGCCATAATAGTGGATACGTGTCTTAGACATTTGCCCAAACCCATAGAATGTGCACCAAGAGTGAACCCTAATGTAAACTATGGGCTCTGGGTGATAATGATGTGTCAATGTAGGTTCATAGATAATAACAAATGTACTACTCTGGTGGGGATGTTGATAATAGGGGAGGCTGTGCATGTGAGGGGAAGGGGGTCAATGGGGAATCTCTGTACCTTCTGCTCAATTTTGCTGTGAACCTAAAACTTCTCTAAAAATATAAAGTCTATTAAAAAAAAAAGGATGAGGGGCCTCAAGTCTCTTCTCCTCACCACCACCTCACTCCTCCCTTTGGAGGTCCTTGATGCTACCAAATGTCCTTTAAGAGCTGCATCATGAACAGAATAAAAACCACTGGCCCCCACAAGAGAACAATCTCTTCTGTGAATAACCCCAAAGCATCCTCTGGAGTCCACACCAGATGTGGGATGCAGCTCTCTTATAACCCTTCAGCATTTTATTCCTTGCTCTTCTCCCCCAAATGGAGGGCATTCTATCTCCTGGAGAGGGACCCATCCAAGTATAGCCTCAACTGAAACCTCTCAGGTCATAAAGAGCTCACATCACTTGAATGTGCTGCAGCCTCAGGGCTCCTCCCCAGGCCCAGACAGTGGCCAGGCCCACCACTGCATGGGAAAAGGTGTCTAGAGACAGAACATGTCCAGAATGGCTTTGAGACCCAGAGTCCTACACCTTCCACACTTGGAACGGAAAATGGAAGAGACAGAATTAGGGAGTCATCTGGATTCCATCTCCCTATACTGCAGGCATTTTTATTTCATTTGAAGTTCTAAAATTCCCTTGTCTCAGCCATCAATACAATGCGGGTCCCCAGGAGACATTTAACAAAGGCACGTTGAATAAATAATTGTGAGGCCTTCAGGGACAAAGCTTCCTCACCAGCTGGGAAGTCACTGAACATAATATAACAGTTACAATAAGTGATTCAAAAGCAAGGAGAGGGGAAATGTCTTCTGGGCCTCCTAAACTATGACCCAGGGGTGAGAAATGTTCTGGGAGAAACTAGATTGAGGACACTCTCCTTGTCATTTGGAACCCTTGGGGGCTTCATGACCTCTACCTCTTCTGGGTCCAAGGATAGCAATTGATAACCAGAGGAATAATATTTCCTACAACTTAATCTTATTCATCAGTATTACCAGTATTAGGGTGGGGGTAGGGGGGCAGGCAATGGCTCAGAACATCTCAATTATTAATGTTTAGCTTTAAAGTGAGTTACACTCCCTGGATGATTGCAACTAATCTATAATAATAAAAGCCTAAGCTACCATTGCAACGGAATGGACAACTGAACAGGCTACATGGGGTGACCAGGTCGGCAGGTGGGTTAGTGAGAGGTGACTAAATGACCAAGCAGCAGGCTGCGTGGGGCGACCAGGCCAGCAGGGGGGTTAGTGAGGGGTGACCAAATCACTGAACAGCAGGCTGCGTGGGGTGACCAGGCCCGCAGAGGGTCAGTTGGGGGTGACCAGGCCAGTTGGAGGGGCAGTGAGGGGCGACCAGTCTGGCAGGGGGGCAGTTGGGGGTGACCAGGCTGGTGGGGGGGCAGTAATGGGCAACCAGGCTGGAAGGGGGGCAATTAGGGGTGACCAGGCTAGCAGGGGGTGGCAGTTGGGGTTGACCAGGCCAGCAGGGGGGCCAGTTAGGGGCGACTAGGCAGGCAGGCAGGTGAGTGATTAGGAGCCAGCGGTCCATGTGAGAGGGATGTCCTGGATTGGAGAGGGTACAGGCTGGGCTGAGGGGACAGCCCCCCCCCGCCCCGTGCACAAATTTTGTGGACCTGGCCTCTAGTAGAATATAGAACAGAGGCTGCATCAATTTCTGACCAGTGCCTTAACTGTCCCAGCAGTTTTCTTTTCCTGCCTCTTTGGAATGGTGTTCTCAAAACACTGCTATGCTGTCAGACATCCACACCATGTTGAGAGGCCACATGTAGGTGCTTGGGTCCACAGCCCCAGCTGAGCCCTCTGCCAACTGACACTGCCAGCTATGGCCATGAGTGCACCATCTTGGACATCCAGCCTAGTCGAGCTTTCAAATGACTCCAGTCCCAGCCATCATCTGAGAGCCTGACAGAGAAGGCCCTACTGAGTCCAATCAACCCACAGAAACATTCATTTCCTGGGGCTGTCTTATCCCAGTACCACAAACTGCGTGGCTTAAAGGGGCAGAAATTCTCTCACAATTCTGGAGGCTAGAAGCCTGAAATCAAGGTGTAGGCAGGGCTATACTCCCTCTGAAATTTCTAGGGGAGGATCCTGCCTTATCTCTTCCAGCTTCTGGTGGCCCATGTATTCCTTTGCTTAATGGCAGCATCACTCTAATTTCTGCTTCCATTTTCACAAGGCCTTCTTCCCTCTGGGTGTCTCTGTGTCCATATTTCCCTTTTCTTATAAGGACATCAGTTTTATTGGATTTGAGCCCACCCAAATGACAGCATCTTAACTTGATGGCATCTGCAAAGATCCTATTTTCAAAATGTTATATTCATAGGTACTGGTGGTTAGGACATGTCTTTTGGCGGGGGACTCAATTTAACCCATAACAAGAGGTAATAATAAATTGTTGTAAGCCTCTTTGTTTTGGAGAAGTTTATTCTGCAGCAAGAGTAACCAGAACAGTGGCTGACACTCCTTCAGTACATACCTGGTACATAAGCTGGTTGTAGAAGGGAAGCCAGTCTATGGTTAAAAAGAGGATATGAAAAAATATAAATAAATGTTTGTTTGACTTGGTTTTTTAAAAATTCAGTTAGCAAAATGGACACTTGACAGATGGTGGTATAGTTTCTGCAGAGTAATTTTCATTTTCCTTCCTGTCTGCTATTTAAATGGTATACTTTCTGAAAGCCACATTGTGACAGCTTTACTTATCCATACTTTTTTAAAAGAGATATTTCTATTTAGAATGCAGCCTTAGAAGAGTGGAGAATGAGAGCTCTTTGTTTTCCATTTGAAATAATTATTATCCACTTTTTAAAAGTGCAACACTGTAAAGAATGACACAAAATTACCTCATTTATCATTAACAGAAAATATCAGAGAAAATTATTAATATAGAAATAATAAAAATTCATCATATATTGACAACATAAATCCTTTATTTAGTAAAAGTGGCTGTGGGTGGAAATATTAAGTAGCTGGTATTCAGTCCTAACATGGTTCTCATTTCTGGTTATTGGGTTTAAATAATGAAAATAAAAATAAGCTAGAAAATTAAATTAGTTGCTTGGATACACCACAATTTCAGATGTTTTCCTTTGGGAAAAAGGTTAATTAAAAATTTTAACTTCTACTCCATTCCCACTACAGTCATTACTGGAACAAAATACCTAGCCATATTTTTATCTAATTAATAACCTAGATAAGCAAATAGAACTATTGCATTGAACACACTTTTAAGTATAAAACATGGTTATTTTCTTTATTTAGTTATTTTAATATAAATATCCTAAAGTATCAAGTAGTTTTGTAGGGCTAATAAATATTCCATCATCAAACAAAATGACAAAGACACAATTCAAGTAAGTATTTATAATAATAAAAGCGTAATATGCTAATTAGGCTGGATGTCCTTCTGGATGAAGCTGGGGCTGCCAGGGAAGCCCAGGTCCCTGGTGCCTTTCTGTGGCCAGAGGGAAGCCCGGATCCCAGGTGCCAGAGGGAAGCAGGTGCCAGCAGCTGGGGAAAGGAAGGCCTACTCTTGCACGAATTTTGTGTATCAGGCCTCCAGTTAGATTATATACTCACAGGAGAGGACCAACCTCCTACTTTTTTTCTTATGATCTGTTAATCTTGTTTAAATTAAAATGTCTGCATATAGAGACAAAACACCCATAATTTGCACTGGAAATTGTTCTTGACATCATGGGAGGAATGACTCAAGGATGTTAGGTTTAGTAATGATGATGATTGTCCTAACTGCGTGTAATTATTACTAATACGAGGTTCTAAATACATGTTGAATGCTGTGTGTGAAGAAAAGTTTGAAGTAGCTCTTTTCTCAAATATGATTCTGATTATATAGTGAGCAGATTTTACTACAGGTTTACCTGCCAGGGGAAAACTGCTTCATTTTATCTTATAGCTTCACAAAGATTTGAATTGAATTTAGAGGAAGATTCTCACAACTTGAGCTAGTTCACACTCACTGAATGATATGTGTAATACTCAGTGAAGACCATCTTAAGACAGAAGGACATCACATGACATTTCAACATTGGAAGTATAATAATAATAATAAAAAAAGTTGTTCTAAGAAACAACTCTATTGTAGCATATCCTAGGAGTTTTCTATTTTGTTTTTGTTTTTGTTTTTGCACAGTTTGAAAAAATAACAGCTTGGATCCCTAAGTCCTTTACCCTTAAAGGCAGAACTGTTTCTTGAATAGGACAATAAGGATGAGAAATTTGGGCATTGTGCATAGGATGGTGTAAACATAACACACAATACCTCTTATCTAAACATAGTTAGAAATCAATTTCAAATATTATCAAATATAAAGTTGTGTCATTAATGATATCCTGAAGGCTTGATTTTAGGCATAATTTAGGGCTATCCCACACACTAAATTTTTCCAGGCTCATACCATTGTAAGAAAATCCCCACTTACTGAATTATCTTAATTGTTTTCCTTAAATAGTTTTTGAATGGGCTCTATCTCCAATCTCCACTACAGAGGGAATACTTCCCCTGGTACAGATTATCCTAGGATACATATATATTTTAATTTTATGAGTTTATTTGAGCCAAAACTGATCACAATTACTGGGGAGCAAGATCTCAAATGTTTTGTTTCTCCTAGGATTCTGCACAAGAAAAATTTATCCTCATTCAATTTTTTACAGGTTTATCAAGATATACTTCACATACCACACAATACACCTCTTTAAAGTGTACAATTCAATGGTTTTTAGTATCTTCAAAGAGTTTGTAGCATATCACCAAAATCTGATGATATGCATATTTCTATGTGGTTACTAGTTATTTGTACATCTTCTTTGAAGAAATCTCAAATTGACAAATCTTTAGCTAGACTCGCTATGGAAAAAGAGGGCTAAAATTAATAAAATCAGAAAAAAAAGAGAAGTTGCAACTGATACTAGAGAAATACAAGGATCATAAAGACTACTATGAACAATTATATGCCGACGGATTGAACTAACTAAAAGAAATGAATAAATTCCTAGAACTATATAATCTTCTAAGACTGAATCATGCAGAAATAGGAAACTTGTTAGACTGATTACTAGTAAAGAGATTCAATCTATAATAATAAAAGCATAATATGCTAATTAGACTGGACATCTTTCCGGACATCCTTCCTTCCAGACAAAGCCGCAGTGGGTGGGGGCCGCGGCAAAGGGAGCAGAGGCCCCCGGCCACAGCAGCGACAGCAGGCAGGGACAGGGGCCAAGGCCCTTGCATGAATTTCATGCATCGGGCCTCTAGTCAATAATAAAAAGCCATCCAACAAACAGAAGTCCAAGACCAGATGGCTTCACTTGTGAATTCTACCAAACATTCAAAGATGATATAACACCTATCTTTCTCAAACTCCTCCAAAATATTGAAGAGAAAGGAATACTTCCAAACTCCCTTTATGAGGTCAGCATTATTCTGATAGCAAAACCAGGCAAGGACACCACACACAAAAAGGAAAATTACAGGCTAATATCCCTGATAAACATAGATATAAAAATCCTCAACAAAATATTAGCAAACCACATTAAACAATACATTAAATGGATCATTCATCATGATCAAGTGCAATGTATTCCAGAATTGCATGTATGGTTCAGTATTCACAAATCAATCAATGTGATACACCACATTAACAAAATGAAGGATAAAAATCATATGGCCATCAATAGATGCAGAAAAGACATTTGACAAAATTAAACATTCATTAATGATAAAAACTGTCATCAATGTGGGTATAGACTAGAGAAAATATATCTCAATATAATAAAGGTCACATCTAACATCACATGTAATGGTTAAAAGTTGAAAGGTGTTTTTTTCATGTTTTACTTTGATACCAGCCTTGGCAATAAGTTTTTGGATCTGTCTCTAAAAGAAAAAATAAATGAGTGGAACTACCTAAAACTAAAAAGCTTTGCACAGCAAAGAAAACCACCAGAGTGAAAGACAACCTATTGAATGGGAAAATATTTACAAATCATATATGTAATAAGGGGTTATTATCCAAATTGTTCAAAGACCTCATACAACTCAATAGCAAAAAGTTAAAAACAAACAAAAAATCCAATAAAAAATGGGCAGAAGATATGAATAGACTTTTTTTCCAAGAAGACATAAAGATGGCCACAATAAAACCATGAAAAAAATATGTGCAGCCTCACTAATTATCAGGAAAATACAAACTGCAATGTGATTTCACCTCATACCTGTCAGAATGGCTATTATAAAAAAAGGCAAGAAATAGCGTGTTGGTGAGGATGTGGTAAAAAGGAAACCCTCATGAATTTTTTGATGGAAATGTAAATGGTAAAGTTACTATGAAAAACAGTATGAAGGTTCCTTAAAAATTAAACATAAAACTACAATATAATCCAGTAATTCTACTTCTGTGTATTCATCTAGAGAAAATAAAAACATTAATTTGAAAAGATATACAGTATGCACCTCTATGCTCATTGCAGCATTATTTACAATAGCCAAGATATGGAAACAACCTAAGTATACATCAATGGATGAATGGATAAAGAATATATGATAGGACCTCACCTAGAAATGCAGCCCATCCTTCCCATTTGGAGCTGCCTATTATCATGGAAAGATTAACAACTTTGCAGCTGAAACCAGAATTGCCAGCCCTTAGATTCTAAGGCTTAGAAGATCCCCAGTTTTTTTGCATATCACTAAGCCCTTTGAAGATCCCCAGACCTATGCTTACCTGTTAATTGCCCATTTAGCAAACCCTTTGGTTATTTCCCCATGTAATCTTTGTCCTTTCATCCAATACTAGAGGCCAGGTGCATGAAATTCATACACGGTTGCAGTCCCTAGGCCTGGCCAACAATTGAAGCGCGAGTGTCTGGTGTGGAAGGGCAGGTCCCAGCTGACCCCTGGGCCCTGGGCAGCACCTGGGCCCCTGGGCCCCTGTGCACACCCCTCCACCTGAGTCATGGCACCCAAGTCCCCATGCGGAGATGCAGTGAGCATGGCCGGACGCCATGGGCCGAGGTGCAGCATGAGCCTCTGGGATGCCCAGTGGTGCCACATGGAAGCCAGGCAGGCAGCACGCTTTCTCCTGGCCATTCTTGCAGACTGACTCCTGCACAAAACCACAGGAGCCTGACTGGCCCCTGCTGTCCCAGTGGATGCAACCTGGCTCACCCAGGAGAGGTCACGCAGGTGTGGGGCGGGCTCCTCACAGGCACCTGGTACCTGAGCATGGGGGCTTCCCTGGAGCACGAGCCCTAGCATCCTGGGGGAGAGTAGCAGAGGGAATGAGAGTGAGCTTGGTGGACACCCCACATTCTCACCACACCTCTGTCCCCATCACTCCTACCTTTCAGGTAGCCAGCGAGAGGTCGCAGCTCCCATCAGGGTGCTGTGGGAGGTTGGTCACCACCACCCACCCCCAATTCCCCATCCCACCCTAGGGCCCAGCCCCAATTGGGTGATTAGGACCTGCCAGCTACTGGTTGCCATCTGTGATACGATCAATTGGGGCTGGCCCCCTGCCTGGCTCCCTCAGCACCTGGGAGCCAGGTGGTGGCCCCATTCCCCACCACCACCGCTGGTCGCTGCTTGCACCCGTCTTGGCCTGGCACCACCTGCTCACCTGCTCAACCATCCCTCCATGTTCCCGCTCTTGTCGGGGCCCATTGGGGCCAGCAGCACCTCCACTGACACCTGCTGCCTGCGCCACATCTTCGACATCTGCCATGTTTTTGTGCTGCCCTCTGGTGGTCAGTGCATGTCATAGTGAGCAGTTGAACTCCTGGTTGAACTCCCAGTGAAGGGGACAATTTGCATATTAGGCTTTTATTATATAGGATAAGCAGCTGGATTATGGAGGAATACAGAGCAGATGTTTGTGGATGGCCTGCTACTCTTCCATATTGCTGGCAGTATTGGAATAAATGCTCATATCTGATTTAAAAAAAGAATATGTGATAGATATCAATCACATATGCCACATATATGTAATATATGAATACTGTATTACTAGCCATAAAAAAGAATAAAATCTTGCCTTTTGCAACAACCTGGATGGACCTTGAGGGTATTATGCTACGTGAAATAAGTCAGACAGAGAAAGACACTACCAATACTGTATGATTTAACTTATGTGTGGAATCTATAACACACACACACAAAAAAAAATCAAACTCAGATACAGAGAACATATTTGTAGTTGCCAGAGAGCAGGGAATTTTGGGGTGGGCAAAATGTGTGAAGGGGGTCAAGAGATACAAACTTCTAGTTATAAAATAAATGTCATAAGCATGTAATGTACTGCATATTGACTATAGTCAATAAAATTATATTGCATACAGGGTGAGGTAAAAGAAGGTTTATAGTTGTGAGTACAGAAAACACAGAATTTATTTCTGTATTATTTATTATTTTCCATATGAACAACTGTAAACCTATGTTTGCCCCACCCTATATTTGAAAATCGCTAACATAGTAAAACTTGAAAGTTCTCATCATAAGAAAATACATTTATAATTTCAGTAGAGGCCTGGTGCATGAATTCGTGCATGGGTGGGGTCCAGCTGGCCTTCTGGGTGGGGGGGCGGATCAGGGGTCTGGCCGACCTCAGGGAGGGGCCGTGGGAGATTGGCCACTGCCCCTGCCCCCAATCAGGCCGGTTGCCTGGCATCATAACAAACAGTCATTCCTGTCGTTCTGGTCATTCTGGTCACTGGCTTTTTATATATATAGATATGGTGACAGGTGATAATTAGATTTATTGTGCTTTTCATTTTGCAGTGTATATAAATTTTGAATATGTCATACAACTAATATGTTATATGTCAATTATACTTCAATTTAAAAAGGAAAAGAAAAAACTTGAATATACAGGCATCCACACTTTAGTCATACAAATAACAGAAGAGCAGTATTACAATATTGCATGTGACTAAGTACTAAGCAATGTTCAACTGAAATATAAACATAGAAACATTTATCTCCTGAAGAGATATCTAAAGGCAGAGGTTGGCTCAGCAGATGGAACATTGGCCCAGCCTTTTACATTAAAACCATAGCAAAATAATCAGCAACTTGTATATTTCATTCCTCTTTACATCAAAATAACACAAAAGGAACTTTTGTTATCACTGAGCAGGTGAACCAAAGTCAGGAGCCACATTCCTCTAACCTTCTCATTACATAAATAATGACAATAATTAACCTCTATTTTGCTTAAAAGAGTATCTACGGCAAAAATTGTTTGAAAGTTTTCCATTAATTTTTTGAGAGAGTGGAGGGAGGAAGAGAGACAGAGAGAGAGAGAGAAACAATGATTCTGCAACCCAAGTAGGCGCCTTTGATCTGGAATTGAACCAGAGACCCTTTGGCGTGCTTGCCAATGCTTTAAACAGTGAGCCATGCCAACCAAGGCAGATTGCTTAAATTTTGATTAAGAGTGTTTTGAATTTATAGATTCAATTAAGGGAAAATTATATCGTAATATATAACCTATCCAATCTACAACCAAATATATTTTTCCATTTATTATATACATTTTATTTCTTTTCAGTATATTGTAGTTTTTATGCATACAGATCCAGCACATAATTTGTTAAACTGATAGTTAACCCATTTATTTTCTGCATTATTGTAAGTGGTATTGATTTTTTAAATTTTAGATTTAAATTATTCATTGCTAATATAAAGAAAAACAAATAATTGACTTTTAAATATTGATTTCGTATTGAGATCTTGCTAAATTTACTTGTTAATTCAAGGATTTTTCTGTAGATTTTTTTTTATTTTCTACATACACAAATATATTATCTGTGAATAAAGTAGTTTTATTTATTTATTTCCAAATTAGAAAAAGATTTTGTCAAATGCTTTTTCTGCATCAATTGATATGACTATGTGATTTTTATCTTTCAATTTGTTTATGTGATGTATCACATTTATTGATTTGTGGATATTGTACCATCCTTGCATCCCCGGGATAGATCCTACTTGGTCATGGTGTATGATCTTTCTGATGTACTGCTGGATCCGATTTGCTAGAATTTTGTTGAGAATTTTGGCATCTATGTTCATGAGGGATATTGGCCTGTAATTCTCTTTCATTGTATTGTCTTTATCTGGTTTTGGTATTAGAGTGATGCTGGCTTCATAGAATGAACTTGGAAGTGTTCTTTCCTCTTGAATTATTTGGAATAGTCTGAGGAGGATAGGTTTTAGTTCTTCCTTGAATGTTTGGTAAAATTCCCCTGTGAAGCTGTCTGGCCCTGGGCTTTTGATTGCTGGAAGCTTTTTGATGACTGCTTCAATTTCTTCCATAGTTATCAGCCTATTGAGATTTTTAGAATCTTCTTGATTGAGTTTTGGAAGGTTGTATTTTTCTAGAAACATGTCCATTTCCTCCAGGTTGTCTAGATTGTTAGAATAGAGTTGTTCATCGTATTTTTTAACAATCCTTTGTATTTCTGTGGGGTCTGTTGTTATTTCACCTCTTTCATTTCTGATTTTGTTTATTTGGGTCCTTTTTCTTTGCTTCTTGGTGAACCTGGCTAGAGGTTCATCTATCTTGTTTATCCTTTCAAAGACCAGCTCTTGATTTCATTGATCTTTTGTATTTTTTTGTTTTTATGGTCTCTATGTAATTTACTTTTGCTCTGATCTTTATTATCTCCTTCTTTCCGTTCACTCTGGGCTTTTCTTGTTGCTCTCTTTCTAATTCTTTGAGTTGTAGTGTTAGATGATTTATTAACATTTTTTCTTGCTTTTTGAGGTAGGCCTGTAGCACTATAAACTTCCCTCTCAGGACTGCTTTCATTGTGTCCCATAGATTTTGGATTGTTGTGTTTTTATTGTCATTAGTTTCCAGGATGTTTTTAATTTCTTCTTTGATTTCTTTGGTAACCCAATCAATGTTTAATAGCATGCTGTTCAGCTTCCAAGTGTGAATTTTTGGGGCTGTTTTTATTGTAGTTTATTTCTAATATTATGACATTGTGGTCTGAGAAAATGCTTGATATGATTTCAATATTCTTGAATTTGGGAAGACTTTGCTTGTGACCCAATATGTGGTCTATTTTTTAAAATGTCCCATGTGCACTTGAGAAGAATGTATATTCCGTGGCTTTGGGGTGAAATGTTTTGAAAATGTCAATTAAGTCCATCTGATCTAGTGAGTCCTTTAGAATTGCTGTTTCTTTGCTGATTTTTTGTCTAGAGGATTTATCCAGTGATGTCAGTGGTGTATTAAAGTCTGCTACTATTATTATATTGTTGTCAATCTCTCCCTTGATATCTTCCAGGAGTTTTTTTTTATGTATTTGGGTGCTCCTGCATTGGGTGCATATATGTTTATCAGGGTTATATCTTCTTGTAGTATCAATCCCTTTAGTATTATGAAATGGCCTTCCATATATCTTGTTATGGCCTTCACTTTGAGGTCCATTTTGTCAGATATAAGTATTGCTACCCCAGTTTTTTTTTTTTTCATTTCCATTTTCCTGAAAGATATTTTTCTATCCCTTCACTTTCAGTCTGTGTGAGTCCTTTGTTCTGAGGTGAGTCTCTTGTAGACAGCTTATATATGGGTCATTTTTTTTATCCATTCACTCACTCAATGTCTTTTGATTGGAGCATTTAGTCCATTTACGTTTAAAGTTATTATTGAAAGGTACTTGTTTGTAACCATTTTTATTTTTTGTGCTTCTTTTTGTCAGTGAAGTTCTTTATTTCCCCTTCAATTTTGTATATAGCCTTGCTGGATAGAGTATTCTTGCATTCAGTCCCTTGTTTTGCATCACTTTGTAAATTTCCTTCCATTCTTTTCTGGCCTAATGTGTTTCTGTTGAGAAATCATTTGATAATCAAATGGGAGCTTCCTTGTATGTAACTTTCTGTTTCTCTCTTGCAGCCTTTAAGATTCTCTCTTTGTCCTGAACATTTGCTATCATAATTATGATGTGTCTTGGTGTGGGTCTTTTCAGGTTCATCTTGTTTGGGACTCTCTGTGCTTGTGTGACTTTTTTCTTCCCCACATCAGGGAAGTTTTCTGACATTATTTCTTCAAATAGGTTTTCTAACCCTTGTTCCTCTTCCTGTTATTCTGGCACCCCTATTATTCGTATGTTACTTCGTTTCATGTTGTCCTATAGCTCCCTTAGGCTCTCCTCCTGTCTTTTAATTTTTTTCTCCAATTGCAGTTCAGTTTGGGTGTGTTTTGGTCCCCTGTCTTCTAATTCACTAATTCAGTCCTCCGCTTCTCCTAGTCTACTGTTGAAACTTTCCATGGTGTTTTTTATTGCAGCTATATCACTCTTCATTTCTTATTATTACATAAGTTATTGATTTTTTCATCCATTTCTTCTTGATTCTTACATAACTTGTTGATTTTTTTCCTCCATCAGGTTTATGAATTATATGACTCTTATTCTAAATTCTTTTTTTGACATATTGCTTGCCTCTGTTTCACTTAGCTGCTTTTCTGTCGATTCCTCCTTTTCTTTCTTTCTTTGTCTACACATTTTTGGTCTCTCTGACTGATCTAGCCCTTTGCACTCACTTGGTTTTTCTCGATTCCTTTATTCTAATGCTAACCGTGTCGAGTTACACTCAACATCCGAGTGCAAAAGGTTAAATGTCGAGTCATCCAGGGGCTGCTCCTTGGGCGGCAATGGCTCTTCTGGTGGGTGCTGTTTGCAGCAGTGGTGTCTACTCTGGCTGGTGGAGGATGCTGCTCGCACAGCTGCTGTTCCTTGGATGGGGGTGGGCTGCTCATGTGGCTGCTGCTCCTCGTAAAATGGCAGACTGCTCACATGGTTGCTGCTCCTTGGATTGTGGCTGGCTGCATGCTGCTCCTGTTACTCAGATGGGGTGGGCTGGTCGTGAGGCTGACACTTCTTGGACAGGATCAGGTTGCTTGCCTGGCTGGTGCTCCTCATATGGGTGTGGGCTCCTCGCGCAGCTGCTGCTCCTTGGATGGGGGATGGGCTGCTTGCGTGGCTGCTGATCCTCAGGTGGGAGTGAACTGCACATGTGACTGCTGCTTCTCAGATGGGGGCAGGCTGCTTACACAGCTGCTGCTCATCAGACAGGTGCAGGTTGTGTGTGGCTGCTGCTCCTTAGACCAGTGCGGGCTGCGCAGGGCTGCCACTCCTCGGACATGGGTGGTCTGCTTGTGTGACTGCTGCTCCTCGGACAGGTACAGGGTGCGGCCTGCGAGCAGCTACTCCTCAGATGGGGGCAGGCTGCGTGGGGCTGTTGCTCCTCAAACGTGGGCAGGCTGCTCTTATAGCAGCTGCTCCTCAGATGGGGAGGGATGCTCGGGTCATTGCTGCTCCTCGGACGGGGGAGTGGGCCACTTATACAGCTGCTCCTCCTTGGACAGGGGCAGGCCATGTGAGGCTGCTGTTCTTAGGCGTGGGGCGGGCTACTCGTGGGGCTGCTGCTCCTTGGAAAGGAGCAGGCTGCTCACATGTCTGCTGCTCGCATGGTTGCAGTGCCCTGGGCTAAAGCATTGGGCCAGTCAGAGGGGAGCATGCTTCAGAACTCACAGGAGCCTGTGCGCAGGGTGGCTTGAGACTCAGTGACCATGAGACCACAGCCGAGGTAGCATGACCCTGGCAGGGGTAGCTATAGAGTCCCAGGTGTAATCTGAGGGCACCCTGGGTAGAGGTGAGGCTGGGCTCCCAGTTACAGCAACTCTCCCCTTCAAAAAGGCTAGGCTTCTGCGGAAAAGCCGGCCTCCTGGTACTATTTGCAATGGTAGCAGAGGCTGCCTAGTTAGGCGAGCCCGGTTAGCCTCTCCCCGAAGGTCCTGCGGGATCTAACTGTACCTTACTCACATACACACACACACACACCCCACATGACCACACACTCCTCTTTTGCTCCCTCCCTCACTCACGCTCTCCCTCACTGCCACCTTCTTCCTGCCTCTGTAGTTGCGTCTGGAGTGTTATTGACCCGTTCGTGGATGGAGTTTCCTCTCCAGGTGTCTTGTTAATGTGTCTCACTCTCTAGCTCCTGATAAGACAGGATAAAATTCACCTCAACAATACACACCATAAAGGGAAGAAAGCACAAATGTACTCACAACACCAATGACCCCACTATAGGTGCCTACCTGAGCAAAGAGAATTAGGGGAAAGAAAATATAGCACAAATGATATCAAAGAGAGAGGAAAAGATAAGAGAGAAAATAAAAAGGAAGAAAAAGGAGAATATATATATACATAGGAAAACACCACAGAACCAATAGATAAACCAAAAAAATACAAACACCAAACACCCAGCAAAGAGGGTGGGAGCAGAATCTGTAGAGGCTGAGCTTATACACAGAAAATAAGGTTAAGAATTGGATGAATATGGGGAGGTCCTCAGTTCAGTTTAGAGGAAGTAGAAAGGGGATGGGTGGATAAGAAGAAAGAGAAGAAAATAATAATAATATCAATAATAATAATAAATTTACAAAAAAATTAATTTCAAAAATGGTATGAAAAATAGCAAATAAAAATAAAATAGAGTGATAGAAAAATAATGCAAAAAGAAATAGAAAATAAAGCAACAAATATAAACAGGGAAACAAACAAAAAAGAAGAAAAAAAGAGATAAAATAATAATAAAAAAATAAAAATAAAAATGAAAAAGTGAAGTGTCATTCCTTTGGCTGGCTTAAGATCCAGTCTTCTGTACTGTCTTTAGGCCAGTCCCTTTGGACTCTCAGAGACTATTTAGATTTTTTTTTTAAATACCATTCAGGATGGGATCTGGGTGTGGCTGTATTGGTTGCCTGGAAACTGGAGGGGGCGCTATCTCTTTAGAACAAAATGGCTGCCCAGGTCCTGGGCTCAGGAACGACTCACCTCCAGACTCACTGCCACTTCTCCTGGACCCCTCTTCTCCCCAGACTCCAAGAGTCCACATCTTCTCCCTCACTTCAGCCATGGGTAAGTGTCTGTATCTGAAAGGTCCTGTGAACAAGGCTCAGTGAAGAAAGGCTCAGGCCACAAAGAGGGCAAAGTCTGGGCCTCTGCACAATCCTCCCCTCCTGGTGCTGTGGAGTCTGGCCAGCCTTTCAGGCTGCACCTGCTGGGTTCAGCCCTCTGTGACTGTGGACCCAGTTCTAGAATCCCCTGTGGTCCAGCAGTCCTGTGGCCCTTCTTTCCACAGTCAGACACTGTGTGTCCCCAGGAATGCAGCTTGGTGCTGTACGTGTTCCCTCTGACCCTCTGGGCTCAGAGGTCTGGCAGACTCTCCTGCCCAGATCCTTGATTTTACCTTATTCCAGGGATCCTATGCCCTTCCCGGCTGAAAAATGTCTCACCCGCTGAGTCTCCTTCGCCAATTCGGGTTGGATGTTATTCGTTTCAGCTGTTCATTCTATCTTCTCTGGGACAAGGCTTGGGATACGTCTATCTATTCCGCCACCAGTTTGTCTCTCTTACTGGTGTATTTTAACCTTTTAAATGTAAGTCTTTTATCCATTTTGAGGATTGTTTTTTTCTTGTGTGAACAAAAGGTCCAATTTCATTATTTTGAAAGTATTTTATTATTTTATGTGTTCCCAGCACTGTTCTTTTCCACATTAAATATTCTTGACATCTTTGTTGATGACCAGTTGACTATAAATGCAAGGATTTATATTTGGAATCTCAATTCTATATCCATATGTCTATATATCTATATGTCTATATGCCTATATATCTATATATCTATATCTATACACACCTATACATCTATATATATCTATACATCTATATATCTATACATCTATATAATCTATCTATCATATATATATATGTGTGTGTATATATATATGTATATATATATATATACATATATATATATACACACATACATACATTCACTTGACACATAAATTAACCATCACAAGTCCATCCCTTGTCAACTTGAAACACATATACACTGAGTGGCCAGATTATTATGACCACCTGAGGTTTGTAGGCAAATTAGCCGTACACTGCATCATATGGGATATGGAAGCCAAAGGCCTGTTTGCACACCTTTGCTGTCTATAGTTACCAAGATAAAATGTCTCCAATTCGCACAGGAACACAAGGATTGGACAGTTGAGCATTAGAAAAAGTCATGTTGTCTGATGAATCATGTTTCCAGTTGCATCATGCAGATGGCAGAGTGAGAATTTCGCGGAAACAGCATGAAAGTATGCACCCCACATGCATGAGTACAATCCTTCAAGCTGATGGAGGCAGTGTTATGGTTTGGGGCATGTTTTCCTGGCATGATTTGGGCCCTTTAATTCATGTGGAACAACGTCTACATAGCACAACATATCTAAGTATCATTGCTGATCAAGTTCATCCTATCATGTTGAAGGCGTATTCCAATGGAGATGGCTTCTTCCAACAAGACAATGTGCCATGCCATGGTGCTTGTATTGTGCAGGAGTGGATTCAAGAACATGAGGGAGACTTTACCTTGCTTAGGTGGCCCCCACAATCACCAGATCTCAATCCAATTGAGCATTTGTGGGACGAAGTTAAAAGAGCCATCAGGCAGCTGGTTCCACAACCATCAAATCTCACAGAACTGGACAGTGCTATTCATCAGGCATGGTGTCAGATTCCTCGCATTACCTTTCAACAATTCATGGAGTCAATGCCAAGAAGAATCACCGCAGTATTGAAAGCAAACGGTGGCCCAACGAAGTCCTGATGGGGTGGTCATAATAATCTGGCCACTCAGTGTACTTCTCTTTAATAATAGTTAATCTCCCAAAAAAGGCAATAACATGTTTATAATTACATCTTACATGATACAGTTATCCTGCATGCAACCAAAAATGTTCTAAATCCTTCCTGAGAAGAAGGAAAATTCTTTAGTAATATTTACTCTTCTCTTTGATATACAATACCTTAAATACTATGATGTAAAATAAACAATACCTAAATACTAAGATATAGAATCAACATATCCTAATGTTACATAACAAGAGAATTAAGATGAAGGAAAATAAAGACATTGTATATTATATATACACACACATTCACAAATATATTGGCTCCTTGCCATCCTACTTGCCCCCAACAGCCCCCCCTGCTGGCCTGCTCACCCCCACCTTCCCTTCCCACAGGTCTCCTCGCCCCCAACTGCTCCCCTGCTGGCCTGCTCACTCCAAACTGCACCCCCCACTGTCCTGATCACCCCCAACTGACCCCCACTGACAGCCTGCTCATCCCCAACTGCCCCCCCTGCTGGTCTGCTCACCCCCAACTACCCCCCCCCCCCCCCGGGCCTGATCACACACAACTGCCATCCCATCCTGGCTTGATCACCCACAACTGCCCTCCCCTCTTGGCCTCTAACTGCCTCTACCTTGGCCCTGCCACCATGGCTTTGTCCAGAAGAATGTCCGGAAGGTCTCCTGGACGGTCTCTCAGTCTAATTAGCATATTACCCTTTTATTAAAGGCCCGATGCATGGGTGGGGGCTGGCTGGTTTGCCCTGAAGGGTGTCCTGGATCAGGGTGGGGATTCCCTTGGGGTGTGGGGTGGCCTGGGTGAGGGTCCTGTGGCTGTTTGCAGGCTGGTCACGCCCCCCAGCGAGGACTCTTACTCCATGGGGGCGTGGCAACCTCTGAAAGGGGCTGAGGGCTGTTTTCAGGCTGGCCACACCTCTTTCAGGGTGGGGGTCCCCGCTGGGGTACCTGGCCAGCCTGGGTGATGGGCTGAAGGCCATTTTCAGGCTGGCCACACCCTCCGGCGACCCAGGCCGCCAGCCACTCCTTGAGCAGCAGCCAGGGCGGGCGGGAAACTTGGCTTCCTCCATCTCTGGGGGCAACCCAAGCCTCCTGCTCGCCCCAGCTCGGTGGCCACCACCATCTTTGTTGGGTTAATTTGCACTCCTGATTGGCTGGTGGGTATAGCAGAGGGATGATCAATTTGCATGTTTCTCTTTTATTAGTGTAGATTTCCTTTTCCTTCAGCAAGCATCTCAGTTTTTTTACCTAGTGAAGTTCCCCAAACTTTATTCCTGAAGGGTCTGGCCAATTACTAGTCCTGGTTTATTGGGTTGCTGTAATTTTCCATTGACTTTAACCATTGGGACTCAAAATTCTAAGAGACACCCTAAAGTATCTCCTGTATTTCATACATGCTCATGCTTATTTCCATGGTGGATTAGTGGTACATTTTCCCATTGATAGTCAGGATCAGTTACCTAACCAGCACAGTAATGCCCTTCTTTGCCTATTGATTCAAAGGCATAAAGAAGCCCCTTTACATGTCAGACTGAACTTCCAGTTTATTGGAATCATTGTTTTGTCTCCTGGTAGAAACATTTCTCCCTTTGGCTTCTAGGTCATGAGAGTATATGGTCAAGATAATACAAAGCAAAAATTTGCATAGTGCATCACTAGGAGAAACAGTGAGTGGTTCTTTGTCCTGTGAATCTTGGCTATTGGCAAAACAGTATCATATACAGGATGTTGATGTAGATCACATATTTTCTTCTGGAGCAGTGGTCAGCAAACTCATTAGTCAACAGAGCCAAATATCAATAGTACAAAGATTGAAATTTCTTTTGAGAGCCAATTTTTTTTAAACTTAAACTTCTTCTAATGCCACTTCTTCAAAATAGACTCACCCAGGCCATGGTATTTTGTGGAAGAGCCACACTCAAGGGGCCAAAGAACCCCATGTGGCTCGCGAGCCACAGTTTGCAGACCATGGTTCTGGAGAATTTTGTCTCAGTCATGCAAGGTATTGCCACCAAACATAATTATAACTGAGTCTTCAAAGGTCATTCCACTTTTCCATCAAGTCAACTGTTTCAGGATTATTGGGAAAATTATAAGATGAGTGAATTCCATGAACATGGACCTGTTGTTGCACTTCTTTTGCTGTGAAAAAAAATCCTTCATCAGAAATAATAATGTCTGGAATACTGTGATGGTGGATAAGGCAATCTGGGTGAAGCATTGTGTCCAGAGGTGAAACCATATCCAAAATGTTTACTCTAGTTAATACAGAATGCTACTCCTTCACAATGGAAGCAGTCCATTGCAATTGACTTGCCACTGTATCAGGAACTCACTATTGGTCTCTGCTGTTGGCAGATTGGGCACTCAGTGGTGACTGTAGCCAGATTGGCCTTTGTGAATGAAAGTCAATATTGGTAATCCCATGTGTAACCTCTATTCCTGCCACTATGGCCACTTCATTCATAGACCCCTATGTTTATAGCATCATTATTTACAATAGCTAATATTCGGAAACAAGCCAAGTGCCCATCAGTAGATGAGTGGATAAAAAAGCTGTGGTACATTTATACCATGGAATACTATGCAGCTGTAAAAAAGAAAGATATCTTACCCTTTGAGACAGCATGAAGGATCAGGAGAGTATTATGCTAAGCAAAATAAGGCCGTCAAAAAAGACAAGTATCACATGATGTCACATATGTGGACTCTAATGACCAAAATAAACTGACAAACAAAATAGACCCTGAGACATTGAAGTTGTAACAGACTGAGATATTTCAGAGGAAAGTGAGGGGGGAGCGGGAAGAGATTAACCAAAGAACATATATAAATATATGCATAATCTATGGTCACAGACTATAGTGCCGTGAAGGACTGGGAAGGGGTCTGGAGCAGGGTAGAGGGGATCCATGGGGTCAAAAAGGGGACATCTGTAATACTTTCAACTGAAATTATGCAAAATATTTTCTCTGATAATCATGAATAAAATTAGATATCAATAACAAAAGGAAAATTGGGAATTAAAAAATATGTATGAATTAAACAGCACTTTCTTAAATAACCAACAGGTGAAAAAAGAACCATAGGGGAAATTAACACATTCTTTGAGATAAATGACAAGAAAACATATAGAATCACCTAAAGCAGAGTTTTGTAGGATACTTAAAGCATAAATGCTTACATGGATAAAGAAAAAAATACCTCAAGTTAATAACCTAAACATGCTGGTTAAGACACTAAAAAACAAGAGTAAACTAAACATAAAGAAAGCAGAAGGAAGGAAATAATAAAACTTAATGAGGAAGTAAATGAAAAAAAGAAAAAAAAAATACAATGGACAAAATAAGTGAAACCAAAAATTGGTTCTTAGCTAACTAACAAAAAGACAGAAGACTCAAATTACTGAAGTTATAAGTAAAAGAGAAAAATACTATGAACAACTTTGCTAACAAATTAGTAATCTAGAAGAAATTAAGAAACAAATTACTTGAATTTTAAATACAAATGAAAATGTCCCACAAAGAAAACTTCAGCCTAGATGGCTTTACTGGTAAATTTTTCCAAATATTTAAAGAAGAGTTAACTCTAATCTTTCACAAAATCTTCCAAAAATAGATGGGAAGCTAAAACTTTTGCAACTCGTGTTATGAGGCCACTATTACCCTAAAACAAAATTTATACAAAGATATTACCAAAAGAAGAAAAATACAGACAAAAAACCCTTTTAAATATAGACACACACACCTCTACCAAATACTATCAACCATAATTCAGCAATATATACAAAGGATTATACACCAAGACAAAATAGGATTTATGTCAGAAATAAAAGGATGGTTTAACATACAAAAATCAGTCACTATATCACACAAGTAGATTAAATGATCAAAGCTACATAATTATCTCAATGGCTGCAAATAAAGCATTTGACAAAATCCAACACTCTTTCATGGTAAAAACACTCAATAATTTGGGATTTGAAAGGACCTTCCTTAGCATGATAAAAGGCATCCAGGAAAAACCTACAGCTGATGTTATACTTCATCCCAAAAACCTGAATCCTTGTCCCTTAAAATCTACCCTTACTACTTCTATTCAACATTGTAACATTGTAGTAGATTTTCTAGCTAGAACATTAGGGGGAAAAAAATTAAAGGCATCAGCAATGGAAAGGAAGAAATTAGTCTATCTCTAATTATCCTATCTAATAAAAGAATAATATGCAAATTGGTCATCATTCCGCTACACCCACAAGCCACGCCCACCAGCCAATCAGGAGTGAGAATGAAAATTAACCCAACCAAAATGGCTGTCACCATGGAGCAAGCAGGAGGCTTTGGTTTCCCCAACAATGGAGGAAGCCAAGCTTTCCGCACACCCTGGCCAGCCCAGGCCTCCACTCAAGGCTACAAAGTTTCAATTATAGAAGATAAATAAATCCCAGATACCAGGGCCTCCGCTTGGGTCACTGGGGGGCGTGGCCAGCCTGAAAACCACCACAGGCCCCTCGCCCAGGCTGCCCATGCCTCAAGGGAACCCCCACCCTGATCCGGGACACCCTTCAGGGCAAAACAACCAGTCCCCAACCGTGCATCAGGCCTCTATCCTATCTAATACTATCTAATAAAAGAGTAATATGCAAATTGACTATCACTCCAACACACAAGATGGCTGCCCCTATGTGGTCAAAGATGGCTGCCCACATGTGGACACAAGATGGACACCACAAGATGGCCAGCAGGGGAGGACATTTGGGAGGGACCAGGCCTACAAGGGAGGGCAGTTGGGGCCAATCAAGCCTGGAGGGGAGGGCAGTTAGGGGTGACCAGGCCAGCATAGGAGGGAAGTGGGGGGACCCAGGCCTTCAGGGGAGGGCAGTTGGGGGTGACCAAGCCTGCAAGGGAGGGCAGTTATGGATGATAAGGCCAGCAGGGAGGGCAGTTGGGGGTGACCAGGCCAGCAGGGGAGGGCAGTTGGGAGGGACCAGACCTGCAAGGGAGGGCAGTTGGGGCCAATCAAGCCTTCAGGGTAGGGCAGTTAGGGGTGACCAGGCCAGCAGATGAGGGAAGTTGGGGAACCCAGGCCTGCAGGGAAGGGAAGTTGGTGGGGACCCAAGCCTGCAGGGGAGGGCAGTTAGGGGCAATCAGGCTGGCAGGGGAGCAGTTAGGCATCAATCAGGCTGGCAGGGGAGTGGTTAGGGGGTGGTCAGGCTGGCAGGCAGAAGCGGATAGGGGCAATCAGGAAGGCAGGCAGGCGAGCAGTTGGGAGCCAGCAGTCCTGGATTGTGAGAGGGATGTCTTATTGGCCATTTAGGCCCACTCATACCGGGATCAGGCCTAAATGGGCAGTCAAACATCCCTCGAGCGGTCCCAGATTGGAAAGAGTGCAGGCTGGGCTGAGGGACCCACTGCCCCCATGCACGAATTTCATGCACCGGGCCTCTAATACTGTAATAAACAACAACTCCAAACTTTCAGTGGCTTAACACATATTCATGAAGGGTTCTGTGGAGTTGAGTAACTCCAGGGATTTTTAATAATTTATACTGTTTTGATCTTGTGGTCTCACCACCTCAACATGAACTCTTTGATGAAACACTATAATGTCTTGTACCAGCAATTAGCTACTACCTAAAAATTTAAGGCAGAGCTGGTCTCATGACCCTGCCTAATTGCAAGGGAGAATAGAAATGTTATTCTCCCATCTACTAAAATAAGAGGGCAATTATATATAAGTAAGTATAAGAAGTTTCTGCTATTCCTTTGCATGCACACATTTTATTTAATTAAAAACATGCATTTGCCTTGGCTGGTGTGGGTCAGTTCATTGAGCATCATCCCAAGCACTGAGAAGTCTCAGGCTTGATTCCTGGTCAGGGCACATGCCTGGGTTGCAGGCTTGATCCTTTGTTGGGGTGTATGTAGGAGGCAGCTGATTGATGTTTCTCTCTCTATCTATATCCTTCTCCATTCCTCTCTCTTTAAAAGTCAATAAAAACGTATTTCAAAAAAATTAAAATATGCATTTGAACTAAATTTTTAGGGCTGGCATATGTGAAAATGAGGGACAAGGGCATTTCAGGTGTACAGAACAGAATGTTCAAAGGCACAGAGGAGAAAAAAGAATGGCATATGAATGGGAAATGTGGGTAGAATACAGATATCGAATAAAATATGTACAGATTTGGTAAGTAATATGATGGCAAAGAATGGGGAACATAACTTTCATCATTGCCTTGTTTTAGAAGCTAATATATTTCCAATATAATATTTATGATCATTCGACAAATAATCTCTTTTCTAAAAATTTTTAATAAAAATATGTAACTTTAACAGTTTTATATGCATCATTTCATATTTACAATAATTAGTAGTAAGTCCTTTTCTATTTCATCCCTATAAATTTAATATTTTTAATTTAACTTTCAAAGGGGAAGAAATGGAGCTCACACAAAAGAAAAACATGGGCATCAAATAGTATAGAAATGATTAGTTTTGTGTGTGTTTTTTTTAGATTGTTCTACTCCATCTCTTACTTGCAGGATGAACTCTGGTAAATTTATTAAAATTTTCTATTTTTCAGTTTTTTCATTTGTAAAGTAAAAATGCTAATAAAGCTAACTCAAAGAGATACTGTAGAGATTAAATTAGTTAATACATGTAAGTCTTAGAATATTGCCTCACACATAACAAGTACTTAATCAATGCTAGTAAATGGCACTGTCATTATTCTATTTTCTACATGAAATCACCATTGCTAGCTTATCAATTTTAAAATCATTCGCTATGGCTCGCTTACTTTTGTTATTTACTTACAACCCTCAAAGCCATGACAAACCTGCCAATTTTATTGCCTGAACATATTTTCCCTTTTTATAATTTTCAAAATCAGTGTTTCCTAAATCACGGGTGATGGTTTATCTGCATCAGGATCATTGAGATACTTGCTAAAATTTCAAACTGATGGTTGCCAGGTGGAAGGGGGTGAAAAAGGTGAAGGAATTAAGAAGTAAAAATTGGCAGGTACAAAAAAGTCATGAAGATATAAAGTACAGCATAGGGAATACAGTTAATAATATTGTAATAATCATGTATGGTGTCAACTGGGTTCTGGAAATATCAGGGGGAACAGTTCATAAGTTATATCAATGTCTAAGAACTATGCTGTACACCTAAAAATTAATATTGAATGTCAACTGTAATTGAAAAAAATTAAAAACAGCAACAAAGAAATACAGATTCCTGAGCCTGAGCCCAAAGCTATTGAATCAGTGTCTTAAGCGTAGGGTACAGACCATTGATTTTGAAACTGATTCCAAATGTGTTTTTAATGTGCACTCAATTTTAAAAACCACTGCTCCAATGACTTACAAGTAAATGATTAGAAATGAAAGTGTAAGATTCTGAAGATAGTAGCACAATAAGCTTTCACATCATTCTCTTATAATAGGAAAGAACACTTTTCTAGAAAACTGCCTTGTTCTCCTAATCAAAATTCTTGTAAAAAATTATTTCTTATAGGAAATGAACAGTAGTGAAGGAGAGTGTAAATGAGGGAGAAAAAGATAAGAGGTTTATGGAATATCATGGTGACGTATTTCTCTATTTTTATGATCATTTATGGAGACTGGTGTCTCCTAGTAGAGACTAATAGTACTACTTGCCAAAACTGGAAGCATTTTGAGGCATCTGGGGAGCAGGAAGGGAGTAGGTAGTTAGGTTCAAAAAAATCATTGTTGGTTCAAGAATTCAGGTGTGCTCGCTAGGTACAACAAATAAGCAAACGACAGACTTCACGACATATAACATTGGCATTATCATATGTCTAATTCTCCTTTATAAATCTAATATTTTATATTTAAAAATGTCAGGTTCATATTTTTAAATGGATGGACCTGGAAAGCATTATGCTAAGCGAAATAAGCCAGTCAAAGAAAGATAAGTATCACATGATCTCACTCATTTGTGGAATATAATGAACAACATAAACTGATGAACAAACATAGATCCAGGGACAGAGAAGCATCAAACAGACCGTCAAACTTCAGAGGGAAGATAGGAGGAGGGTGGGAGTGAGGGGGGTTAAGAGATTAACCCAAGGACTTATATGCATGCATATGAGCACAACCAACGGACACAGACACTAGGGGGGTGAGGGCATGTGCTGAGGGTGAGAGCGGTTGGGGAAAGGTCAATGGGGGAAAAAGGAGACATATGTAATACTTTAAACATTAAAGGATTTAAATTTAAAAATTTTATGGAACATTTATGTATGTTTTTGTTTCACATGATGAGTGAGAGAAACAGAAAGAGAAAGAACATGATAGCACAAAAGCAACAGCGGTACTTAAAATATATATATTGACCCTTTGTGTCTCCTACCTGTGAGGTTTGAAGGATATTAAGTTTATATAAGCTACATATCAAATTTCTAAAATTAGTTTTCACCTAGATAAAATAAGGATTATAGAGAAACATATCTTGGTAATTTCATGTCAGGGACTGGAAAATAGAAATATAACTTTGGTTTACAAATACGCTCATGTCTTTTCCTCACCCACTTCATGTGGCCTTTGTTTACAACTCATCCCCTGTATAATGGTGGTCTGAACACTGTTCTGGCCTCAATCATACATCACTTGAACTATTCCAATAACTTCTTAATTGATGACCTTGCCATCGGCCTCTCATTTCTCCAGCATATCTCTACATTGTCATTACTTTTATATTGTTAACTCACAGATCCACTTCTGTTATTACTCCACTTGAAATCCTCCAATGTTTTTCTGCTGCCTAATAAGTGAAGTCCAGATTCCACAGCAGAATATTAAAGGCTCTACATGCATCCCACAAACCAAGCCAAATTTATCTAAATATGCCATACATTTTAAGACTTACTTTCTTGCCCTAACTGGTTTGACTCAGTGGATAGAGTGTTGGCCTGCAGACTGAAGGGTCCAAGGTTCCATTCTGGTCAAGGGCTGCGGTCACTACCCCAGTGGGGGTGTGCAGGAGGCAGCTGATCAATGTTTCTAACTCTCTATACCTCACTCTTCCTCTCTGTAAAAAATCAATAAAATAAAATAAAACTTTCTATATTTTAATCATTTTAACCTAGAATGACTTTTATCTAATTTCTAAGAATTTAAAATGTATTCATATTTTAAATTTTAGTTAAAATGAGAGCACGATATAGCATTTTCTACTTAGTCTAATAAAAAGTAACCATCCTCTCTTTTGAGCTAATATGGTATTTATTATATTTAATGCTTCTGCCCCTATAAAGTATAAAATACACGATGAGAGGTACCTTGACCTATTTATTTAGATTCCTTGGCAACATCTAATATGTGTTAGTTGAAGGAATTATTCTAGACTATATTTGGTCTGAAGGTAAGGGACATTTGCGGAGAAATCTTAAAATCTCAATGCAAAAAGATGTGAATGTCTCCATCTGAGTCTTCATCTTGTTGAATTTCTAGGGGGAAAAAATCCTATGAGCTTTTCTTTTCTTTTTTTTTTTCTATGCTTTTAAAAAAGAAATTCTCCACTTCAAATATAGCTAGGTCTATTGAAAATAAAACTTACCCTGGCTAGGTAAACATCACCTTTCTCTAAGACAGTGATGGCGAACCTATGACACGCATGTCAGCACTGACACACGTAGCCATTTCTCATGACACACGGCTGCTGAGGTGGCCGCATGCCGAGGATGAAACATTTGCTGCTCCTATTAGACACTCTGTGCCGGAGGTCTGTAGGCCAAAACAACAGAAGTCTGGCACAGAGCGTCTAGTTCTGGGACTTCCGGTTAAGCCGGGATCTTTGCCCTCACTTCCACCGGCAGAGCAGGGAGCAGCGGAACGCAGCAGGGGATGCATCTCTGGGGGCCCTGCCATTACCAGTAACCAAATAACAGTTAACCACAGCAACCATTATCTACTGTTCTGGGGTGTCGTGGATTCCTAATCCATCATTACTGAGATAAGTGAGGGGAAGGTTGGGAGAGGCGAGGGTTTGTGGCGTGCAATGGGTGCCGTTTCCCGCCATTAGAAATAGTGGCAGCCATTTTAATTCACATAAGGAACACCATCTTGCTCCATAGTGCAGACTCCATTTCACCACTATTACTGTTGTATATCCTTATAACCCCTATTTCTGCTTATTAACCCTGCCCTTTCCTAAAAGACAGTTATATGCACCATTTTGTGGTTAGTTAGGCTAGTTAACCCCTAATTGCCTGCAGGCCTAACAAGCTATCTATAATTCTATCTTCTGTCACTGCCCCCCTGATGAACCCAAAAAATAAAAAAACTAAGGTTAAGTAAAGGAATTCGGTAGTAGCAGTGGCCGACCCTTTCAAGAGACATGGACTGAGATGTATGGCTTTATAGAAAAAAATGTCAGATCATTTTGCATTCTATGTACTGAAACGGTAGTAAGCAGAACGTGGAATATAAATAGTCATTTTGAAACTAATCATTCCCAGCTCTTGGAAAAAAGTGAGGATGAAAGAAAGGAATACATTTCCAGGCAGCTACACCTTTATAAGAGCCAATCTAATTCCATCCTTAAATTTATGAAAGGTTCTACAAATTTAACATCTGCAAGTTTGAGCATTGCTCACTCTGTAGCTCAGCATGGAAAAGCGCTCAGTGAGGGGGAATTTATTAAAGAAACTCTCCTAAGATGTGCACCAGTTCTATTTCATGATATGCATAATAAAGATGCAATTATTAAGAGAATGTCTGAGTTACCACTCAGTAGGAATATCATAAAAGACCAAATAATGAGACTGAACATAAATGTACAACATCAATTAAGGAGAGACATAAGGAAGTGTAAATATTTTTCGATCTCTCTTGATGAAACTACTGATGTCACATCACATGCTCAGTTGGCCATTATTGGTCGATATTCTGATGGTCTCACAATGAGAGAAGAGTTGATAAAGTTAGTATCAGTGTCAACAAGTAAATCAGGAAGTGAAATATGTAAGGTTTTTATACAAACATTTCGTGACCTAAGCATTGATATCTCTAAAGTTGTATCAGTGACGACAGATGGGGCACCAAATATGGTGGGGGAAAAAGTCAGATTTGTCAAATTGTTTACAGAAGCTATTGGACATCCGATTGTGCCTTTTCATTGTATTATCCATCAGGAGGCTTTATGTGCCAAGGCAGGATTCACCGACTTAAGCGACTTAATGTCAGTTGTTACAAAAATAGTTAATTTAATAGCTGCTCGCCCCCTTCACAAGCGGGAATTTTCAGCACTTTTACTGGAGGTTGATTCCACCTACAGTGGACTGTTGATGTACAATAATGTAAGATGGCTGAGCCGAGGCAAAGTTCTTGAACACTTTGTGGAGTGCTTTGAAGAAATTAAAGTATTTCTTGACGATAAGGATCTGGGAAACTTTCCTCAGCTTAATGATGATAAGTGGGTCAACACCCTGATGTTTTTTACAGATCTCTCTGTTCATATTAATGAACTAAACTTAAAGTTACAAGGTTTTGGCAAAAGTATTGACGTTATGTTTGGATACATAAAAGCTTTTGAAAGTAAAGTTAAAATTTTCAAGCGAGATGTAGAAACTAAAACTTATAAGTATTTTCCTCGAGTAACAAAGTATTTTGAGAAGGCCAGTGCAGCTGTACAAAATGAAATGGAACTCTTGCATATGAAGTACCAGCATGTTTTAGACTCATTACTTGACCAGTTTAGTGATAGATTTAGTCAATTTAGAAGTCTAGAACAGACCATGAAAATAATTAAGTATCCTGATGTAGTAGTCTACAGTAGTTTGGAATTAAATGGTTTCCAATGGATGCAAATTGATGATTTGGAGATGCAACTTGCAGAATTTCAAGACAGTATCTGGGCTCAGGTGTTTGTCGACTTGAGGTCAAAGCTTGAGAATCTGGAAAGGTGCCGCTTGGAGAATCAAGAGGAGTGCCACTACGAACAGGAAATTTGGAGTGCCTGGAACCGACTACCAGACGCTTTTAGCACCCTGAAAAATATAGCAATGGCTTTACTCACAGTTTTTCCCTCTACATACTTTTGTGAGGCCTTATTCTCAGCATTAAATAATATCAAAACCAACAAAAGAAACAGATTGACAGATGAAGTTAGTAGCGCTTGCTTGGGCCTGAAGTGTACAAAACACCAACCTTCAATTGAAGATTTAGCCAATGAAATTCAGCAACAAAAAAGTCACTAATAGGCAGGTTAGTTAAAGAATTCCCCCTCCCCTTCACTTATCTTAGTTCACGGCACCCCACACAAGCTAAATAATATCAAGACCAACAAAAGAAACCGACTGAAGGATGAACAAAGAAGTCACTAAGCAGGTAAGTTAAATATTTAGTTTTTGGTTTATTAAATACAATTATATATAACAATTATACATTTACATTATTTAAACTATAAATATCGCAAAATAATGTTTTTTCCTCAAAGTGACACACTACCCAAGTTATGCTCAGTTTTTTGGCGAAGTTTGACACACCAAGCTCAAAAGGTTGCCCATCACTACTCTAAGATAAGTATATGCTTTCTGAGTTAAAAAAAAAAAAAATAGAAGCCAAGTCAATTTGATTGAAGAATTTTTGGAGTTCAAGGTACTCAGTGAGAAGTGAGAAAATAGTGACCACAGTCACACTGAAACAGTTCAGCTCTTAGCTCACCACAGTTAGAGGGAAACATTTAAATGAACCAGTAAAAATAGAAACAGAAATTTAAACCAAATAATGTTTGTTTGGATCATTGTAACGTCCATTAGTAATTAGCTTAGCTTTCCTTATTCTTTCTTTAACACTCAGACTCAATTTATCCTTATTCTAAACAGGTACCGACATTATATTTGCAACTAGTGTGGACATTGTAGAGTTGAGATACATTTTTTATCATTTCAGTCTTATGTAGAATTTTTTATGAAACTTAAGACCTTTAATCTAAAACATTAAGGAAACAGAATTTTAGAAGTCGTAAAGTTATTTACAGTTGGAAAAATATCTTTGTCCTTATCACAGAATCTAAAATATGCTTATAAGATTAAGATTACATGCCCTTTTTGCTACAGTAATTCAAAAGTTCTTTGAAGTGATTGTTTCTTAGTTTATTCAAATTCAGGTTTGTTCTGCATTGTTATGCCGATGTAAATATTTTAAAAGAAGTTATAATGGATAATTCTGCTGCACTAGAAGAATACATACTCTTCAAATATTATCTTACATCATATGGATATAGATATGACTATGGATGTAGATATGGCTGTAGATATCCATATGTCTGTCTATTTTGGGAAAATAAGTATTCACCAATATGTTTTCATTTCAACCATAACACTAATACACAAGTTTAAGCATTTAAAACATCTGCTAATATTAGTAACTATTCACAATTCAAATTATTCTCTTAATGTATTCATACATGACATGACCACGCTGAAATATTGCTCTTTAGTAAAGTTGCTAAAATGTTAAGATCAGCATTATTGCCATTAGGAAATATTACTTTAATAAAAGTAAGCATAAATGAAGCAATTATTTGACCTAAAATAGAAATTGTTTTTAATATTTATCAGTACTATTTTAAAGATTTTATAGTTTTCAGTTTATGAACCTAAGTTTAAGGTAGTATGCTGAATTCCAGTGCCTCAGAAATTGTATTTACTCATTACTTTTTGCATGTTGGCCTTTGTCTTTTGCTGTTGTAATACAGTTGATTATGTTATTAATGGAAGCCTAAATCAACCATTTAAAACCAATGGTTACTTCATGAATGCATTTTAGACCACTCGCATGCAAATTTACTGATTTTTAAGTTAGCTTTCGCACTACATAGCAAGATATTTCTCAATATGTTCTTAATTCATTTTGTTATTCTATGTGAAAGACATATAAAGTTGCAAAAACTATCAATTGATCCATAAAATAGATACAACTTCTTTGGGTGCAGAAAGAATTTCCATACCCTGCTTCCTTTTGTTAGTGAGTGTGCTCTGATGCTAATTTAGATAAAGCACTACATCAAAGAACAGGGGTGGGGTGCTTTTTGAGATCAATCATTGGAAACTTCATTAATAACATCTTCCAGAATACCTTTTCTTCCTGAATATCCCCAATGATCACTAGAAAGCCTGCATTTGAAAATGGAAAAAAAGATAAGTTTAGCAAGTTTGATGATGGCAAGGACTGGATTGGATCATTAGCAATTTTTAGATTGGGGTGGCTGAAGGAATAAGTAGAAGGTGAGCAAACGGAATAAAGTTAAGTAAACGTGAATAAATCTAATCTTCATTGTGTGGGAATTTAAAAAAAAAAAAGGAAAGCTTATATATGGGAAAAACATATCGGTGTCAATGGACTGGAGGTCCCTACAAGGTTAGAGAACAAATATAATATCTATAGTAAAGCTAACAAACTTTAGAAGATGGAGGTTACATTTTCCAGTTTGAGGGTGGCTTAGTTTTAGGTGTGGCTATGGGGAAAGGTGGCTGTGATGGAATAAAAATCCATATGAATATTGAAAGTAGTGATAAAAATGAAATGGTTTGAGACAGAGATGACAGTCTGGTAAATAAAAACAATTTAAAAAATCACTAGCATATTCCTCTATGGAATAGTTGAAAGCACAGCAGCAATAAGTATAAAGTGAAAAATTAATTTGTTTTTCTAGTTAAGATAAATGTATCATAATTATTGTCTTCCTTCAATGCACAAATGCATTAAATGAAATTCTCCTCATTCTTTCCTAGCACTAGCTATATCACCATCAATGCTTACAACTATGAAAAACGCAATTAGTCTATAGATACTGAAATAAATTTTAGAAAAATGTTTAACAAGGAGTAGCTTATAGTGTAAATCTCTTGAGTAAATTATACTAACCATTTTAGATAGTTTACCCTACTTGTAAGTTTAAATGTATTTACTAGCCTTTGAACCTTAATCTTTTAAAATTCAAAGATATCAGATTAGTTTGACTTAAAATGACAAGATTTATGTTAAAGAAGTACTTTGTTCCAATCAAATTTTCAATGACAGTAATTTTATAGAAAATATGAGAATACCACATTTAAAAAAATTCTTAGTGTACATTAACCAACCCAAAGAACTACTTAATTTAATAATGTTTTCTGATTTATCATTTTTTCATCTGTCCACCATGAATTGTGTTGTGTCATGATGATAACTTAGAAAACGTAGGAAATAATAATATGCTCTTACAAAAAAAGCACTGGATTATATGTCTGAGACCTTTTTTTTTTTAATTCTTTATTGTTTAAAGTATTACATGAGTCTCCTTTGTTCCCACATTGACCTCTCTCCCGCCACCCTCTACCTCAAGCACAAGCCCTCACGCCCCTACTGTTTGTGTCCATTGGTTATGCTCATATGCATGCATACAAGTCCTTTGGTTGATATTTTACCCCCTCACACCCTGCCTTCCCTCATAGGTTGGACAGTCTGTTCGATGCTTCTATGTCTCTGGTTCTATTTTTGTTCATCAGTTTATGTTGTACATTATATTCCACAAATGAGATCATGTGATATTTATCTTTCACTGACTGGATTATTTCATGTAGCATAGTGCTCTCTAGCTCTATCCATTCTGTTGCAAATGGTAAGAATGCCTTCTTTTTTATAGCAGTGTAGAATTCCATTGTATAGGTGTACCACAGTTTTCTAATCCACTCATCTGCTGAGGGGCACTTAGGCTGTTTCCAAATCTTAGCTATTGTAAATTGTACTGCTATGAACATAGGGGTGCATATATCCTTTCTGATTGGTGTTTCTAGTTTCTTGGGATATATTCCTAGAAGTGGGATCAATGGGTCAAATTGGAGTTCCACTTTTAATTTTTTGAGGAAACTCCATACTGTTTTCCACAGTGGCTGCACCAGTCTACATTCCCACCAGCAGTTCAGGAGGGTTCCTTTTTCTCAGCAACCTCGCCAGCATTTGTAGTTTGTTGATTTGTTGATGATAGACATTCTGACAGGTGTAAGATGGTATCTCATGGTTGTTTTGATTTGCATGTCCCAGATGGTTAGGGACCTTGCGCATGTTTTCATATGTCTCTTAGCCTTCTGTATGTCTTCTTTTGAAAAGTATCTATTTAGGTCCATTGCCCATTTTTTGATTGGGTTGTTTATCTTCCTTTTGTTAAGCTGTATTGGTTTTCTGTAAATGTTGAAGATTAAACCCTTATTGGAGATAACATTGGCAAATATGTTCTCCCATGCAGTGGGCTTTCTTGTTGTTTTGTTGATGGTTTCCTTTGCTGTGCAGAAGGTTTTTATTGTGATGTAGTCCCATTTGTTTATTTTCTCTTTAGTTTCTATTGCCCTAGGAGCTGTATCAATAAATGTATTGCTACGACAAAAGTCTGCTATTTTGCTGCCTTTGGATTTCTCTAAGATTTTTATGGTTTCCTGTCTTATGTTTAAGTCCTTTATCCATTTTGAGTTTATTTTTGTGTATCGTGTAAGTTGGTGGTCTAGTTTCATTTTTTGCATGTATCTGTCCAATTTTCCCAACACCATTTATTGAAGAAACTGTCTTGACTCCATTGTATGCTCTTGTCTCCTTTGACAAATATTAATTGAGCATAGTGGTTTGGGTCGATTTCTGGGTTCTCTATTCTATTCCATTGGTCTATATGTCTGTTCTTGTGCCAGTACCAGGCAGTTTTGAGAACAGTGGCTTTGTAATACAGCTTGATATCTGGTATTGAGAACTCTCCTACTTTGTTCTTCTTTCTCAGGATTGCTCCAGGTATTTGGGGTCTTTTTTCTATTCGAGTAGAATTTTTGGAGAGTTAGTTCTAGGTCTGTGAAATTTGCCATTGGTATTCTAATGGTGAGTGCATTGAATCTATAGATTGCTTTGGGTAGTATGGACATTTTAATGATGCTGATTCTACCAATACATGAACACAGTATATTCTTCCATCTGTTTATATCTTCCTCTATCTCTTTTTTCAGTGTCCTGTAGTTTTTCAAGTACAGGTCTTTTACCTCCTTAGTTAAATTTATTCTTAGGTATCTTAATTTTTTTGGTGCAATGGTAAATGTGATTGTTTTTTAATCTCTCTTTCTGTAAGTTCACTATTGGTGTATAAAAATGCCATAGATTTCTTGGCGTTAATTTTGTATCCTGCTACATTGCTGAATTCATTTATTAAGTTAAATAATTTTTTGATGGAGTCCTTAGGGGTTTCCATGTACAGTATCATGTCATCTACAAATGAAACATTTACATCTTCTTTTCCAATTTGCATAACTTTTATATCTTCTTCTTATCTAATTGCTATGGCTAGCACTTCCAGAACTATGTTGAATAGGAGTGGTGAGAGTGGGTATCCCTGTTTTGCTCCTGTCCTTAGGTGAAATGGTTTTAGTTTTTGCCCATTCAGTATGATGTTGGCTACAGGTTTGTCATATAAGGCTTTTATTATATTGAGTTATGATCCCTCTATTCCTTCTTTGCTGATGGTTTTTGTCAAGAAAGGGTGTTGGATTTTGTCAAATGCTTTTTTTGCATCAATTTATATGACTACGTGATTTTTATCTCTCAATTTGTTTATGTGATATATCACATTTATTGATTTGAGGATATTGTATCATCCTTGCATCCCTAGAATAAATCCTACTTGGTCATGGTGTATGATCTTTCTAATGTAATGCTGGATTTGATTTGCTATAATTTTGTTGAGGATTGTTCCATCTATGTTTATAAGGGATATTGGCCTATAATTGGTAATTGTCTTTCATTGTGTTGTCTTTATCTGGTTTTGGTACTAGGGTAATGCTGGCTTCATAAAATGAGCTTGGAAGTGTTCCTTTCTCTTGAATTTTTTGGAATAGTCTTAGGAGGAGAGGTTTTAGTTCTTCTTTGAATGTTTGGTAAAACTCCCCTGTGAAGCTGTCTGGCCCCGGGCTTTTGTTTGCTGGAAGCTTTTTGATGACTGCTTCAATTTCCATCACAGTTATCAGCCTATTGGGATTTTTTTCATTCTTCCTGATTGAGTTTTGGAAGGTTGTATTTTTCTAGGAATATGACCATTTCCTCCTGGTTGTCTAGTTTGTTGGAAGACAGTTGTTCATAGTATTTTTTAACAATCCTTTGTATTTCTGTGGGGTCTGATTTATTTCACCTCTTTCATTTCTGGTTTTGTTTATTTGGGTCCTCTCTCTTTGCTTCTTGGTGAGCCTGGCTAGAGGTTTATCAATCTTGTTTATCCTTTCAAAGAACCAGCTCTTGGTTTCATTGATCTTTTTTATTATTTATTTATTTATTTATTTATTTATTTATTTATTTATATATTTATTTATTTTGGTCTCCATGTCATTTATTTCTGCTCTGATCTTTATTATCTACCTCCTTCTGCTCACTCTGGGCTTTTCTTGTTGCTATATTTTTAATTATTTAAATTGTAGAGTTAGATTATTTATTACCATTTTTTTGTTTGTTTGTTTTTTTGAGGTAGGCCTGTAGAGCTAAAAACTTCCCCCTCAGGACTGCTTTCACTGTGTCCCATAGATTTTGGTTTGTTGTGTTTTCATTTTCATTAGTTTCCAGGATGTTTTTTTATTTCTTCTTTGCTCTCTTTGGTAAACCAATCATTGTTTAATTGCATGCTATTCAGCTTCCAAGTGTTTGAAATTTTTTTATTGTTTTTATTGTAGTCTATTTCTAATATTATGCCATTGTGTTCTGAGAAGATGCTTGATATGATTTCAATCTTCTTGAATTTGGAGAGGCTTTGCCTGTGACCCAATATGTGATCTATCTTTGAAAATCTCCCATGTGCGCTTGAGAAGAATGTATATTCTCTAGTTTTGGGTTGGAATGTTCTAAAGATGTCAATTAATTCCATCTGATGTAGTGAGACAGTTAAGATTGCCATTTCTTTGCTAATTTTTTTGTCTAGAGGATTTATCCAGTGATGTCAGTGGGGTATTAAATCCACTACTATGATTGTATTGTTGTTGATCTCCCCTTGATATTGTCCAGGAGGTATTTTTTTTTAATGTATTTGGGTGCTCCTGCATTGGGTGCATATATGTTTACCAGGGTTATATCTTCTGTTGTATCGATCCCTTTAGTGTTATGAAATGGCTTTTATTGTCTCCTGTTATGGCCTTCACTTTGAGGTCTATTTTGTCAGATATAAGTATTGCTACCCCAGCTTTTTTTTTCATTTCCATTTGCCTGGAATATATTTTTCCATCCCTTCATTTTCAGTCTGTGTGATTCCCTTGTTCTGAGGTGAGTCTCTTGTAGACAGCATATATATGGGTCATGTTTTTTTATCCATTCACTCACTCGATGTCTTTTGATTGGAGCATTTAGTCCATTTACATTTAAAGTTATTATTGATAGGTACTTGTTTGTAGCCATTTTTATTTTTTTGTGCCTTTGTTCCCTCTTTCGTTTTTATTTCTTTTTTTTACAGCAGTCCCTTGAGCATTTCTTGCATTCCTGGCTTGGTAGTGATAAACTCTCTAACCTTTTTTTTTTTGTGTCTATGAAGCTCCTTATTTCCCCTTCAATTTTGAATGGTAGCCTTGCTGGATAGAGTTATCTTGGATGCAGTTCCTTGCTTTGCATCACTATGCAAACTTCTTTCCATCCTTTCTGGCCTAATGTGTTTCTGTTGAGAAATCATTTGATAATCTAATGGAAGAATCATTGTACGTGACTTTCTGTTTCTCTCTTGCAGCCTTTAAGATTCTCTCTTTGTGCCACACTTTTGCCATCATAATTATGACGTGTCTTGATGTGGGTCTTTTCGAATTCATCTTGTTTGACCTTCTCTGTGCATGTGTGACTTTTTCTTCCCCTCATCAGGGAAGTTTTCTGACATTATTTCTTCACATAGGTTTTCTCACCCTTGTTCCTCTTCCTACTGTTCTGGCACCCCTATTATTCGTATGTTGCTTCGTTTCATGTTGTCCTGTAGCTCCCTTAGGCTCTCCTCCTGTCTTTTAATTTTTTTTTCAAGTTGCAGTTCACTTTGGGTGAGTTTTGCTTCCCTGTTTTCTAATTTGTTAATTCCATCCTCCTCTTCTCCTAGTCTACTGTTGAAACTTTCCACAGTGTTTTTTATTGCAGCTATGTCACTCTATTTCTTCTTGATTCTTACATAAGTTGTTGATTTTTTCATCCATCTGATTTATGAACTGTATGACCCTTATTCTGAATGCTTTTTCTGACATATTGCATGCCTCCATTTCACTTAATGCCTTTTCTGGCAATTCCTCCTTTTCTTTCCTTTGGGCGTCCCTTTGTCTCCCCATATTTGTTCTCACCGAATAATGTAGATGTCGAGTTGTGCGGGGCTACTCCTCGGGTGGCAGCGGCTCCTCGGGCAGCTTCTGCTCCTGGGCTAGTTGCAGCAGTGGCTGCTCCTCAGTTGTCTGTGAATCCTTTGGTTGGTGCTGCTTGCATGGCTGCTCACAGCAGTGGTGGCTCCTCTGGCTGGCAGGGGAGGGCTGCTTGCATGGCTGCTGCTTGTGTGGTCATGGCACCCTGGGCTAAGGCATTGTGCCAGCCAGAGGGGAGCACACTTTGGAACTTACAGGAGCCTATGCCTGGGGAGGCTGGGGTCTCAGTGACCGTGGGACCACAGCCAAGGCAGCAGGTCCCTGGAGGGGATGGCTGTAGAGTCCCAGGTGGTGTCTGAGGGCACTCTGTGTCAAGGTGAGGCTGGGATCCCAGTTACAGCAGCTTTCCCCTTCAAGAAGGCACAACCTCTGCAATAGAGTTGGCCACCCTGGGACTGTTTGCAATGGTAGCAGAGGTTGCCTGGATAGGCAACCCTGGTCTGCCTGCCCCCGTAGGCCCTGCTGGATCTAACTGTCCTTTACTCATACAAAAACACACCCCACATTTCCACACACTCCCTTTTCACTCCCTCACTCACTCATGCTCTCTCCTTCACTGCTGCCATCTTTATGCCTCTATAGTTGGGTCTGGAGTGATATTAACCCATTTGTGGATGGAGTCTCCTCTCTGGGTGTCTGGTTATGTGGCTTGCTCTCTACCACATTGACCAAACATGACCAAATACAACTCAACAATACATGACACAAAGGGAATAAAACATGAATGTACTCAAGACACCAATAACTCCAATATAAGTGACCGCCAGAGAAAAGAGAATTAGGAGAGAGACAAGAGAGAACAAATGATATCTAAGTGAGAAAAAATGTAAGAGAAAAAAAAAAAAGAAGAAAAAGGAAGAAAAAGGAAAAAATATATATGGAGAGAAAACACCACAGAACAGACAGATAAACTAAAAAATTCAAACACCAAACACCCAGAAGGGAGGGTGAGGACAGAATCTGTAGAGGACAAGATTATATGCAGAAAGCAAGATTAAGGAATTGGATGAATATGAGGAGGACCTCAGTTCAGTATAGAGGAAGTAGAAAGAGGATGAGTGGATAAGAAGAAAGAGAAAGAGAGAGAATAAATAAAAATAAAAATAAAATAAATTGTTAAAAATTAATTTAAAAAATAAGATAAAATAAAAAAATTAAAATTGAATAAAAATGGTATGATGAAAAAATAATGCAAAAATAAATAAAAAAAGAAAAAAATGATAACAAAATGATCAAATAAAAATAAAGAACCAAGATGGTGGCATAGGTAAACACCTATACTCGCTGCCTCTCACAACCACATCAAAATTACAACTAAAAGACAGAACAACAACCACCCAGAACCATGGGAAAGCTGGCTAAGTGGAAGTTCCACAACTAGAGAGGTGAAGAAAACGCATTGAGACTGGTAAGAGATGTGGAGGCGCTGAAAGTGCTGGCACCTGGATGTGTTGCTCTTTTAATCAGGAGGGAGATACAAGTTCCAGCTTGCTCTGAACTCCAGTTCTGGGCGAGACTTTGGGGGACCCAGACACATATGGGGAGAAACTGGACTGTCTGGCATCGGGATAGGAATACAAGGGAGGCTTTCTCGCAGAGCTGCTCGCAGGAATCATTGTTCCTGCATGGGGGGTGCAGGACGCGGAGACCTGGGGACTTCTCTGGTGCAGGGCTGACTGGCAGCCATTGCTGTTTGTTCCACCCTGGTGATTCCCAGAGACCCCGCCCCACCCAATTTACAACCACACCCAAGCTGTGCACATATGAATGGCCTGTTCTTTATCCACCTAAAACCTGTCAAACTGCAGCTGGGTCAGAGAGCCCCAGAGCTTCCAAAAGAAAGCCCAAGGCCAGGCAGCAGCAGCCTGCCTTGATTCACAGCTGGGCCTCGTCTGGGCACTTCTAATCCCCATACAAAGAGGAGTAATCTGAAGATGTTTCTGTAGCTCCTACTGGGCAGCCCCAGATAGTGGTTGACCTTTCACCTCCTTTGAGATCCAAAAGCCAGTGTACCCAGTGGTCAGAGTGAGACCATACAATATTACAACTCTTCACATCCATATGAAACACACTCAAGTGACAGACTCAGTGAGCACCAAAGCCACACTGAAGCAAGTTCTTCCCCATAAGGGTGTCTCCTGCACAACAGATCTTCCTGTGTAGACACAGCTGGTCATCACAGCCAATTGGCCTGGAGGTTAATTCCTCCCAGTGATACCAACAGCAGTCAAGGGTTAATTACAATAAGACTGTGCATACAGCCCACAAAGGGGTGCACCAAGAGTGTCCACCTCAGGTGACTGAGGAGGCTGAGCTACTAGGCCCTATAGGACACCTACCACACAAGGGAACTCTATCAACTCAAGGAGACTTAACAAATACCCAGTACATAGAAACAAACACAGGGAAGCAGTCAAAATGTGGAGACAAAAAAAGAAGTCACAAATGAAAGAAATGGATGAAAGCAAAATATTGGCTATAGAGTTCAAAACCACGGTTATAAGGTTACTCAAGAATCTTCTAGAAACATCCAAGAAATTTAGTGAGACCCTCAAGGATATGAAAAAGGACCAATCAGAAATTAAGCATACACAGACTGAAATTAAGAATAATATACAGAGATCCAACAGCAGACTAGAGGATCCCAAGAATCAAGTCAAAGATTTGAAATATGAAGAAGCAAAAAACACCCAACCAAAAAAGAAAAAAGAAAAAAGAATCCAAAAATACGGAGATAGTTTAAGGAGCCTCTGGGACAACTTCAAGGTTACCAACATCTGAATTATGGGGGTGCCAGAAGAGAGAGAGAGCAAGCAAAATATTGAAAACCTATTTGAAGAAATAATGATAGAAAACTTCCCCTACCTGGTGAAAGAAATAGACTTATAAGTCCAGGAAGTGCAGAGAACCCCAAACAAAAGGAATCCAAAGAGGACCACACCAAGACACATCATAATTAAAATGCCAAGGGCAAAAGACAAAGAGAGAATCTTAAAAGCAGCAAGAGAAAAACAGTTAGTTACCTACAAGGGAGTACCCATATGACTGTCAGCTGATTTCTCAACAGAAACTATGCAGGCCAGAAGGGAGTGGTAAGAAATATACAAAGTGATGAATAGCAAGAACCTACAACCAAGATTACTCTACCCAGAAAAGCTATCATTTAGAATTGAAGGTCAGATAAAGGGCTTCACAGACAAGGAAAAGCTAAAGGAGTTTATCATCACCAAACCAGTATTATATGAAATGCTGAAGGGTGTTTTCTAAGAAGAGGAAGAGGAAGAAAAAGGTAAAGATAAAAAATTATGAACAACAAAGTAACAACAAATACATATCTATCAATAAGTGAACCTAAAAATCAAATGAATAAAAAACCTGATGAACAGAACAAACTGGTGAATGTAATAGAATCAGGGGCATGAAAAGGGAGCAGACTGACAATTCTTGGGGGAAGGAGTTGTGGGGTGTGCGGGAAGAAAATGCACAAAGATGTTACACCTATGGACGAGGTTGGGCGGGGGAGGCCTGGAGTGGGGTAGGAACTGGGTGGAGGGGAGCTATGGGGGGGGGGGGAAGAGGAATATCTGTAATAATCTGAATAATACAGATTAAAAACATAAAAGAAAAAGAAAAATGAAAAAGTGAAATGTTGTTTGTTTCTGCCTAGTTTTAATGCCCCATGGGGGGCTGGTTTAAGATCCCACTCTTCTGTACTGTCTGCCACTTCTCAGTTTCTGGTTATATTGTTGAGTTTCCAAGTGGTCCACTGCTCCTCTGTTTGTGTCTATATCCACAGCCTTGACTACCAGCTGGCGGGACCAATCTTCCCATGTAACCTGTCTGCCCACTGTCATTCTTAATCTCTCAAGCAGCTGTTTCTGAGAGGCCTATAGCTATGGAGGTTGCCATATCGCTTTCCAGGACTGAACGACCTCTCTTCAGCCCAGTCTCTGAGGGCTCTCAGGAATTATTCAGATTTTTTTTTGTAGTAACACTCAGTGTGTAGTCTGGGTGTGGCTGTCATGGTTGCCTGGAGACTGCAGGGAGGGGCTATCTCTTCAGGAGAAAATGGCTGCTTAGGTCCAGTGTGTCAGGTATGTCCCAGTGCCAGACTCCCAGCCACCTCTCACCGACCTATTCTTCTCCCCAGCCTTTCCCCAGACTCTACAAGTCTGCAACTCCACCTGCACCTCAGCCACGGGTGAGTGTTTGTATTTGCAAGATCCTATGAAATGATTTTAGCTAATAAAAGCAAAGACCAAAAAGAGGGGAAAGAACTGCGCTACTGCAAACCCCTCTCCCCCCAGCAAGGCTCGGCTTGGGCAGTTGTTCATGCTGCCCTCTCTGTGCTCAGCCTCTCATGGCTGTGGGCTTAGATATAGAATCCCCTGCTGCCAGCAGTCCTGTGGACTTCCTTTCCACAATCAGATGTTACACCTGTCCCAAGGGACGAGCCTTGATGCCGTGTGGCTTTCTTCTGACCCTTTGGGCTTGGAGGTCTCACACCTCTCTCCAGCCTAGATCCCTGATTTTACCATTCTCCAGGTGTCCTCTGCCCTTCCCGGCTGCAAATTTCTCACCAGCTGTGTCTACTTCACCAATTTGGGGTTGATGTTATTCAATTTAGTTGCTCCTTTTATCTGCTCCAGTACAAGGCTTGGGACACATCTGCCTATTCTGCCACCATTCTGTCTCTACAAAATAATCTTTTAAAAGAAATTGGAATGATAGATGATCAGGGTCAGTGATGTTATTAAACTTTAGAAATAAAGGTTAGAATTTTTTAAGTGATGTTTGTTAAAATAAAATATTTTTTTCTATTTAAAGTCATTTTTGCCCATTCTTACAATGAGAAAAAGTAAGTTCAACTTTACATTTAAGTTGCTATGGGCTGCATGAGGGCTAGTAAAGTATCTTGTTTATCAATATATACTGACATGCAGACATTTAAAATGTGTCTTAAGTAAATGAGGGAAAGAAGGAACAAAGAAATAAATGCTAATTTTCTGGAGGACTTAACTTGGAATGTAAGCTATTGTACATAAAATAGAAGTTATAAGGTCATTAGTGAAAGAAAAGGACCTAAGTAATAAAGCTGTTGAAATCCAAATTAAGTCTATAGTTAATAATGTGGTACCAATGTTAATTTCTTATTTTTTGGCAAATGTACCATGGCTATGTAAGATGTTAACATTAGCATATTGATCAAGATGGCAGAGTAAGTGAATGCTATGGAAGCCTCTTCCCATGACCACTTCAAAATGAACAATTAAATTATAGAACAATCAATCTGGAGAACCATCTGAAGACTAGTTGAATAGAAGCCCTATAACTAAAAATATAAAGAAGAAGTCCTGTCAATACTGGTAGGAGGGGCGAAAATGCAAAACAGGGGCTGGTCACCTTCACACGTGGCAGTAGAGAATCGGGAGAGATATCACAGCTGCAGAGGCTGACCAGAGGAGCTAGGGGTCCCAGTCCCGCACTGGGTTCCCCAGCCTGGAGCACCAGTGCTAGGAAAGGAAGCCCCCACGTCTGGCTGTGAAAATGATTTGGGGTTCCATCTGTCTGGGAGAAGTGGAAGGCTGCTGGAAATCCAGGCTTCCTCTTAAAGGGCCCATGCACAGACTCACTCACTCGCAGGCACTTTCCCTAGGCTCTGGTGGAGGGATGACAACTCAGGAAGTGCTAGAAACATACAAGTAGGAACATAATTGTGTGGCTTCAGGGAAAGGGCTGGAGGGACAGACACCATTGTCCCTGTGTTAAGCCCTCCTTCCATACAGCCAACAGGCAGGTGCCATCTTTCCTATATTGAGCCCTAGCCCTACATGGCCTAATCCGAATCTGCATTAGCCTGTGAACTCAGCTAATTACTCCCTGATAACTCCCTGAGACCCTGCCCCACCCCAAACTAATACAAAATAATATTGTATGTCAGCTGCAATTGAAAAAAAAGAGATATTAACATTAGGGGGAAATACATAAAAGGTGTACACAAATTTTGTCTTTGCAACTTTTCTGTATATCTAATTTTTTAACAAATAAAAAGCTTAACATTAAAATAAGTTTGAGATATTTCTTGCTTTAAAAATGTACAAGTGTGCACTGAAGACATATAAGGCAACAAATAATAGCTATTTTAATATCCAGGCAGTCCTTACTTTATAAAGTAGTCTGGCAAGTCTGAAAATGGTTGTGCAATCTGAAACTATGGAAAGCAACTATAATAATTAATGAAATTTACAATTGTTCCATGACCTCTTACGTATTTTGTCAAAATATAAAAACTCGCTTACTATCAATTAAGTGTACATGAAAATAAAAGTAGTAAAATTATTATTTACTTCACTATTACTTAAAACATTAGAAATATTGATAAATATATCTTTGTAAGAAAATTTATGAAAAGTGGTTTCAACTGTGCTTGTATCCGTCTCATTTTATAACTAGTAATACAGATTTAGCATCTTTCGATGCTTTAGTAAATTGTTTACTCCTTTCTAAGTTTGGATCAGCTTTCAACATTTTATCCTTCATGCTTTCAATGTTGCAAAATATCTGTGAGAGTTCCTTTAATGCAAAGTTTTGACTGGTGTTATTTCCTCTGGGTCATCTTCATCCTTTTTGTTGCAACCACTTTCCTCATTTATGCCAATAAGTTCGCCTTCACTAAGCTCCTCCAGCTGCCTATCTAGAGTCTTTCTGGAAGTGGCAATGTACTGGTATTTTGAAGAAAAGTGCTGCTGAAAGTTATCGTATACTTCGGGAAGCTTATGGTGAACGTGCTCCATCTCAAGATACTTGTGAACGCTGGTTTAAACGCTTTAAAAGTGATTATTTCAATGTGAAAGACAAAGAACGTCCAGGTCAACTGAAAAAGTTTGAAGACCAACAATTGCCGGAAACCGAACATTGAGACATTGGAAGTTAAATGTGAAAAGGGAATTCTGAATGCTGGTCAACCTTAATTGCTCTGAATGGTCAGAGCCATTCACTCATTGTTTAGTTGAGACATTGGTAGTTAAAGCAACTCTCACCTGTTAATCGTATGTAAATTTTTGCTGATTGTCTATTATTGGAATTTCCTGCCTAAAGGATATGGGTGTATCTCAGAACCCCAATAAAAGGGATGGCAAAGGCCAGAGCAGTGAGCAGTCCTCCCACTAGAGGTGGACTCCCACCTGGCCCCCCATCTACCCAAATGAACTCTTTTCCAGTCTCTTCATTTTGATTGTGGCCTTCTCCAGAAACCAGACCTGAATGGGAACCCTGAAACACAAGGGACGTGACAAGGGATCCCACAAACAATTACAAGTATTATTGGATGAAGATGCGTGTCAAACTCAAAAACACCTTGCAGAAAGACTAAACGTTGCTCAGCAAACAATTTCTGATCCTTTACAAGCAATGGGAAAAATTTAAAGGAAGGAAAATAGGTGCCACATCAACTGAATGAAAGACAAATGGAAAACCAAAAAGTCATCAGTAAAATGTTGCTTCAACGGCACGAAAGTCTTTTTTGCATCGAATTGTGACTGACGATGAAAAGTGGGATTTTTTTTGAGAATCCTAAATGCACAAAATCTGCGTTTGGTGGGATCAGGAAGGTGTGGTGTATTGAGTTTCTAAAACCAGGTAAAACCATTAATACTGATCGCTACCACCAACAAATAATCAATTTGAACCACGCTTTGATCGTGAAACAACCAGAATGTGCCAGAAGACATGGCAAAGTAATTTTGCTTCATGATAACGCACCATCACACACTTCAAAACCACTTAAAGACATGTTAAAAGATCTTGCCTGGGAAGTATTAACCCACCCGCTGTATTCACCAGACCTTGCTCCTTCAGATTACCACTTGTTCCGATAGGATCATCGACACAAGCACTTTCTGAGCAGCACTTCAAAACATACGAAGAAGTGGAAATTGGGTCTTTGAATGGTTGGCCTCAAAACAAGAAAAGTTCTATTGGGACCGTATCCACAAATTACCTGGAAGATGGTGAAAATGTATAGCTAGCAATGGACATTACTTTGAATAAAGAACTTTTGATGTTTCTCTTGAAATTACCGTGTTTTCTTTGATTACAAAATCCGACATTATTAACTGGTACGCCTAGCAAGCTCTACTTGCTTCAGCTCCCCAAACAAAACTTCCAATCTTTAGACTCATTTTTCATGCCCACCCTTCCTCTCCTTTATCAACAAACCCAAATCCACATAGACATACAATCTCTTACAAAAACTTCAGGTACCTTATGCCTGGACCATTCCATCCCACCTTAGTCTCATAGGTTTTGTGTTCCTTCATAATTCCTAAACTGCCTTATACAATATTAATATTTCTTTTTGCAAATATCATTTCAACAATAAAAAACATGCTTGCTGGATTTTATAATTTTAAAATAAAATTAAAATTCCTACACCAACTCTACCAAGTAATGATTTGTATTTTCTGCTATTTTCTGTTCCTCAAAGTAAGCTTATTAAAAAACACTTAAATTAATAAATATTTTTAAATAATATAATAATGAATAACTGGTTACTGAGCACTTATTATGCATCATTTTTAGATGCACAGTATGTAAATATGGTTCCTATATAAAATTAGTTTCCATTAATAACCCAGCACAGCACTGTTAGAGAGTGGAAAATTTTAACTGCACTTCCCTGTGACTGCCCTGACCATGAAACCCAGCTGCACCTTGCAGAACAGGATGCCAGTAGCTTAGCTGAACAGGATATTGCTAGCCTGAGTGCCTGGGATGTAGGTTTAATACTTTTACAGTGTGCCGATATAGCTAAGAAAACTGCTTTGTTTGAGGTTGCCATTGTTCCACTTAGCCTGCCAACAAGGGTATGGTTTTAGTGCTTAAAATCTACCTTGCACCTGAGGTCGGGGCTGCTCTCTGGACTCCCTGCATGGAGGAAGGCTGAGCTGTCGCCAGCCGGCTAATAAAGGCTCCCTAAATTTCAATTGGCTTGCACTCCAGTGGTCATTCTGTTGTGTCCGCTCCACAACAAGCACTTCACTTTTTTAAGAGAGGTTAGATTTAGCTCCTTTAAGTAACTTCTCAAGTGTGTATCTTACTAGTTAACTATCAAAGATCATTATTAATTCAGGCAATCCTTACTTCCCACGTTCTTATATGTACAAATTTCTATTATCACAGTGTGCTATGTGTCTGTAGCTTTACTGAGATATAATTCAAATTCCATAAAATCCACTGATTTAAAGTATATAATTCAAGAAATTTTAGTGTATTCAACTTGTACAACTATCACCCCAAATATCCTCATCACCCCAAAAAGGAACCCCACATCCATTGGCTGTCATTTCTTATTTCCCCTCACCTCTCAAACCTAGATAATCGCTAATCAATTTTTTTTAGTATATGGAATCATACAATATGTGGTCATATGTGACTGGCTAAATTTACTTAACATACTATCTTTTAATATTCATCCATGTATCATGTATCTGAGTTCATTAATTTTATTGCCAAACAGCATTGCATTTTATAGAGATACTTTATTTTGTATATCCATTCATTAGGGTTTCGACATTCTGGTTGTTTCCAGATTTGCCTATTATGAATAACACTGCTATGAAAATTATTGTACAAGTCTTTGTGTTTTATCATGATGTATTAACTGAAATTCATACAGTACAAACATTTTAGCTAGCTTTTCAGTCCAAAAATTACTACATAAATAACAGAGGCAGATTATGGTCAGTGACCGATCACATCACTTCTTGCAAAGTCTGTGCATATCTCACTGCCCATATCTCTAGTTGACACATAGCAGCAAAGCATGTAGTTGTGTTGACTCCTGTCTTGTGATAGTCAATAAAAATAGGTAATCAAAAGAGGAAATTGGCCAATAAAGATGAAAGTGTAGCAAAAAAACAAAAACTGATAACACTGGAAGTGAAATTAGAACCAACCATAAATAGAGTTATAGAATAGAATAAATAGCTTACTGTGTGAGTGTTTACTAGTACAGGTTCAACCATAGCAATAGGAATTAGGAACTGAAAAAAAAACCCTTGTTCCTTGCTTTGCATTCAGGCAGACATCCATGGCAATCAGCTTATATGTGAAGAATATTATTATTTACACCTAAATCTGTGCCTGTTATAAATCCTCATATGGAAATGCCAGTTAATTTGTTTTTACTTGGTATTATCTTAGTTCAGCTCCTAGAAAGAAAGAAGTTAGAATTTTAAAAAGTCTGGATTCTTTTGATTATAAAATATCTTATTCAGTTAGAAGTCCCTGAACATTTTTTTTTTACTTTTTTTCTTAATAGGGTCATAGAATACAGTCTGAGAAGTTTGCATTAATTTACTTTGATGGATCTTTGCCTTTATGACAAATATTTCATATTTCAGTTTGTATTAAAATATTTGAAATCCTTTATTAGATATTTAACAGCTTTTTTCATTTGAATGTTTAGCCACAAAGAATGATTCTTGTCTCATGTGCTGAAAGAAATTATAGATGAATCCTTAGTTGAAAAATATTATGGGTGTTATATCAGCAATATACTTTTATTTTTGCACTTGGAAGACCAAGAAGATTCAATTTTTATGTCAATATATTTTTTAATGAAACTGACCTTATAATAAAATTTGTTACTTACTAAAATAAAATGGCTTCATTTCTCCAATATTAAAAGTCCGGTGAAAGACAGTTGGAGAGAATATTAAAAGAATGAGTGATGAAAATAATTTGCTTCACAACAGAATTTACGTTTGTCTTTGTTTCTCAAGATGAATAGAAGATCATCTACGATTCCACTTCAAAAATTAAAACATAACAGACAAAAGTACATGGCAGACACAGAAAACATTTTAGTTGTGTAGTTTGTGTCTGTATAGAAGATTGTATTTTATTTCATTCTTTTCTTTTTGTATTTACTGGTTAATTCTTGCAATTTTAATGTAAGTTTCATAAATTCATGACTTTTTTTTTTTTTTTTTTTTTTTAAATATATTTTATTGATTTTTTTACAGAGAGGAAGGGAGAGGGATAGAGAGCTAGAAACGTCGATGAGAGAGAAACATCGACCAGCTGCCTCCTGCACTCCCCCGATCAGGGATGTGCCCACAACCAATGTACATGCCCTTGACCGGAATCGAACCTGGGACCCTTCAGTCCGCAGACCGACGCTCTATCCATTGAGCCAAACCGGTTTCGGCAAATTCATGACTTTTTTTTAAAAGAAGACTGTTCTAATTATCATTGCTACATAACACAATACCCTAAAACTCAACACAATCATATTTTTTCTTATAAATATGTAAATTGGTCAACTCTTGCTGGGGACAACTCATTAGTATTCCATGTGTCATTAGGTAGGGCATCTCCGCAGGAACTGGAGGATCTTTTTCCAAGTTGGATCACAAATATGCTGGCAAGCTGATGGTGGCTGGTGCTGGGGGTTCCTTTCTATGTAGCTCTCTCTATAGGGTGGCTTGTGCTTCTTCACATAATTGTCTTTAATTTACAAGAGAAATCATCTACAGATACAAGAAGTATAATGATAATGCAGAAAATAAAATGGAATAAGCATTGCTAAGAGAATCACTTGAAATAGAGTCAGGAGGCTATTAAGGAAATGGGGCCCTGTGCACATCTTGTGCCCCAGTTCTCAGAGCTGCTATTAAGTTGCTGAACCTGCTACTCAGCTCAGCTGAAAACATCTTGGAACAACAACTGCTACATGGATAGATATGCACTTTGCTTCCTCCTTGTTTGCATATCAGAACTAACCTGTCCCTGTTAACCTAGCCTGCAATCCTTCATTTGCATATAAGACTTACATTTTGTGGTTTTTGCCCTCAAAAACCCTGCCTTTTCTTGTTCTCCCCAGAGTACGGTTTGTGTTACTGCTTGAATCTGCATCTCTCAGATTGTAATCCTAATGCTCAAATAAATGCCTATTCTTTATTATGGTCTGAACCTCTTCTTTGGTTGACATTATATTGTAGGTTTCTTAAGGCTTCAGCTTAGAAAATAACCAAGTATCACTATGGTTCTATTCTGCTTGTCAAGCAATCACAAAATTCAGATGCAAGGAGAGTTGATATAAATACCATCTTTGTTTGGCAGGAGTTTCAAAAAAAATTATAGCCATGTTTCAAACCACCACAAACTTAGGGAAAAAGTTATAGTAAAAAAATAGAACCTTCCTGTGAGGTAATCTATTACAGATTGTTGTCCCAAGTTAAATATTTTTATATTTCATCTTAAAACCACATGTCCAGAGTTTAGCTAACCTACTCCTTGGTAATGCTGCCTCTACATCCATTTTGCTTGGCCAAGTGGAGTGCAGGGACCTTGAAATGACACCAGTTCCTTCCTGCAAGCACATGCTCTGGATAGCAGCCCACAGAGCCACAAGCAATTGTTTCCCAACACCCCTTGTGGTCAACAGTCTTTCCTAATTCCCAGCATTGTGTGCCTTGTGTATCTTTTAGATAAGACCCCATGGGGCTTACAAAAAGCCCACTCTTTTGGTTTGAATGGATCAATTCAACTCTAGCCTGAAATGCCACATACTCCACACAGGGACCCTGATAAAGGCCTGTGCAGCAACTCTCTCTCTCCTCTTCCTTGGTGTCCCTGTGTGGAGTATGTGGTATACCTTGAGGAGTGCTGTGTACTTATCCCAGGATTTGTAAATGATAAACTTTTCTATTTTAAATTTCCTTTGTGTTCCCATTTCTTTATTTTCTCCTTAGTTTCCTCTGCCCTAGGAGATGTATCCATAAACATATTGCTATAAGAGATGTCTGAGATTTTGCTGCCTATGGTTTCTTCTAGGATTTTTATGGTTTCCCAACTTACATTTAAATCTTTTATCCATTTTGAGTTTATTCTTGTGTATGGTGTAAGTTGATTATATGGTTTCATTTTTGTGCATATATCTGTCCAATTTTCCCAGCAGCACTTATTGAAGTGATTGTCTTGCCTCCATTGTAAGCTCTTGCCTCCTCTGTCAAATATTAATTGAGCATAATGATTTGGGTTGATGTCTGAGTTCTCTGTTCCATTCCATTGATCTATATGTCTGTTCTTATGCCAGTACCAGGCTGTTTTGATTACAGTGGTTTTGTAGTATAACTTGATATCTGGTATTATGGTTCCTCCAACTTTGTTCTTCTTTCTCAAGATTGCTTCAGCTATTCAGGGTCGTTTTTGGTTCCATACAAATTTTTGTAGTATTTGTTCTAGATATGTGAAATATGCCATTGGTTTTTTAAAAGGGATTGCATTGAATCTGTAGATTGCCTTGGGTAGTATGGACATTTTAATGATGTTGATTCTACCAATCCATCAACATGGTATATTCTTCCACTTGTTTATATCTTCTTCTATCTCTTTTTTCAATGTCCTGTAGTTTTCCAAGTACAATTCTTTTACCTCCTTGGTTAAGTTTATTCCTAAGTATCTTAATTTATTTGATGCAATGGTAAATGGGGTTGTTTATTTAATATCTCTTTCTGAGAATTCATTATTAGTGTATAAAAAAGCCATCAATTTTTGAGTGTTGATTTCATATCCTGCTAAATTGCCAAATTCCTTTATTAAATCTAGTAGTTTTTTGGTGGAGTCTTTAGGGTTTTCTATGTACAGTATCATCTTATCTGTGAATAATGAGAATTTTTCTTCCTCCTTTCTAATTTTGATGCCTTTTATTTATTCTTCTTGTCTGATCACTGTAGCTAGGACTTCCAGTACTATATTGTTCCTGTTTTTAGGGGAAATAGTTTTAGTTTTTGCCCATTGAGTATCATGTTCACTGTAGGTTGTCATATATGAACTTTATCATGTTGAGATATGCTCCCTCTATGCCCACTTTGCTGAGGGTTTTTATCAAAAATGGGTGTTGGATTTTGTCGAATGCTTTGTCTGTGGCTGCACAGCAAAATAAACCATCACCAAAATGAAAAGGGAGCCCACTGCATGGAAGAACATATTTGGCAATGATACATCTGATAAAGGGTTAATATCCAAAATATAAAGACACTCATACAACTACACAAAAGAAAGACAAACAATCCAATTAAAAAATGGGTAAAGGACCTAAATACACAATTCTCCAAAGTGGACATACAGATGGCCAAGAGACATATGAAAAAAATGATCAAAGTCACTGATCATTAGAGAGATGCAAATCAAAACGACAATGAGGTAGCACCTTAAACCTGTCACAATGGCTACCATCAACAAATCAACAAATGACCAAATGCTGACGAGGATGTGGAGAAAAGGGAACCCTAGTACACTGCTGGTGGGAATGCAGACTGGTGTAGCCACTGTGGAAGCAGTACAGAGTTTCCTCAAAAAATTAAAAATGGCACTCCCATTTGATCCAGTGATCCCACTTCTAGGAATATATCCTAAGAAACCCGAAACACCAATCAGAAAGAATGTATGCACCCCTATGTTCATAGCAGCACAATTTACAATAGATAAGATCTGGAAATAGCCCAAGTGCCCATCAGTAGATGAGTAGATAAAAAAAAACTGTGGTACATTTACTCCATGGAATACTATGCAGCAGTAAAAAAGAAGAATCCCTTACCCTTTGAGACAGCATGGGGGGACCTGGAGAGTATCATGCTAACTGAAATAAATCAGTCAGAGAAAGACAAGTATCACATTATGTCTCTCATATGTGGAACTAAGTAACAAAATAAACTGATGAACGGAGTGGATCCAGAGACATGAAAGCATGGAACTGAGTGTGGAATCTCAGAGGGAAGGTGAGGAGGGTAGGTGGGTGGAAGGTAATCAACTAAAGACCTTGTATGCATATATACATGGCCCACAGACATAGACAATAAGGTGCTGAAGCCTGGGGCAGAGTGCAAGTTTGGGCTGGAGGGAGTCAATGGGGGAAAAATCGGGGCATATGTAATACTTTCAACAACAAAGATTTTTAAAATAAATATATAAATTTATTTTGCAGTCTTTTGTTGAACCACCGCTCATCACTCACTATTTTACATCATGTTCTCCATTTAATAAATGTTAATTTAACAAAGTTACAACAGTACAGTTATAAACCAGTTAATTTTTGCCTAAGTAACTATTATTTTGTAGGGAAATATCACATCTAAATGTGAATAATCTCCATATATGCAGATACCAATATACTCTCAAGTCTATATATATAAAATCCTAAGCGACCGGCTGACCGGTAGCTATGATGCGCACTGACTGCCAGGGGGCAGATGCTCAGCACAGGAGTGGAAACCACAGGCATGGAAACATGGAACAGACTGATGAATCTCAGAGAGAAGGGGGAAGAGGGAAGGGCGGGAAGATTAACCAAAGTTCTTATATGCATACTAGAGGCCTGGTGCACAGATTTGTTCACCGTTTGGGTCCCTTGGCCTGGACTGTGGGGATCGGGCCTAAACTGGGTCTCTGATATCCCCTGAGGGGTCCCAGATTGTGAGAGGGCACAGGCCAAGTTGAGGGACCCCACCAATGCATGAATCTGTACACCAGGCCTCTAGTATTATTATACCCACTAATGGTTAAAATGACAAATTAATTCAATTAAATGTAAAATTTAAGTGTGACACCTATGTAATTATGGTCTGTTATGCAGGTGGAGTAGGTGACACAATTGGAGGTGTGCCTATAATATAGTACTTTGTCATGGACTCTGATCATTCTACCATTAGTCATTTGGTTGATTTCAATATCTCCAAAAGCTCTCTCAAAAAGTATAGATGTCAACTGAAACTTTATAATTAATTTTCTAATAATTTATCTGTCATATGAAAGATATTATTAAGACACAGGACATAAGATTTGTTAAAATTTAATAGGAGAAAGGAGTTATCAAATGTTAGCATACTGCCCAAAGATAGCAGAATATAGTCAGAAAGCTGTACAGCATAATTAAGGTAACCATTTTATTTATCATCCAAACTGGGATAGTCTTGAGAGTGAAGGAGGATACTAACTGGATGGCATATTGAAGCAAAAGGCTTTAAGTAGGACTGTACAAAGAAAACAGAATGTTATGGTTTCACTAAGCATAATGCTTTAGAGTACAAGCTTTAGAATTAGAAGAAAGTGAGTTTAAATCATGGTTCTGCTACTTAAAAGTTATGCAATTGTTAGTATGTCTTTCAGATCTTCAGGGTTTTTTTTTAATTCATTTTTATTGATTTCATAGAGGAAGGGAGAGGAATAGAAACATCAATGATGAGAGAGAATCATCAATTGGTTGCCTACCACATGTGCCCTGAACAGGGTCAGGGATCAAGCCTGCCACTGAGGTACCTGCCCTTGACTGGAATTGAACCATGGCCCTTCAGTCTGCAGGCCAAACTGGCTAGGGATCATCATATTTTTTTAATATCTAAAGTGGGATAAAAATGCCTACCTAAAAAGTTTGTTGTGAACATTAATAGAAGGACAGAGCTTAGCACATGGTATTTAATTAATGATGTTACTTATTAAAATTTTACTGCTGTTTTTATTAATGTCATTGTTGTTGTTCCTGTTTTTATTGATATGCAAAGGTATACAAAGATACTTTTGTTTTCAAGCACTTGACAATCTGCATTATATGAAAATATAAAATTAGCATGCTTGAAATTATTAAATGCCATAAATTCACTAGTAATCTGATCCTTCATTCAGCTGTGGTTGAGTTGAGACCGTGTTTTTATTTTGTGTGTGTGTGTGTGTGTGTGTGTGTGTGTGTGTGTGTGTACATTCCTATTGATTTTAGAGAGGAAGGGAGAGGGAGAGAGAGATAGAAACACCAATGATGAGAGAGAATCATTGATGGGCTGCCTCCTGCATGTTCCAGACTGAGGATCAAGCCAGAAATCCAGATATTTACCCTGACCAGGAATTGAACTGTAACATCCTGGTTTACAAGTTGACACTCAACCACTGAGCTACATCGGCCTGATGAGATCATATTCTTATAGTGACAAACACTAGCTTCAGTGGAAGCTTCTCTGGATCTACTCTTACTGATTTGTTAGACTTTTATCTGAGAAGTCAGACTACATATAATTTAGAACAAATTGAGAGAGTTACAATAAATAACCTTCTCCCAGTCTAAGAGTTAAGAAATATAACAAAGAAATTAGATAGATAGTTGTCAAAATCAACCTTTATTGGATACATCCTAATTTTAAAACCCAATATGATACAGACTTTGCTACATTTTCACAAGCAATGCTCAGCTCCTTTACGCTTCCCACATGGACAATCTGCTCCCATAAGACTTGCCAAATGGAGGGAGAGAGGAGAAAAGTACTCTGAAGACAAATCTCTTCCAAAAGAGAGAGAAGGGAAAGGGAACAGGATATGTAGGCCAAGTTTCTTCTTGCAAACTCACCAATCAGATAGGCCTTTATCTCTTTAGAGGCTGAGTAAGTGGTAAAAAGAGGCCAGAGATGACACACTGGTTTCCCTTTATATGGAAGGAATAGAGAGAATGTTTTTCCACCCAAGATCTAGTTTCAAATATTTTCATAGACCTGTACTGCAGAACACCTCTAATTTTCACATATAAGTAATATAAAAATACTAGAGGCCCGGTGCACAAAATTCGTGCACGGAGGGGTGTTGTCCCTCAGCCCAGCTTGTACCCTCTCCAATATGGGACCCCTCAAGGGATGTCCGACAGCCCATTTAGGCCCGATCCCGGAAACGGGCAGTCGGACATCCTTCTCACAATCCAGGATTGCTGGCTCCCAACTGCTTGCCTGACTGCCTTCCTGATTGCCCCTAACCGCTTCTGCCTGGAGCCTGATCACCCCCTAAACACTCCGCTGCCAGCCTGTTTGCCCCCAACTTCCCTCCTCTGCTGGCCTGGTCACCCCTAACTGCCCTCTCCTGCAGGGTTGATCACCTCCAACTGCCCTCCCTTGCAGGCATGGTCCTTCTCAACTGCCCTCCCTTGCAGGCCAGGTGCCTCCCAACTGCCCTCTCCTGCTGGCCATCTTGTGGTGGCCATCTTGTGTCCACATGGGGGCAGGACCTTTGACCACATGGGGGCAGCTATATTGTGTGTTGCAGTGATGATCAATGTGAATATTACTCTTTTATTAGATAGGATAGAGGCCTGGTACAGGGGTGGGGGCCAGCTGGTTTGCCCTGAAGGGTGTCCCGGATCAGGTGGGGGTTCCCTTGGGGCATGGGGCGGCCTGAGCAAGGGGCCTGTGGTGGTTTGCAGGCTGGCCACGCCCCCTGGCAACCCAAGCAGAGGCTCTGGTATCTGGAATTTATTTTCCTTCTACAATTGAAACTTTGTAGCCTGGAGCGGAGCCAAGCCTGGGGCTCCCTCTGCGGTGGCAGCCATTTCTGTTGGGGTTATAATTGAAACTTTGTTGCCTTAAGCGGGTGGGCCCGGCCAGGGTGTGCGGAAAGCTTTGCTTCCCCTGTTGCCGCCAGCAACCCTGGCCTGCTCTCTCAAGCTCCATTCTGCTGCCATTTGTTTGAATTTGTTTACCTTCTATAATTGAAACTTTGTAGCTTGAGTGGAGGCTTATGCCTGGCAAGGGCAGGTGGAAAGCTTGGCTTCCTCTGTTACCTAGGAAACCTTGCTCTCTGTGGCTGTAGCCATCTTGGTTTGGGTTAATTTGCATGCTCTCTCTGATTGGATGGTGGGGGTGGCTTGTGGGCGTGGCTTGTGGGTGTGTCGGTGGTATGGTCAATTTGCATATTTGTCTATTATTAGGTAGGATAACCACAATTTTAACAGCATTACATCACTCTTGCAATAATAGCCTTATTTCCTCCTGATAATTTTCAAGATGTAGAATTTCTAGACATCCTTTTAGTGCTTTTATATATTTTAGCAAATTATTAGTGTGAAGATAGCTTGAGCCCCCCTGTAAGGGCAGCTTAACCCAACCTCTGCAGTAACAAGATGTTTGCTTATCTATAATCAGCCTATCCCCTGCTTACTGCACCTTGCAGACCCACATCCTGGAACAATGAATTTGCAGATGCTTTGAACCGAAACCAAGTCCCCAGGTGTTAGCAGCTAGTGCCAGCTAGAGGACTGTTATAACCTACTTTTCAGCAAAATAACTTTTAGAAAAACCCACACAAAGACCCAGAAGCAAGAAACAAAGTCTGGGGCTATATAAGACTGGGTTCAGCAGGATAAAAATGCTCAGCTTTTGGGAACTGATACCCTAAGCCAGCAGCGCTGCTTTTAGAATAAAGGTGAATTTCTGCATCTTCTGAGTGCTTGGTGGTCTGTCTTCCCATCTCTGGTTACTTTGTCGTAACATTAGCAGCTTACATTTTTTAATTTTTTTATTTACTTGTTTGTGATGCATGGAAGTCCATTTGAGTTCTATTTTACTCTCAAGTTTTATGATTGTTTCTTGGAATTCTTTTTTTTTAATATATTTTATTTTGATTTTTTTACATAGAGGAAGGGAGAGGGATAGAGAATTAGAAACATCAATGAGAGAGAAACTTCAATCAGCTGCTTCCTGCACACTCTCTACTGGGTATGTGCCCGCAACCAAGGTACATGCCCTTGACTGGAATCGAACCTGGTACCCTTGAGTCCGCAGGCCAACGCTCTATCCACTGAGCCAAACCGGTTAGGGCTTGGAATTCTTTATCAAGCAAATGACTTATCTCCATTTCATTAGAGTTGTTTTTTTTCCAGGTATTTTCCTTGTTCCTTCATTTGGGGCATAGTCTCTGTCTCCCCATTTTGTTTGACATTCTGCATTTGTTCCCATGAGTTAGATGAAATAGCTATCTCTCCCAGTCTTGAAAAGGTGGCTTGTGTGTAAGACCACACACCAGATGGTTTTGGTAGGCAGGTTGTAGTTAGGATGGGCACATGTGGTGCCTGGTGTGCTGTCTGTCCTGGAGGAGCAGTTTGTGGGCAGGGCAACCTGGTGTGCATGTGTGTGCGGTAGCTCTGTTGTTCTGACTGTCAACCTGATGTGTGCACACTTCCTTGCCCTTCTGATTCCTACAGGGCTGTCTGGTGTGTATGTGACACACCCTGTTGCTTTCATTGTCTGTTGCTTGAGTCAGGTCTGGGCAGCGCTGCCCTGAGTGAGCGTGTCATGGTGCCATGTTAGTTCTGCACTTTCCCTGAACAAGGCAGCACTTTGCTGGTTCTACCCTTAATCCAGGAAGGATAAACCCACGTGTTCTGCTTCTACACCCTCTTCAGGTGGGACAGCCTTGTATACACTTACAGCAATGCCCCATTAGTTCCACACTTCTCCAGATGGGGTATCCCTGTGTGCAGGTACTGAAAGGAGTTAGAAGCAGAATTAGGCAGACAGGGTATACAGTGGAAGGAGGAATCATGGAGCTAGTTGAAACCACAAAATGTTTTGCAGAAAAGCAGGATAGCAGAAAAAGCAGGATACCAGAAAAATAGGGTGTTTTGAGACAAGGATGCTTTTCTTGCAAGTGCAAAATAAAATGTGGCATAAAGGCCAGGAACTAATCAGAGAGTGGCACAGATAGACAAAGAGCGGTCCTTTAGCAGACATAAGGGGGAAGTTCCAACAGAATGCTTCAGGGGCAACCATTTGCATCCCCTCCCTCAGCGGGGAGCCTTTGTTTGCAATAAACTCCTGCCTTATTTGAATTCCTGGGGTCCACTGCTTCATTCTTTGATTCCGCAAGACACGATCCCTAGAAGAATTCTTGCTCACTGGTTCCGGGATCAGTACCACAGCACTTTGCCAATTCTGCATTATCTCTGGGAAAGGGAGCCCCAAGTGCTTGAATAGTCCAGTGGGTGTGTGCAGAATCACCCAGCCTACTGGCTAGATCAATCTCCAGGTAGAGGGACCACATGTGCATGTGCTATGGTGCCCTCCTTTTCCCGCTAGAGCTAGCTCCAGGAGGGTTGCCTGAGAAACTGCTACAGTGGCCCTGCAGGTAGAGCAAGAACTTGGATAGAGCTCCTGCCCTCTATGCAAGTGCAGGGGAAATGTAAACAATGGTACTCATTGCTTCCTCTGGTCCTGGAGATCTCCCTTAGTTCCCTGAGAGCTCTTGTGGACTTGCAACCTTCCTCTGTCTCTATCTCTCTCTCTCTCTCTCTCTCTCTCTCTCTCTCTCTCTCTCTCTCTATTTGGTTACACAGAGGCTGTTCAATTGTCCCTCATTTGTCTCTCAGGAGTAATTGCTCTAAACACACGTGCATGTTCCATGTGTTCTTGGGAGGGGGAGGGCTCAGCATCCTCCTACATCCTAAATTGGAACTGCTTCTAATTTTGTTTAATCCTAAGTAATCTTTGTCCTTCGTAAAATTTAAATAGTTCATCATATGATTCAATTTATATTTTAAAATCATTTTAACTTGTTTTTCTTCTGTGATCCATTTTCATACATTTTTTTGTATATGATATGAGGTAAAGATGAAGCCTCGTGTGTGTGTCTGTGTGTGTGTGTGTCTGTGTGTGTATTTCATTGTTATAGCATCATTTATTGAACAAACCTGTTCCCATTGACTTATCTTTATACCATTGCTGAAGATCACTTTACCATATATAAATGTGGTTATTTATGGATTTATAAATCTATTAGACAGATATTCATTTTTAAACTTTCATCCAATATCCTGTGTTCATATATGGAAGACATAATATTTGTAAGATGGAAATACTCCTCAAATTGATCTCCAGAATCAGTGTCATTCCTGTCAAAATCCTAGCTGCCGTTTTTGGAAAAATTTGAAAACTTAATCCTGAAATTTATATGGAAATGTAAGAGATAGATAACAAAAATAAACTTGAAGAACAAACAGTTGGAGGGTTCATGCCTCCCCCACTTTAAAGCTTACTACAAAAGTATAATAATCAAGACTGTGTGGTATTGATATAAAGATACACACATATTTCAATAAACTATACTTGAGATTTCAGTTATAAACCTTCTTCACATTTACAGTCAATTAGTTTTTGACAAGGACCAATACATTTCAATAGGGGAAAGGATAGACTTTTAAACAAGTGATTCTAGGACAATAGGATATCTATATGACAAGAATAATTTGGGCCCTTTTCTCACATTGTACACAAAAATTAACTCAAAAGAGATAATGTTTATATAATAATCTAAACCTTCACATAATCATCTAAATGCATAAAATATATAGTGTTAATCTTTGTTTTCTTAAATAGAGCAATGCTTTCTTTTTTTGTGTGTGTATTTTTGTGTTTTTTGTGTTTTTTTTTTGAAAGGACTCCCAAAGCAGAAGCAGGGAAAAAAAATAGCACAAGCTATACTTTATTAAAATTGTAAAACTTATACTTTAAAACTTTTGTGCTTTGAAATGCACAAAATGATGATAGCCAACACATAGATTAGTAGAAAGAACTTTCAAATTTTGTATCTGATGAATCTCTAGTATACAAAATATTAAAAAATACACTTGCAATTTGATAATTAAGAGAAAAATAGCACAGTTTAAAAGGCAAGATATTTGAAAGGATATTCTTCAACTAACACATACAAATGGCCAGTAAGCACATGGAAAGATTATCAAATTATCCACTATTAGACCTAAACTGTCACATAGGTGATAAATTACTTTTTCAATGTAAAATTTCATCTATATCAAGTTATATTAATTTTTACATATATATGTATCTACCTGTGATAACACCTTTCTTTAAAAAATATTTTTATTGATTTCAGAGAGGAAGGGAGAGGAAGAGAGAGATAGAAACATCAATGATGAGAGAGAATCATTGATCGGCTGCCTCCTGCACACCCCCTATTGGGGATCAAGCCTGCAACCAGGGCATGTGCCCTTGACTGCAATCCAACCCCAGGACCCTTTAGTCCACAGGCCCAAGCTCTATTCACTGAACCAAACTGGCTAGGGTGATAACACCTTTCCATTTCTGCAATCAGCATCTGATATGTGTGGTCACCATCATCAACTTTATAGTTATTAATTTTGCAAAGCAAAGGATTAATTTCATAATGAGATACTTTCCATGGGATTTGACTTTTTGTAATATTTTAATAATGTTTGTATTGTAATCATTCTATTTTCAGCATGGGGGAGAAAAGTCACAATACTATGAAAAATCAGGGAGGACCAAGATGGCAGCATAGGGCAGACGCCTGATTGTTGCCTACCACAACAATTTTGAAACTACAACTAGAAAACAGAACGGACACTATCCAGAACTACCGGAGGGCTGGCTGAGCAGATGCTCTACAACTAGAGTAAAAGAGAGGGGGACGCGGGATGATGCTGATGCCGGTGAGCCAAAGATCTCACTTTAAAATCTACGGCTCTGGAAGATGGCAGCGGAGTTGAACGGCTGATCTGTTGCCTCGCATGGCAGTTTCGGAAATACAACTAAAAGATGGACTGGTGAGCGCGGCGACTCCTGCTCGCATTTCCCCAGGCCGGGCAGCTGCTCTTCTCAGTCAGCACCTCAGCCGGGGCCATGAGCTCGTGGGCGGCCGCGGCCGCTGCTGTGGCGGCAGCGGCAGCCGCGGACTCGGCGCAGTGGCTCTTGGTGAAGGAAGAGACCATCTTTCTGCAGGACGGGCCCATCCGCGTCACCGAACTGGCCGAGCTGCCCAGTGAGATCCTCGGGGTCCCGGAGGCCGCCGACACCGACTTGGAGGATTTTTAGGATTTCAAGTCCTTTAGCCATTTTGAGAGAGGAGAACCAAGAAGGCGGCAAAGTTAAACAAATGAACTGCGCCACGCACAGCAATTTCAAAAATACAACTGGAGGACAGAGCGTCTGCCACCCAGAACCACAGGAGAGCTGGCTGAAGGGTGGATTTACAGCTAAGAGGGAAGAGGACAGAGTGAACTCGGAAGGGATAAGGTGCGGAGGCGCGTGGGTCGGACTGGTGGTGGGGGAAGGGTCGTGCGGCTTTTTTTCCAACCCTAGGGGAGATTAGCTCCCCATCACCCTGAAATCCAGCTTCTGGGGATTCGCGGGAGACCCAGAAGCCTGCGGGGAGAGGCTGGACTCTCGGCCTTCGTGTCGGAGAGTGGGAGTAACTTCCTTGCGGAGGTGCGCCCAGCAATCAGTGTTTGCTGCGCTGGAGTGTGGGACGAGGGGGCTTAGAAACGTGGAGAGCAGGAAAAGCAGACTTGCAGCCATTGCGGTTCGCCACGCCATGGCCTGGTGGCGCCCTGAGACCCCGCCCCGCCTTGAGACCAGCCCCGCCCTGGGACCCGCCCCACCCTGGGACTGGCCCCGCCCTGGTACCCGCCCCGCACGTTTTGCAGGCCCACCTGGGCTCCAAGCAGCAGCTTTTGCATGCGGGTGGCCTGCCCTGTGGCAGCTTGACCAGATGAACTGCGGTTCTAGTCGGACTGCTCCAGGGCCGCTTAGACAGGAGGAGGAAACTGCAGTTTTTACTGTAACTCCTGCTGAGTGGCCTCAGACAGTAGCTGACCTGCATCCCACTGGAGACCCAGAAACGAGGGCATCTAGTGGTCGGTGTGAGATGACACCAGATTTCAACCACTCACATAAGGGACACATTCAAGAGGCAGACTCAGTGAGCGCCAAAGCCTTGCTGCAACAAGATCCGGCCCATAAACGTGTCTCCTGCACAGCAACTCTTCCTTTATAGAAACAGAGGGTCCTCACAGACAATTGGCCAGGAGGACAATTCCTCCCAGTGACACCAACATAATCAAGACTTAACTATACAAAGGAGGACCAAGATGGAGGCATAGGGCGGAAGCCTGGTTGTTGCCTACCACAACAATTTTGAGACTATGACTGGAGAGCAGAGCAGACACCATCCAGAACCACCAGAGGGCTGGCTGAGCAGATGCTCTACAACTAGAATAAAAGAGAGGGGTACACGGGATGATGCTGATGCCGGTGACCCAAAGATCACACTTTAAGAACTACGGCTCAGGTGACACAATGGCAGCCTGGAACGTGCTCGGCGCAGTTCCCCCAGCGGTCTCCGGCTGAGGGGATGGCTCCACTCGCTGCCAAGCATGGACAGACGAGCCCCTGAGAGACATGGGGTGGGAGACTACGCGCTTGCTGACCTCCGAGTCCTTCAATAATCTCAATACCCCGGAAGCGGCCTGGTGCGCACGCTCAGCGACTGGCCACCGCTGCAGACCTAAGGGCTGACGCAGCGAACCCGGACCAGCCCGCCACCGCGCACCGGGCACACCGGAGCTTCGCCGAGCCCGCAGCCCAACGAGTTCTGCGGCAGCCACCCTGGAGCTCTGAGAAAATGGCCGAAGGAATTGCTGAGAGGGAATTGACCAACAGGAATTGGGATCAAGAAGACGAAACCCCGCTGGGTCCCGGGTCCGGGTGAGGCCGTGCGCCCCTGGGTCCGGGTGAGGTCACACGACCCTGGTCTGGGTGAGGCCACGCGCCCCTGGGTCTGGGTGAAGCTGTATCCCGGGCCCGGGTGAGGCTGTGTGCCCCTGGATCTGGGAGAGGCTGGGTCACGGGTCCAGGTGAGGCCTCGCGCACCTGGGTCCGGGTGAGGCCACGTGCCCCTGGGTCTGGGAGAGGCCACACGCCCCTGGGTCCGGGTGAGGCCACACCCCCCTGGGTCCGGGTGAGGCCACGCGCCCCTGGGTCCGGGTGAAGCTGGATCCAAGTCCGGGGGAGGCCACGACCCTGGGTCCGGGAGAGGCTGGGTCCCGGGTCCGGGCGAGGCTGCGTGCCCCTGGGCTCGGGTGTGGTCACACACCCCTGGGTCCGGGTGAGTCCACGCTCCCCTGGGTCTGGGAGAGGCCACACGCCCCTGGGTCTGGGAGAGGCCACGTGCCCCTGGGTCCGGGTGAGGCCATGCGCCCCTGGGTCCAGGTGAAGCTGGACCCCGGGTCCGGGTGAAGCCATGTGCCCCTGGATCCGGGTGAGGCCATGCACCCCTGGGTCCGGGTGAAGCTGGATCCCGGGTCCGGGTGAGGCCGTGCGCCCCTGGGTCCGGGTGAGGCTGGGTCCCGGGCCTGGGTGAGGCCACGCGCTCCTGGGTCTGGGAGAGGACACACGCCCCCTGGGTCCGGGTGAGGCCACGCGCCCCTGGGTCCGGGTGAAGCTGGATCCCGGGTCCGGGTGAGGCCATGTGCCCTGGATCCGGGTGAGGCTGGGTCCCGGGTCCGGGTGAGGCCACGCGCCCCTGGGTCTGGGAGAGGCCACGCGCCCCTGGGTCCGGGAGAGGACACATGCCCCTGGGTCCGGGTGAGGCCACGCGCCCCTGGGTCCGGGTGAGGCCACGCGCCCCTGGGTCCGGGTGAAGCTGGATCCCGGGTCCAGGTGAGGCCCTGTGCCCCTGGATCCGGGTGAGGCTGGGTCCCAGGTCCGGGTGAGGCCACGCGCCCCTGGGTCCGGGAGAGGACACACGCCCCTGGGTCTGGGTGAGGCCATGCGCCCCTGGGTCCGAGTGAGGCCACGCGCCCCTGGGCTCAGGTGAAGCTGGATCCCGGGTCTCGGTGAGGCCATGCGCCCCTGGGTCCGGGTGAGGCCATGTGCCCCTGGGTCCGGGTGAAGCTGGATCATCCTGGGTCCGGGTGAGGCCGTGTGCCCCTGGATCCGGGTGAGGCTGGGTCCTGGGTCCGGGTGAGGCTGCACGCACCCGGGTCCAGGTGAGGCCATGCGCCCCCTGGGCCCGGGTGAGGCCACGTGCCCCTGAGTCCGGGTGAAGCCATGCCCCTGGGTCTGGCCAAGACCAAAACAGAGGGTGTCGGACCTGCATTACCACCATTTGTCCACCATCCAGAGCTGAGGGGTCAGTACTGACATGTACACATAAGGAACTGGTGGACATTGATATTGGGTCTCAAAAGAACTGTTGGTCCAGAAAGAAACTCACTACAGACTGATTCATTTGCCTGTCAGCATAACTATTATTGCTCATCTCACATTCAGTTCTTATAAGTATATCTCTAGTGACACAGGATCTTGCTCATCTAGGGGAAATGATGAACAACATAGACTGATGAACAAGAACAGAACCAGAAACAAGGAGGCATCAATCGGACTATCGGGCCTCAGAGGGAAGATAGGGGAGGGTGGGGGGAGGGGGGAGAGATCAACCAAAGGACTTGTGTGCATGCATATGAGCCTAACCAATGGTTAAGTTCAACAGGGGGTTGGGGCACCTGTGGGAAGGGGTGTGGGATGGGAATGGGGGGATGAGGACAAATATGTGACACCTTAATCAATAAAGAAATTTAAAAGAAAATACTATGTAAAATCATAAATGATCCAAACTAACCTCAATAAGTGTTGATGTAAAAAATATGTTAAATGAATTTATATGTGTGAGCCATGCTAGGAACAATTTTGAAAAAAGATAAATAAATTTTAGGGAAAAAGTCTATTTGGGAAATTTTTTTTAATCAACATTTTAAAAATCAGCCTGAACATTATAAACATTAGCAAATTGCTTGTAATAATACTAGAAAAAAGAAATTTCTCCAATTGTGTAAGACATTGTATTATTCTTTTAGACCACTTAATCATACTGTATTTCATGGAATTATTAATAAAACTAATGTTGTTAAGGTGGTTCCTTTAAAAATCAATATATCATACTGTTTCTGTGATAATTAAATGAATAAGGGTATGTAAAACTCTGAGAATACTACCTTAAAAAATATTAACTGTAATCTTCCCCCAAGTATGTGAGCTACTGATAGCACAGACTTTAATTCATTGCCTTTTCTCCAGTGCCTAGAAAAGTGCATGGCATTTGAAAGGCAGTCAATAAATACTCAATATGATGTTGAATGAAGAAATGGTCTTAACCTCCTCTATATCACCAAGGCTTATAAAAGTATTTCAAGAAATGATACTTAATATGAATTGAGTTTTTCAATACAGTTTTCATGTCTTAAAACAAAGCTACAATTCACTGACTTTACTTTGTCCTGACAATTAAGGGAACCAAGTCCTTGTAGTCAAAATTAAACATTTTTCAACAATGACCTTTAACTTTTGGAAAACACAAAGTAATGGAGTTCTCACAGACATTTTCCAGGCTGTAGCATTGAAAGTGATTATTTTATAGAATATGGAATTTATGAAATTGGCATGGAAGTGACAGTTGGACACTTTGAGATTCGGGAAAGAGCCTTTATTTAAAGCAGCGCTGCTGGTTCAGGGAACTCTAAGATCCAGATCCTGAACAACCTGGACAATGAGATTTTCTCTATATATATTGGAAGGGTTAAAAAGAATAAAATGGGGCAGAGAAAGATTTATTGTGCTCAGCAGATATCTTGCAGAAAGCTTGTGGCCTTGAGCACAGAATAGCTCAGATAACCAGAAGATACCTGGCATGGGAAGAACCAAGGACAAACCAGATAATTAAAAAGGGGCAGTGACTAGACTATAGGCTAACAAGAATGTGCATTAGGGACATTAATTAACTTAGGTACAGAGTTCCTGCTAGTCCCCTACATTCTTTCACAAATGGAGTTAATTATTGGCTAGTAAAAGAGTGCAGTAGAAAGCAGGTTACTGGGACTAATTCAGATTGCTAGCCTTAAAAATGTCTTATGCTCCCCATCAATTAAAAGGTGACTTTGCCTGCATTGTCAAATTGGTCACCTTTTCTAGTAACAAGTACTAAAAAACACATTCTAAACAATAATCGCCTTTCTTCTTTCATCCATTTTAACTAGGAATATGTTTTACAAAAGATAGCATTACCAGCCCTACATCTGTTCCTGCCACATTGTGATTAACAATGTGATTCTCAATATATTGAGGGAGCAAGGTTTGGTAGTGGGTTAGTAATTTCACAACACAATAAAATAGCCCAACTGGTGTGGCTCAATGGTTGAGCGCTGACCTATGATCCAGAAGGTCACAGTTCAATTCCTGGTCAGGGCACATGCACAGGTTGTGGCTTGTTCCCCAATAGGGAGTGTGCAGGAGGCAGGTGACCGATCAATGATTCTCTCTCATCATTGACGTTTCTATCTCTCTCTCCCTCTCCCTTCCTCTTTGAAATCAATCCTCTCTAATAAAATGGTAATATGCAAATTAACCATCACTCTGCTACATAAGCCACGCCCACCAGCCAAGCCACACCCACCAGCCAATCAGGGCAAGTATGCAAATTAACCCCAGCCAAGATGGCTACAGCCACAGAGAGCAAGGTTTCCCAGGTAACAGAGCAAGCCAAGCTCTCCGATAGCTGTCGCAGGCCTAAGCCTCCACTCAAGCTACAAAGTTTCAATTATAGAAGGTAAACAAATTCAAACAAATGGCGGCAGAATGGAGCTTGAGAAAGCAAGCCAGGATTGCCGGCGGCAACAGGGGAAGCAAAGCTTTCCACACACCCTGGCCGGGCTCACCCGCTTAAGGCTACAAAGTTTCAATTGTAGAAGGTGAATTAACTGCCACAGAAATGGCTGCCGCCCCAGAGGGAGCAGCAGGCTTGGCTCTGCTCCAGGCTACAAAGTTTCAATTGTAGAAGGAAAACAAATTCCAGATACCAGGGCCTCCGCTTGGGTTGCCAGGGGGCGTGGCCGGCCTGCAAACCACCACAGGCCCCTTGCTCAGGCCACCCCACACCCCAAGGGAACCCCACCCTGATCAGGGACACCCTTCAGGGCAAACCAGCTGGCTCCCACCCATGCACCAGGCCTCTATCCTACCTAATAAAAGAGTAATATGCAGATTGACCATCACTGCAACACACAATATGTCTGCCCCTATGTGGTCAAAGATCCTGCCCCCATGTGGACACAAGATGGCCACCACAAGATGGCCAACAGGAGAGGGCAGTTGGGAGGTACCCGGCCTGCAAGGGAGGGCAGTTGAGAAGGACCAGGCCTGCAAGGGAGGGCAGTTGAGAGGGACCAGACTTGCAAGGGAGGGCAGTTGGAGGTGATCAACCCTGCAGGAGAGGGCAGTTAGGGGTGACCAGGCCGGCAGAGGAGGGAAGTTGGGGGCAAACAGGCTGGCAGGGGAGCAGTTAAGCATCAACCAGGCTGGCAGCAGAGTGGTTAGGGGGTGATCAGGCTGGCAGGCAGAAGCAGTTAGGGGAAATCAGGAAGGCAGGCAGGCAAGCAGTTGGGAAGCAGTCCTGGATTGTGAGAGGGTTGTCCAAATGCCCGTTTAGGCCCGATCCCACCAGGATCGGGCCTAAACGGGCAGTCGGACACCCCTCCAGGAGTCCCAGATTGGAGACGTACAGGCTGGGCTGAGGGACAACCCCCCTCCGTGCACGAATTTCATGCACCGGGCTTCTAGTAAAAATATATTTTAAAAAATAACATAAAAATAAGCTGTTAGTTGTCCTCTGAGCAGTAAGAAGAATGACAGTAAATGTCAAAGATAAGTACCTCAATTGACAATGGCACTGCTTTTAGTTTTAATACAAGACATAAATCTGCCAAGTGGAAAAATACCCACATTGCACAATAAGTGAATTTTGACTGATCAGATTGTTTTTCTCTCAGCCTTTGATGATGTGTTGTCTAAAAGGAAAGCAACATGGTTGCTCAGAAAAGTATCAGAATGGCTTTGTGTTTCATAAATCTGAAGAGCTCAAGGCAAAAACATAATAGAAAGTTATTGCACTTTTGCTGTGTTCCTGATCAAAGGTGCCTGTTCTGTGGACTGCTTCTTTATCATCATGTGATATCACGTTTTAATCCACATCTAATGTTGTCAACAAACTACAATCAGGCCTTTTAGTTTTAGAAAATGCTTTTTTGAAAACACTGAACAGATTTGTTATATTAACAAAATCTAAGATATGTTATGCCAGAGAATCTAGCAGGGTATTGTGCACATAGTAGGCATTTGGAAGCAGCATGCCATGGTAAAGGGCAGTGAACTAAGACACATTTCTGTTACAAATGGTTTTATATGCTCTTAGACAAGACAGTCAGTCACCTCATTGAACATTTGTTCTTAATCTGTAACATGGATCTGATCTTTTCTTTACAGGATTGATGTAAAGTGGCAAGTGAGATAATTTATTGGAATGTTCTCTGAGGAATTTTAGAAATATAAAATGGTAATTAGTAATTATTGTTGAAAAGTTAATTTGATTCATTTTCTAATCCTGAAATAAACATAATTATTCCAATTTAAAGTACTTATTTACAGTTCAAGATAATTTAAATATCTCTATTTAGATGTTTTAAGTTACTATTTAGAAATAATTTTACACGTACTGAAAAGTAGCAAAAATAACAGAGGTTTTCTAATGCCCTTACCTAGTTTCCCTTATGTTAACATCTTACATAACTTTAGTACACTTTTATAAGCCAGGAAATAAAACTTGGTATAATACTATTAACTAATCTACAGACCTTATTTTACCAATTATTTTCCTAATACCTCTTATCTGGTTTAAGATCTAATCTAGGGTTTTACACTTTATATCTACTTAGTAGTTATGTCTATTTAGTCTCCTTCAATCTTGGTCAGTCCTTCAGTCTTTCTTTGTTTTTATAACGTGACACTTCTCAAAAAGAATATTGGTGGATTATTTTGTAGACTACTCTTTTATATGAGTGTGTCTGTTTTGTTTTTCAATGATTAGACTAAGTTATTTTTTAGTAAAAATACTACAGTCACCCCAGCTAACCTGTCATTGATTTATATTTACATCTTGCCCAGGAATATCATGCTTATGTCTCTCTGCAGATGCCTGTCTCACCTTAGATTTAAAGCCACATGATTGCTCTGTGATCTCCAAAGTTGAACAGGTTAAAAAATACATCTTTTTAATTTTAATGTTGGAAGAAGTGATTTTTCCAGTTACATCCTCGGGTAGAAACTGAAAGCACTCATGGTTATTCCCTGTAGTTTATGCTCTCTCTATACAGAAAATTGTTTTTGTTTTGAATTTCCAGAATTAGTGTGAATTTTATATCAACCAAATGCCTCACTGCTAGCTCCCTTATCTTTTTTTCCCCCAGTTTTTCTTGGTCTGCCTTTGCTTGCTACAAAGCTTTTCAGTGGAGAGATGTGCAATAGATTATAAATGAAATTTTCATGATTTTCCCATTTGACTTAAGTTATGTTTAAATTTCTCAGTCTTCAAGTTATTATGAGTATATAGCTTTTGTGTTGATTTATTTTTATTCTCCCCTCTTAATGTTCCTAATATCTGCTATGTACATTCTTCTTTTTAGTACCTGGAAGTCCATTTCGTGTATATATTTGCATTACTATATCTTAACACTAACGAAGTCTAATCTATTAATATTCCAAAGTGAAGTATGTGTTTTTCAGATAAGAGGTTTGTAAGTGCTGTGGGATAATAGGCAAAAAAATGTGTTAAATTTTGTATCAATTCAATCATGGATTCTGAGAATATTTGCAAGTCTTGACCTCTATTTTCAATGCAAATTTACAAAGTTGAATATTGCTTCCATTAAAAGAAGATCATTCAGATTGTATGATGAGCTTAATGGTGTTACAGAAGACCAAAGAAATACCAAGCACGCTTCCTAGAGAAAGGGAGGGACCCCGTTCATTAACACTAGTGGACTCTGGGAATAATTTCCAAATCAGAGTGAAGAAACATGCAGAGGGCTTCACTTTTTATAACCTTCTGGGGTCTTTGTTTTGCAGATATGGTTCTGCCCCCTTTTGTGGGCTTACAGGAAGGTCCCCAGGTGTTGGGGGTTCCCAGGCCATATCTGATGATCTGTCCTAGGGCCAGCAATAAAGACCCTCCTCCCCGCTCAGGGCAGTGCATTGTTCACAGTTTTTATGGCCTTGTCAGCCTTGCAAGACCAGTTTCTCCTTATTCCCCTCCCCCTTGTCCCACAAGCTTCTTTTAGCCTTGTGAAGCAACGAATCCACAGGGGGTGTTTCTGGTATCCAAGTGTTCAGTCCTGAACCTTGAGAGTGGTGGGGGTGGTCAGGATGACGGTATGTGGTCCCCTCCAGGTAGGAGTCAGTCCTTGGGTGGTCTTTACCCAAGCAGAGTCACCAAGTTGGAAGGGATGAACCAGATCAGAAGTAGGCAGATCGTCTCGGACGTGCTTCTGGATTGCTTTCTGGGTAGACTGTAAAGCCTGTAAGAACTTGAGTAAAAATTAGTTATGGATTTCAGCCTTTACCCACCAGAATCTGTAGAGGCCCCACTGGTTTCCAGGGCAGCCTTCCGGGCCGCTTTGTCTGCAGCCCAGTTCCCTCTTGCCTCTGTGGAGTCCCCATACCCTGCAACAGCACTCCGCATGTGAGCTGTTGCAATCGCATACCTGCCATCAGTACCAATTGTCACTGATTCTTCTCTTGCCCACCAGAAAGCCTGAATAACAGCAATCAACTCAGCCTTCTGTGCCGAAGTCCTTCGGGCAAGCACCTGAGGTCAGATGGTTCGGTCCAAAGCAACCACCACCGCCCCCGCATACCTGATTCCTCCCTGGACAGAACTGCTCCCGTCCATGAACAGTACCTCATCCGGCGATGCCAGTGGGGTGTCAGTGAGCCCAGGTGAGCTGTCTTTACAAAGTCGTCGACCTCTAAACAGTTATGTAGAGGTTCCTCAGGGTCATCATCAGGAAGGAGGCTGGTAGCAGAAGAGCCTGAAACTGGATGACTGGAGCATTTGACATCCAGGGCTCCGGTGTGCTCCTGAGCAAAGCCTCAACCACATAGCTGTGGCCGCTACTGCCCGGAGGCAAGCAGGCTAACCGGATGCAACAGGGTCAAGTCTCTTGGACAAATAGGCTACTGGTCTTTTCCAAGGCCCAAGGCCTAAGACTTTGGGTGAGGACCCCTTTGGCTATGCCCCTTGTCTCACACACACATCTGGTAGTGCCAGTTGGCCCATCATCCTTGCTCTGCTCTTGTCTGTCTTACTGCCTCAAAGATCCTGGCTCTGAATTCTTTCAGGGAAAATGGGCATTGCAATTCTCTTCTGTAATTATTTCCATGCTGAGATGGGTCAGAATTTTCTTTCAGAGCCAAGAGATCCTTGCTGTCTGTCAGAGGGACGATGAGGCCTGGACACAGAAGGAGGTGGGCTTGTGACCTGGCAGAGACAAACTGTAGCAATTAGAATAGTAAAAGTCACAACATCCTTGTCTCTCTGGAGCCATGTCCATGAAGACACAGGCATCTTCTAAGTCTTTTTTTTTAATTTAATTTTATTGTTTAAAGTATTACACATAGTAGTACATATATCTCCTTTTTTTCCCCCATTGACCTTCCCCAGCCTTCCCTACACTCTGTCGCATGCCCTCATCCCACCCCCCGCAGTGTCTTGTGTCCATTGGTTGTGCTTATATGCATGCATACAAGTCCTTCGGTTGATCTTTTTCCCCCGCTCCCCAACACTCCCCAGCCCTTCCATTGTAATTTGACAGTCTGTTTGATATTTCTCTGCTTCTGTGTTTATATTTTTGTTCATCAGGTTATAATGCTCTTTATTTTCCATAAATTAGATCATGTGGTATTTTTCTTTCATTGACTGGCTTATTTCACTTAGCATAATGCTCTCCAGTTCCATCTATGCTGCTGCAAATGGTAGGAATTCCTTCTTTTTTATAGCAGCATAGTATTCCATTGTGTAGATGTACCATAGTTTTCTAATCCACTCATCTGCTGATGGGCACTTAGGCTGTTTCCAAATCTTAGCTATGGTGAATTGTGCTGCTATGAACATAGGGGTGCATCAGAGCTCTGTGCTGGCAAACGCACTGGCAAAGGCACCACCGCAGTCCTGCGCGTGTGGATTACTCTAGTATTTTTATGGTTTCCTGTCTTATGTTTAAGTCCTTTATCCATTTTGAGTTTATTTTTGTGTGTGGTGTAAGTTGGTGGTCTATTTTCATTTTTTGCATGTATCTGTCCAATTTTCCCAACACCGTTTATTGAAGAGACTGTATTGACTCCATTGTATGTTCATGTCTCCTTTGTCAAATATGAATTGAGCATAGTGGTTTGGGTCAATACCTGGGTTCTCTATTCTGTTCCATTGATCTATATGTCTGTTCTTGTGCCAGTACCAGGCTGTTTGGAGAACAGTGGCCTTGTAATACAGCTTGAAATCTGGTATTGAGATCCCACCTACTTTGTTCTTCTTTCTCAGGATTACTTTGGCTATTCAGGGTCTTTTTTTATTCCAAATGAATTTTTGTAGAGTTCTTTCTAGGTCTGTGAAATAAGCTGTTGGTATTTTAATGGGGAGTGCATTGGATCTATAGATTGCTTTGGGTAGTATGGACATTTTAATGATGTTGATTTTACCAATCCATGAACATGGTATGTTCTTCCATCTGTTTACGTCTTCCTCTATCTCTTTTTTCAGTGTCCTGTAGTTTTCCCCGTATAGGTCTTTTACCTCCTTAGTTAAGTTTATTCCTAGGTATCTTCATTTTTTTGGTGTGATAGTAAATGGGATTGCTTTTTTAGTCTCTCCTTCTGTAAATTCACTATTGATGTATAGAAATGCCATAGATTTCTTGGTGTTAATTTTGTATCCTGCTACATTGCCGAATTCATTTATTAAGTCTATTAGTTTTTTGATGGAGTCTTCGAGTTTTTTTATGTACAGTATCATGTCATCTGCAAATAAGAACAGCTTTACTTGTTCTTTTCCAATTTGGATGCCTTTTATTTCTTCTTCTTGTCTAATTGCAATGGCTAATAATTCCAACACTAAGTCGAACAGGAGTGGTGAGTGTGGGCATCCCTGTCTTGTTCCTGTTCTTAGTGGAAATGGTTTTAGTTTTTGCGCATTGAGTATGATGTTGGCTGTGGGTTTGTCATATATGGCTTTTATTATGTTGAGATATGATCCTTCTATTTCACCTTGCTGAGAGTTTTTATAAAAAATGGGTGTTTGGTTTTGTCAAATGCTTTTTCTGCATCAATTGATATGACTATGTGGTTTTTATCTCTCAATTTGTTTATGTGATGTATCACATTTATTGATTTGCGGATATTGTACCATCCTTGCATCCCTGGGATAAATCCTACTTGGTCATGGTGTATGATCTTTCTGATGTACTTCTGAATCTGATTTGCTAGAATTTGTTGAGGATTTTGGCATCTATGTTCATGAGGGAAATCCTATCTAATAAAAGGGTAATAAGCAAATTGACCATCACTCCAACACACAAGATGGCTGCCCCCATGGGGACAAAAGATGTCTGCCACAAGATGAACAGCAGGGGAGGGCAGTTGGGAGGGACCAGGCCTTCAAGGGAGGGCAGTTGGGGGCGATCAAGCCTGCAGGGGAGGGCACTTAGGGGTGACCAGGCCAGCAGAGGAGGGAAGTTGGGAGCAACTGGGCCTGTAGGGAAGGGCAGTTGGGGGGGACCCAGGCCTGCTGAGGGGACCAGGCCTGCAGGGGAGGGCAGTTGGGGGTACCAGGCCTCTAGGGGAGGGAAGTTGGGGGGGGACCAGGCCTGCAGGGGAGGGCAGTTGTGGGCAATCAGGCCAGCAGGGAGGGCAGTTAGGGGTGACTGGGACGGCAGAGGAGGGCAGTTGGGGGAGACCAGATCTGCAGGGGAGGGCAGTTGTGGGCGATCAGGCCAACAGGGGAGGGCAGTTGGGAGGGATCAGGCCTGCAAGGGAGGGCAGTTGTGGGCAATTAAGCCTGCAGGGGGGGGGAGTTAGGGGTGACCAAGCCGGCAGAGGAGGGAAGTTTGGGGACACCAGACCTGCAGGGAGGGCAGTTGGGGGGGACCCAGGCCTGCAGTGGAAAGCAGTTGGGGCGACCATGCCTACAGGGGAGGGCAATTAGGGGTGCCCAGGCTGGCAGAGGAGGACAGTTAGGGGCAATCAGGCTGACAGGGGAGTGGTTAGGGGGTGATCAGGCTGGCAGGCAGAAGCGGTTAGGGGCAATCAGGAAGGCAGGCAGGCGAGCAGTTGGGAGCCAGCAGTCCTGGATTGTGAGAGGGATGTCTGACTGCCCATTTAGGCCCGATCCCAATAGGGATCAGTTGGACATACCTTGAGGGGTCCCAGATTGGAGAGGGTGCAGGCTGGACTGAGGGACACCCACCCCCACCGTGCACGAATTTCGTGCACCGGGCCTCTAGTTGGCCTGTAATTCTCTTTCATTGTGTTGTCTTTATCTGGTTTTGGTATTAGGGTGATGCTGGCTTCATAGAATGAGCTTGGAAGTGTTGCTTCCCCTTGAATTTTTTGGAATAGTCTGAGGAGGATAGGTTTTAGTTCTTCCTTGAATGTTTGATAAAACTCCCCTGTGAAGCCCTCTGGCCCGGGCTTTTGTTTGCTAGAAGCTTTTTGATGACTGCTTCAATTTCTTCCATAGTTATTGGCCTATTGAGATATTTAGATTCTTCCTGATTGAGTTTTGGAAGGTTGTATTTTTCTAGGAATATGTCCAATTCCTCCAGGTTGTCCAGTTTGTTGGAAGAGAGTTGTTCATAGTACTTTTTAACAATCCTTTGTATTTCTGTGGGGTCTGTTGTTATTTCTCCTCTTTCATTTCTGATTTTGTTTATTTGAGTCCTCTCTCTTTGCTTCTTGGTGAGCCTGGCTAGAGGTTCATCAATCTTGTTTATCCTTTCAAAGAACCAGCTCTTGGTTTTGTTGATTTTTTTGTATTGTTTTTTTTTTTTTTTGTCTCTATGTCATTTATCTCCGCTCTGATCTTAATTATGTAATTCCTTTTGCTTACACTGGGCTTTTTTTGTTGCTCTCTTTCAAACTCTTTGAGTTGTAAGGTTAGGTAAATTATTACCATTGTTTCTTGTTTTTTGCAGTAGGCTTGTAGAGCTATGAACTTCCCTCTCAAGACTGCTTTCACTGTATCCCATAGATTTTCGATTATTGTGTTTTCATTGTTGTTTGTTGCCATGATGTTCTTTATTTCTTCTTTGATCTCTCTAGTAACCCAGTCATTGTTTAATAGCATGCTATTTTGTCTCCATGTATTTGATTTTTTTGGATTGTTTTTATTGTAGTTGATTTCCAGTTATATGCCATTGTGATCTGAGAAGATGCTTGATATGATTTCTATCTTCTTGAATTTGAAGAGACTTTGCCTGTGACCCAATATGTGGTCTATCTTTGAAAATGACCCATGTACACTTGAGAAGAATGTATATTCTGTGGCTTTGGGGTGAAATGTTCTGAAGATGTCAATTAATTCCATCTGGTCTCTTGGGTCATTTAGGATTGCTGTTTCTTTGCTGATTTTTTGTTTAGAGGATTTGTACAATGGTTATAGTGGGGTATTAAAGTCTCCTACTATGCTTGTATTGCTGTCAATCTCTCCCTTGATAGCCTCCAGTAGTTGTTTTATGTATTTGGGTACTCCTGTATTGGGTGCGTATATGTTTACCACAGTTTTTTCTTCTTGTTGGATTGCTCTCTTTAGTATTATAAAGTGACCTTCCTTATCTCTTTTTTATGTCCTTCACTTTGAGATCTAATTTGTCAGATATAAGTATTGCTACCCCAGCTTTGTTTTTATCTCCATTCGCCTGAAAAACCTTTTGCCATCCCTTCACCATCAGTCTGTGTGCGTCTTTTTTTCTGAGGTGGGTTTCCTTTAGACAGCAGATATATGGGTCATGTTTTCTTATCCATTCAGTTGCCCTATGTCTTTTTATTGGGGCATTAAATCCATTTACATTGAAAGTTATTATTTATAGGTACTTTTTTGTCACGATTTTTATTCTTTACCCCTGTGTGCCTTCTTCGCTTCCTATTTCTTCTTTTTACAGCAGAACCTTCAGCATTTCTTGCATTGCTGATTTGGTGGTAATAAACTCCCTTAGTCCTTTTTTGTTTGTGAAACTCCTGATTCCACCTTTATTTTTGAATGATAGCCTTCCTGGGTATAGTATTCTTGGATTCAGTCCCTTGATTTGCATCACTTTGTATATTTCATTCCATTCCCTTCTGGCCTGGTTTGTTTCTGTTGAGAAATCAGTTGATATTCTAATAGGAGATCCCTTGTAGGTAACTTTCTGTCTCTCTCTGGCAGCCTTTTAAGATTCTTACTTTGTCGTTGGTGTTCGCCAATTTAATTATGATGTATCTTGGTGTTGGTCTTTTGGGGTTCAATTTGTTTGGGACTCTATGTACTTCTTGGACTTGCATAGTTTTTTTCTTGCCAATGTCAGGGAAGTTTTCTGTCATTATTTCTTCAAACAGGTTTTCTATTCCTTGCTTCTCTTCCTTTCCTTCTGGCACCCCTATTTTGCGAATATTGTTTCATTTTGTGTTGTCCCAAAGCTCCCTTAGGCTCTCCTCTTGCTTTTTAAGTCTTCTTTCCAGTTGCTGCTGTGTTTGTGTGTTTTTTCCTGCCTTGTCTTCTAATTCACTGATGCTGTCCTCATCCTCTTCTAGTCTACTGTTTAAGCCTTCCATTGTGTTCTTTATTGCAGCTATGTCATTCTTCATCTCCTCTTGGTTCCTTTTCATGTTGGTGACATTCTCATTCAGCTCCTTATAGTTCTCGTCTCTTTCATTGATGTTTCTCTTTCATTGATGTTTCGATCTCCTTCTCCCTTCTTCTCTCTCTAATATATATACTAGAGCCCCAGTGCAAGAAATTCGTGCACGGGGGTGTGTGTCCCTCAGCCCAGCCTGCTCCTTCTCCAATCTGGGACCTCTCGAGGGATGTCCGGTAGAATCAGGCCTAAACAGGCAGTCGGACATCCCTCTCACAATCCAGGACTGCTGGCTCCCAACTGTTCGCCTGCCTACCTTCCTGATTGCCCCTTACTGTTTCTGCCTGCCAGCCTGATTGATGCCTAACTGCTCCCTGCCAGCCTGTTTGCCTGTAACTGCCCTCCCCTGCAGGTTTGATTGCCCCCAACTGCCCTCCCTTGCAGTCCTGGTCCCTCCCAACTGCCCTCCCCTGCTGGCCATCTTTTGGTGGCCATCTTGTGTCCACATGGGAGCAGCCATCTTTGACCACATGGGGGAAGCCATCTTGTGTGTTGGAATGACAGTCAATTTGCATATTACTCTTTTATTAGATAGGATAGAGACTGGTACACAGGTGGGAGCCAGCTGGTTTTCCCTGAAGGGTGTCCCAGATCAGGGTGGGGGTTCCCTTGGGGCATGGGGCAGCCTGGGTGAGGTGCCTGTGGTGGTTTTCAGGCTGGCCATTCCCCCAGCAACCCAAGAGGAGGCCCTGGTATCCTGGATTTATTTATCTTCTATAATTGAAACTTTGTAGCTTTGAGTGGAGGCCTTGGCCGGCCAGGGTGTGTGGAAAGCTTGGCTTCCTCCATCGCCAGGGAAACCCAAGCCTCCTGTTTGTTCTGTGGCTACAGCCATCTTGGTTGGGTTAATTTGCATACTCACTCCTGATTGGCTAGTGGGTGTGGCTTTTGAGTGTAGCAGAGTGATGGTTAATATGCATATTGCTCTTTTATTAGAAAGGAGAGAGAGAGAGAGAGAGAGAGAGAGAGAGAGAGAGAGAGAGAGAGAGAGAGAGAGTGCCAGGATCGTAACATCCAAAATTACTGAAGGCTCGACTGAACACCAGGCTGCACGCACAGCAGGCAAGTGGGCTGAACTGATGACCTCTCTCTCTCTCTCTCTCTCTCTCCCAGAGGTCAGCAGTTCAGCCCACTCTCCAGCAGCCTTGGGTGTCTGTTGATCAGCTCCACCTCTATGATCAGGCCCGGAGATAGACCCAGAGATGCTGACTGGCATAGAACCTGACCAATCAGAACCAAATCTGGATGAATTGTGAAGAGCCAATTGCTGCCTAGGAGGTGGGGCCTTTGACACTAACTGGCATAGAAACCGACCAATCAGAACCAAATCTGTGTGAATTGTGAGGAGCTAATGGCTGCGTAGGAGGTGAGGCTTTTGACGCTAACTGGCATAGAGCCTGACCAATCAGAATATACTCTGGGTGAAATGCGAAGGCAGAACCTAAGATGGGGACTGAGGAGGGGTTTTAAAGGCAACAGCTGTTTGGTGTAAGGTGTAAGAAATTGATTCAATTTTTTAATGATCGGTTTTTGCAATATAGTGCATATGGCTGGCTATCAGTCCAGATATAGGAATTATGTGTTTTTGTCTGCCAAGAGCATCTCCTCCTGCTGAAAAAGGCTTCCCCCCTCATTTAAGCAATCCTACCCTATATAATCTATCTATACTAATAAAAGTATAATATGCTAATTAGACCTGGTTGACCGGCCATCTTCCAGAAGTCTGACTTCCTTCTGGACAAAGCCATGGTGGTGGGGGCTGAGGTAGAGGCAGTTAGGGGAGATCAGGCCAGCAGGGGAGGGAAGTTTGGGGTGAGATCAGGCCAGCCTGGGAGGGAAGTTGCGGGCAAGATCAGGCTGGCAGGGGAGGGCAGTTGGGAGCCACCAGGTCAGTAGGGGAGGGCAGTTGGGGGTGAGATCAGGCCTGCAGGGGAGGGTAGTTGGGGGCGAGGTCAGGCCAGCAGAGGAGGGCAGTTGAGGGTGAGATCAGGCCGGCAGGGGAAGGCAGTTAGGGATGAGATCAGGCCAGCAAGGGGGCAAGGTAAGGACAATCAGGCTGGCTGGGGGCGAGGGAAGGTAGGGGCAAACAGGCTGGAAGGGTGGCAAAGTAGGGGCGATCAGGCTGGCAGGCAGAGGGGCTTGGGGTGATCAGGCAGGCAGGCAGTCGACTGGTTAAGAGCCAGTCATCCTGGATTGTGAGAGGGATGTCTGACTCCTGGTTTAGGCCTGATCCCAAACTGGCAGTTGGACATCTCCTGAGGGGTCCCAGATTGGAGAGGGTGCAGGCCAGGCTGAGGAACCCACCTCCATGCACGAATTTCATGCACTGGGCCTCTAGTATATATAAAATAAAAACAAATACACAAAGTATCATTCTCCAGAGCATCTGAGATCTTGCTTCCTGGAATTGTCATCAGTTTGGCTCAAAGAAACTCATAAAAATTTTCTATTTGTTGCTGGTGGAAATGGGGCCTTTTCATGGAGTTGCAAGGAAAGCATTCCAAGGAACTATGTTTGGAGAATTAGGTTTAGTGGTAAGATTTATTGTAAAAACAGATTCAAAGAATTGTCCCAGGTTCAGCTCTGTTCTGCTGTGAAAGAAGTGTAATTCTTGCCTGGCCTATGTGAAAGCAGTCCAATCTTATCTTCATGAGGCCCAGAACAAAGACCAGTGTCCAAAAATCCTGTGCCACATCAAAGCTTAGTCCAGTTTAGCCACTGTCCTTGTCTGGATAGCATAGTTTCTGTTCCCAGTTGTACTTCTGCTTGCATTGTGCTGCTCTAGTCAAGCTCCTGCTTGGAGCTTGCAGTGGCTACCTGCTGCGTGGCTGCTAGGACCCATGGCTGCTATGGACAGAGAAGAGGTGAATGAATGGGGCAAGCACATGTTACTGAGTGAGAGTGAGTGAGAGAGAAAGAGAGAGAGAGAGAGAGAGAGAGAGAGAGAGCCTTTGTTAGGCTGATTATATGTTATCTTGGGCTTGGGAAGGACAAGGTGCCCTTTCAAAACTAACCAATCAACTTCCCAATTCTTTGCGGGCTGGTTTTGGATCCTCCCCCTAACCAATCCATTTCCTAGATCTTCTGGGGTTCTGTGTCCCTTATCCAATCTGATCCTTTTCCCAGGCTAGGTCAGACCCTTATGGTCAACATCTTGGCTCCTACTGCTTATGCCTCATAGTAGAAACACCTCCCCCTGCACCATCTTGGCTTCCCCTTTATTGTTTACTCCTTCCCCCATAGTTTGGGGAGTGGACTGGTTGTACCCTGGGGCGATTTGAAAGCTGGCACATCCTCCTTATGCGTGCCTATGAATGCTGCAACTTCCTAGCAAAACAGGCTTATTATCTGATTCAGTTCCCTGGTTTATTATGCTTAATAATGTCTGATTCCAATTGCTCCTTTCCTTTATTAATATCTAGCTACCTACACTAACATACTGGTTTGGACTTTTGCTTATGTCAATACTGGGAAAGAAAGGACCAATGGGTACATCAAAATCAAATTCACAAGAGTTCGAATTAGAAAAGCAAGAGACCACATGGAAACTTAATTTCCTCTCTTGACCAGGCACTACATACAGAGGTCCTAGAGAATTAACCCTTGTAAGAATTGTCACTTTTCATTGGCTTTTTCCAGATTCCACATTCAGGCTCTGGAAATAGTGCTGTTTAAAGTAGAGAATGTAGCCCTAGGATCTACCAGAATTTGGCAGACATTTTTCATTAATTTTAACCATTGTTTCCTTTTGGCTACTCTAGGGAGTAACTGATAGTAGTTTACCAGAGAATAACTTGGAACCCTGTCAAACCTGGGAGGGGCTCATTTGGGGCCCGTTTTTCAAAGATAGATATGGGGGCATTTAAGCTATTGAAGGCTTTACACAAATCCTTTGAGGGAGGGTAATCTTTTTCCAGTGTTTCTGTTCATTGCAATTGAGACAATGATGTCTGGGATTGTGTTTGGTAATGGAGCCCTGGGAAAGTACAGTGAAGGAGGCCAAGGTGTTTTAGGTTTCTCACCATGGAGCTCTTGCAATTGGAAGGCCACTGACTTGGCAGACTCTTTTTCATGGTTTTGTAGTCTCTTCAGAGTCAAAGGCAATTCACACAGAGGATTAGTACACTGTGAGTATTCAGATAAAGGAACATAGAGGGGAGAAGTAGGAGTCATTTCAATCTTTTTTTTTTTAGGTAGCTCTCATGTCTTTGATTTTTTATTAGTTATGTTTATGCAACTTCCCTAGGAATACAATACCTAGTCTGAGATCATAAGTGTGGTCTGATTTCTTTTCATGCAGTTATTCAAAGTTTTTAAAACATATCAATTCTTGCCCTGGCTGGTTTGGCTCAGTGGATAGAGCGTCGGCCTGCGAACTGAAGGGTCTCAGGTTTGATTCTGGTCAAGGGCATGTACCTTGGTTGTGGGCACATCCTCAGTAGGAGGTGTGAATGAGGCAGCTGATTGATGTTTCTTTCTCATTGATGTTTGTAACTCTCTATCCCTCTCCCTCTCTGTAAAAAAAAAAATCATAAAATATATTTTTAAAAAAACATATAAATTTCTTAAAGGATTTGCTTTCTTGTTTGGTTTTTGCTTATACTTTGAGAAAAAAGCCAAATGGTATTTTTCCCATATGGAAAGCAAATTGTTTGAGCAGCATTTATTAAATAGTCCATTTTATCACATTAATTTTAATGTCATTTCTTACTTCTGTTATGTGTAAAATTTTAATATGTATATATGTTTTTATCTGGATTATCTTTTATGTTTAATTTGAGCTTTGTGTCTACTACTGTAACAATACCACACTTTCACACTATGTTGCATTAAAATAACTCTGTGATTAGACTTCATATATTGGTTGTGCATGTCTTTGGCAACTGAGAAAGTTTGACTTTATATTTATTTTAAATTAGTTATTTTATGATTTTATATATATTCCTTTTATGATTTTTATGACTTGGATACAAATTGCAAATAATTGAGACATTGTTTATTAAAAATAATTTGATGGTCAAATGTCACCACATATGCAATCAAAGCAAAAGTAAACATATACAATGCAAGAACAAGAACAAAAAACACCACACAAAACAATAGTGGAATAACATATCTACTGAGAGATAATAGGTATTAACATAGATTGCTATACACTAAATAAATATTATATAAAAGCAAGGACAAGAGATCCAAAATGGCAGCCAAGAGGACAGCAGGCTACAAGATAGTGTGTGAGTGAGAGAACCAAAGGGGAGTGCGTGGACATGCGGGGAGTGTCTGTATTTGTGAGACAGGGACAGCTATATTCCACAGGACTGTTGGGGACTGGCAGACCAGGCTCCCCTGGATGCGCAGCCTCTACTACTACTGAAATCTCTCCTAGAGTAGCTGGCTCTACCACAAAGATGTTGCCATCTTAAAGGGGAGACCAGCTGTGATCGGAAAGCGCAGCCTTACCTTCAACCAGAAAGACCTCAGATGTCTCCTGGTACCCTACAACCACAAAGCCCAGGGACCAGCTGCCTCAGCTGTGAACCCACAAACACTGGGGGTCCAGCATCCCCAACCATGGACACCTAAAAAGTCTGTTCAGGGGGAGACAAAGTAGTGCCGAATACGTGGATGGGCCTTGTGCCTTCTCACAGAGCAGATAGAAGGAACAGCTAAACCGAACAACACCCACCCAAAATTGGTGAATTAAACACAGCTGGTGAGGCAATCCATAGATGGAAAGGTCAGATATCGCCTAGAGAAAGATAAACTCTGGGATCCATGCTGGAGGGAGAAATGGGCGCAGCAGGGACTAGAGTCTCAGAGGAAGACTGCACTCCACAAAATCCGAAGCTGTTGGGGTCAGTGTAGCCCTCGAATGTGGAAGGGGGTCCACAGGGTTACTGGAAGAAGTCGAATCTATATATTAGCACACACCTGGGCTGAGCCCAGAAAGGCAGCCTGAATTTTTATACCCGCTGCACAGTGCCAGGGGAAAAGATGCAAGTCAGCACACTTCTTTTGGCTTTTTTACCTTTTAACTCCTTGCTTTTGCTTGCTAAGTCCAGTACATAGGATCTTCTAATTAAAAACACTCACCAAGACGGCAGGGGAAAGTTGTTTTTGTAGAAATTGGGGATCAGAGTGGGGAGAGACACACAGGAAACCAGCTCTGGGTCAGTCTGTTCCGCCAACCCAGTATTAAGTGCGGCAGGGAAAGAAAAATATAAACACTGGGTAGAGGGGCCTTTTAGCCCCAGATATTAATACAGAAACACTGCCACTCAGGGGTTGTATCAGAAATTGACTTTTGTATAAATACAACTAAAGGCAGGCTGAGAAAAAAAGGGAGCAGAGAGATCCTGCCTGCTTGAAAATAGGATCATGGCTTATGACACAGGGGAGTGGTGGATCAAAGGGAACTTCAATACTGTGCTGACTACCTGATGGGAAACAGATAGGCCAAGCAGAACAGCAGAGAAAGTGAACAACCTTCACAACATCATTTTTTTATTTTTTACCTTTTACATAAGAAACCAAATATTTTTTTTCTCACTTGATTTTACTTTTTCTATTATTACATTATTTATTTATTTATTTATTTATTTATTTATTTATTATTATTACTACTATTATTTTACTTTTTTAAAAGATTTATTTTATATTTTCTTTATTTTATTTTAGGATTAGTGTTCTCCATTTTATTTTTATTTTAGCATTATTTTACTCTATCTCAATTTTTCCTTTATGCCAACACTCTCTTCCTCACTTTTCCCCTTTATTGTCCTGTTTCTCTAACCCTGTTCCTGCTTTAGTTTTTCTTTATTCTTTCTTTTTACTCCCTGTTAAAAATTGATCTTACTCATATATCTAATTTCCTCTCCCCTGCTCCAAGTCCATGCATACACACTTCTCTCTTCTCTTTCTTCACTATCCAAAATAGTCTTTTCTTTTCTTTTATTCTTCCTCCTTTTTAGTTTATTTTTCTTTCTATCTGTCTTCTTGTTGTTGTTTGATTGTTGGTTAGTTTGTTTGTTTTTTGGTTTGTTTGTTTTTTTTTCTTTTGTTTCTGCTTTTCCTATCCTCACTTGTTCTGTTCTTCTACTAATAGCTTAATTAATTCCAATCACCAGCTCATGCCTATTGACTCTTTATTCTCCTTTTCCAATAGTAAACAAATATATAGATAGAATAAAGAAAGGGGAAATTGTATATATATTCTCATACATTTTTTATATATATTCTTACTTTTTTTGTATTTTGTTTTTTACTTTTATTCTTATACACTCATTCAAATTCTACCCCCTTTATACTGAATTGTGGCTATTTCCCCATTCATTCAATTCCTTGAACTTACCTTCTGGAAATAAGCTCTGCCTCCTCAGATTCAACTGGGTATTTGTTGTTTGGGTATTTGTTATTTGCATTTTTTGGAATAGTTGTTGTCTATTGTTTGCATTCATCTCTGGGTGTTTGTTGTTTGCATTATTTTGATCAGTTGTTGTTTTAATGGAGTTTTCTCCCCACATACATATTTATTTTCTCCCCCTTCTTTTTCTTCTCTTTCTTTTCTCTCTTTCACTTTTCCTTTTCTCAATATCATTTTTCACTCTTTTCTATCCCCTAGTTCTCTTAGCTCTCCTGGTCACTTTTATTTGAGGTTATTAGTATTGTGAATACATTTCTGTTTGGTACCCTGTGTGTTGTGTATTGTTGTGTTATATTTTGTGCCTTTAATTCAATGCAGGGGAGAGAGAGCTACATAACCAGACACCCTGAGAGGAGTGATCATGGGGAAACAAAGAAACAGCCTGCATACAAAACAACAGAAGGAATCACCAGAAAAGGAAATAAACAAAATGGAGGGAAGCAACATGTCAGAGAAAGAATTCAGAGTAATGGTCATAAGGACGCTGAAAAGGTTGGAAGACAATTTCAACAATATGTGTAAGAACCAAGAGGAAATGAAGGACCAAGAAAAAAAAGGAAAAAAGACATCGCTGCAAAAAAACTCAATAAAAAGCATCAACAGTATACAAGAAGAAGCAGAGGACTGCATCAGTGAACTAGAAGACAAGGTAGGAAAAAATACCCAAGCAAAGCAACATTTAGAAAAAAAAACTTAAAAAATAGGAGGACCGCCTAAGGGAACTTTGGGACAACATGAAAAAAAACACAACATCCACATAATAGGGGTTCCAGAAGGAGAGGAAACTGAGCAAGGAATAGAAAACCTGTTTGAAGAACTATTGACAGAAATCTTCCCTGATATAGGGAAGAAAAAAACTCACACAACTCCAAGAAGCTCACAGAGTCCCAAATAAGATGACCCCAAAAGACTGACACCAAGAAACATTATAATTAAATTGGCAAACACCAATGAGAAAGGCAGACTCTTAAAGACTGCCAGAGAGAGACAAAAAGTTACCTACAAAGGATCTCCCATCAGACTAGCCACTGATTTATCAACAGAAATACACCAGACCAGAATGGAATTAAATATACACAGTCATGTAAAGCAAGGGTCTTAGTCCAAGAGTACTTAGCAAGGCTATTAATCAAAACTGAGGGTGAAACCTGGAGCTTCACAGACAAAAAAAGACTAAGGAATTTTATTACCACCAAACCAGCAATGCAAGAAATGCTAAAGGCTGTGCTATAAAAAGAAGAAATAAGAAGGGAAGAAGGAACACAAGAACAAAAAATAAAAATGGCTACAAACAAGTACCTGTCAGTAACAATTTTAAATGTAATTGATTAAATGCCCCAATCAAAAGACATAGGGAAGCTGAGTGGATAAGAAAACATGACTGCTGTCTACAAGAGACCCACCTCAGAACAAAGGACTCACACAGGATGATGGTGAAGGGATGGAAAAAGGATTTTCAGGCAAATGGAAATGAAAACAAAAAAAGCAGGGGTAGTAATTCCTATATCTGACAAATTAGACCTCAAAGAGAAGGCCATAACAAGAGATAAGGAAGGCCATTTCATAATGCTAAAGGAAACAATTAAACAAGAGGATATAACTCTGGTAAACATATATGCAACCAATATAGGAGCACCCAAATACATAATAAAACTTCTGGAGGATATCAAGGGAGAGATTGATAGCAATACAGTCATAGTAGGGGACTTCAATACCCAAAAATGCCACTGGACAAATCCTCTTAACAAACAATAAACAAAGAAACATCAACCCTAAATGACCAACTAGATCAGATGGAATTAATTGACATCTTCAGAACATTTAATCCCAAAGCCACATAACATACATTCTTAAGTGCATATGGGTCATTTTCAAACATAGACCACATATTGGAATATGGGCAAAGTGTCTTCAAACTCAAGAAGATAGAAATCATATCAAGCATCGTCTCAGATCACAACGGCATAAAATTAGAAATCAACTACAATAAAAACAATAAAAAATCAAACACCTAGAGGCTAAACAACATGCTATTAAATAACGATTGGGTTACCAAAGAGATCAAAGAAGAAATAAAATGCATCATGGCAACAAATGACAATGAAAACACAACAATCCCAAATCTATGGGACACAGCGAAAGCAGTCTTGAGATGGAAGTTCATATCTCTACAGGCCTACCTCAAATAACAAGAAACAATGGTAATAAATTACCTAACCCTACAACTCAAATAGCTAGAAAGAGAGCAACAAGAAAAGCCCAGCATAAGCAGAAAGAAGGAAATAATAAAGATCAGAGTGGAGATAAATGACATAGAGACCAAAAAAACAATAAAAAAGATCAACAAATCCAAAAGCTGGTTCAATGAAAAGATAAACAAGATTGATGAACCTGTAGCCAGGCTCACAAAGAAGCAAAGAGAGAGGACCCAAATAAACAAAATTCGAAATGAAAGAGGTTAAGTAACAACGGATCTCACAGAAATACAAACGATTATGAAAAAACTATGAACAACTCTATTCCAACAAAATGGACAACCTAGACAAAATGAACATATTCCTAGAAAAAAAAAAAGCTCCCAAAACTCAATCAAGAAGAATAAAAAATACCTGAATAGGATAATAACTACTGAAGAAATTGAAGAAACAATAAAAAATATTCCAGCAAACAAAAGCCCTAGTAAGGATGGCTTTACAGGGGAGTTCTACCAAGCATTCACAGAAGAACTAAAACCTATACTCCTCAGACTATTCCGAAAAATTCAAGAGGAAGGCACAATTCCAAGCTCTTTCTATGAAACCAGCATTACCCTAATCCAAAAACCAGATAAAGATACCACACAAAAAGAGAACTACAGGCCAATATCATTGATGAACATAGATGTTAAAATCCTCAATTCTAGGAAATCAGATCCAGCATTACATCAGAAAGATCATACACCATGACCAAATGGGATTTATTCTGGGGATGCAAGGATGGTACAATATCTGCAAAATAATAAATGTGATACATCACATAAACAAACTAAGAGACAAAAATCACATAATCATATCAATCGATGCAGAAAAAGCATTTGACAAAATCCAACACCCTTTCTTGATAAAAAACTCTCAGCAAAGTGGAAATAGAGGGATCATACCTTAACATAATAAAAGCCTTATATGACAAACCTACAGCCAACGTCATACTCAATGTGCAAAAATTAAACTAATTTCCTCTAAGAACAAGAACAAGACAGGGATGCCCAGTTTCACCACTCCTTTTCAATATAGTACTGGAAGTGGTAGCCATAGCGATCAGACAAGAAGAAGAAATAAAAGGCATCCAACTTGGAAAAGAAGAAGTAAAACTGTCCTTATTTGCAGATGACATGATACTATTCATACAAAACCCCAAAGACGCCATCAAAAAATTTCTAGACCTAATAAATGAATTCGGCAATGTAGCAAGATACAAAATTAACACCCAGAAATCTATGGAGTTTTGGTACACCAATAATGAATCACAGAAAGAGAAATTAAAAAAGTAATCCCATTTACTAGTGCACCAAAAAAAATAAGATACCTAGGAATAAACTTAACCAAGGTCGTAAAAGACCTGTACTCAGAAATCTACAGGACTTTGAAAAAAGAGATAGAGGAAGACATACACAAATGGAAGAACATACCATGTTCATGGATTGGTAGAATCAACATCATTAAAATGTCCATACTTCTCAAAGCAATCTACAGATTCAATGCAATTCCCACTAAAATACCAATGGTATATTTCAAAGTTCTAGAATAAACTCTCCAAAAATTCATCGGGAATAAAAAAAGACCCAGAATAGCCACAGCAATCCTGAGAAAGAAGAACAAAGTTGGAGGGATCACAATATCAGAAATCAAGCTATATTACCAAGTCAACGTTCTCAAAGCTGCCTGGTACTGGCACAAGAACAGACATATAGACCAATGGAACAGAATAGAGAACCCAGAAATCTACCCAATCCATTATGCTCAATTAATATTTGACAAAGGAGGCAAGAGCATACAATGAAGTCAAGAGTCTTCAATAAATGGTGCTGAGAAATTTGCTCAGATACATGCAAAAAAATGAAACTAGATCACCAACTTACACATACACAAAAACAAACTCAAAATGGCTAAAGGACTTAAATGTAAGATGGGAAACCATAAAAATCCTACAAGACTCCATAGGCAGTAAAATAGCAGACATATGTCATAGCAATATCTTTACAGACACAGTTCCTAGGGCAATAGAGACTAAGGAGAAAATAAACAAATGGGACTATATCAAAATAAAAAGCTTCTGCACAGCAAAAGAAACCATAAACAAACAACAAGAAAGCCCACTGAATAGAACATATTTTCCCTACAAAGTTTCAATTATAGAAGATAAATAAATCCCAACAAAAATGGCGTCAGCCAGAGAGCTGGAGAGAGCAGGAGGCTTGAGTTACCCTGGTGATGGAGAAAGCCAAGCTTCCCGCTGCCCTGGACTTCCCTTGCCTCCGCTCAAGGATACAAAGCTTCAATTACAGAAGGTAAATAAATCCCAGATACCAGAACATACTCTTGGGTCACTGGGGGGCGTGGCTGGCCTGAAAACCACCACAGGCCCCTTGCCCAGGCTGCCCCATGCCCCAAGGGAACCCCCACCCTGATCCGGGACACCATTCAGGGCAAACCAGCTGGCCCCCACCTGTGCACCAGGTCTCTATCCTATCTAATAAAAGAGTAATATGCAAATTGACTGTCACTCCAACACACAAGATGGCTGCCCCCATGTGGACACAAGATGGCCACCACAAGATGGCCAGCAGGGGAGGGCAGTTGTGAGGGACCAGGCCTGCAAGGGAGGGCAGTTGGGGGCAATCAAGCCTGCAGGGGAGGGCAGTTATGGGTGACCAGGCTGGCAGAGGAGGGAAGTTGGGGGCGACCAGGCCTGCAGGGAAGGGCAGTTGGGGGAGACACAGGCCTGCAGGGGAGAGCAGTTGGTGGGGGGCCAGGCCTGCAGGGGAGGGCAGTTCTGGTGGACCAGGCCTACAGGGGAGGGCAGTTAGGGTTGACCAGGCCTGTAGGGGAGGGCAGTTAGGGTCAATCAGGCTGGTAGGGGAGCAGATAGGCATAAATCAGGCTGGCAGAGGAGTGGTTAGAGGGTGATCAGGCTGGCAGGCAGAAGCAGTTAGGAGCAATCAGGAAGGAAGGCAGGCAAGCAATTGGGAGCCAGCAGTCCTGGATTGTGAGAGGGATGTCCGACTACCCATTTAGGCCCAATCCCTCGAGGGGTCCCATATTGGAGAGGGTGCAGGTTGGGCTGAGGGACACCGCCCCCCCATGCACAAATTTCGTGCACCAGACCTCTTGTTAGTACATAATTTAGTAGTACCTTCTACAGTGAAAACAGCATACCATAGAATCCAACATGTACATTTCAACTTGTCACATATTTTTATAAATAAAATGATATTCATTATAAGCAGTGTTTTTATTTATTTATATATTTTTGAAATATTGATATTGTTGCAAGTATTACATATGTCCCCTTCTTTCTTCCATTGACCCCTTATACCCCATCCCCACCTCCCACCCCAAGCCTCTACAACCCTATTGTCTGTGTCCATGAGTTGTGCATATATGCATACAAGTTCTTTGGTTGATCTACTTCCCCCTTCTCCTCCCCACAAACACCTTCCCTCTGATATTCTGCAGTCTGTTTCATGCTTCTCTGTCTTTGGATCTATTTTTTTCAAGTTTATTTTTGTTCATTAGATTCCATATATGAGAGATCATGTGACACTTGTCTTACTCTGACTGGCTTATTTCATTACAGTGTTTTTAAAAGAAAAAAAAATTAAATAACCTCTATTCCTCAGTAGTAGAATCATATGCAAACTTCATGTTATTCCAAAAACATAACAGTTTATAGTGATAAAATTAATGACTTAAATTCACCGTTTACATTTGTTATAATAAAAATTTCTCAAAATTATATTGCTAAGCCAGGACACTGTGGAAAATGTTTTAGCAGTCATATAAGTGTGGCATCCCTCTAGCCCCAATTACTGGCAGAAGAAGAAAAAATATTGTATCTTAAGGAAAATTTTACCAGCTTATGTTTGCAGTAGACCCACAGGTTAAAATTCAGTAATAATACCACAATTCAAAAAATCAAGATACTTGAGAAAAAAAGCTACTGTGAGTGAGAGTCAGCAGAAACAAAAAGCAACAGCTTTGGGTACCAAATTGTGCAGACATTGGCATTTTCGTATATGGATTATAGAATTGCTTCATAGAAACAAAAGAATGCAATTGCAAAGATAAGCAAGCAAAAAACTAATTGGAATAAACTGGCACATTTTAGAACCTATAAGTTCGGAATGTAATTATTAAAATAAATTCAAAGTAAATTGATAAATTAAACAGCAGACACAACACAGCTGAAGATAAAGCTAGTAAATTAAAAGATATACCATTCTGGCCAGTGTGGCTCAGTTGGTTGGGCATCGTCCTGTGCACCCAGGAGTTGCCAGTTCCATTCGGAATCAGGGCACATGCCCAGTTTTTGGACTTGGTCCCTAGGAAGGGGAATACAGGAGGCATCTGATGAATGTTCCAATCTCACATTGATCTCCCTCTCCCTCTCCCTCTCCCTTCCTCTCTCTAAAAGTCAATAAAAATTATTTAATAGAAAAAAGATATACCTATAGAAATTATCCAGATTCATTCACAGAGTGATAAAGGGATGGTACACATTAAAAAAAAAAAAGACATTGAAGTGCTTCTCAGCCTTTTTGCTAAGATCAAGTGTAGTGTCTTTTCTTATCAGTTTAATATCCGATACGTCCTCTATCGGAGGACATTATATTAAACTAGAGGCCTGGTGCACAAATTTGTACACCAGTAGGGACCCTCGGCCTGGCTTGTGGGATCAGGCCGAAACCAGCTCTCCGACATCCCCTGAAGGGTCCTGGATTGCGAGAGGGCACAGGCCAGGCTGAGGGATCCCACCAGTGCATGATTGGGGCTGGGGAGGGACGTGGGAGGTTGGTCAGCCAGAGAGAAACTGCGGGAGGGCTCCAGGGCATGTCCGACCCATCTTGCTCAGTCCTGATCAGCTGGACCCCAGCAGCAAGCTAATCTACTGGTCTGAGCGTCTTCCCCCTGGTGGTCAGTGCACATCATAGTGAGCAGTTGAGTGGACTCAGCATATCATTAGCATATTATGCTTTAATTGGTAGAACAGCCGACCAGTCGACCAGACACTTAGCATACTAGGCTTTTAATATATAGGATGTATTTTTGGAATAGGGAGATGGAATAGGAGCTTGCTCTGTCCACTCTGCCCATCAACCTGGTATTGCAGTACTTCCAGGAATGGTACACAAAAAAATTTAAAAAAATAAAAATAAGACATTGGTAAATACGGATCATTGAATGAGAAGGTCTAACATATCTTACAGAGTTTCTGAAGGGAAAATTATATAAGACAAAGAGCAGCAATACTAGAAAAGACGATGATTATGATTTTTTATAGCTGATGAAAAATCTAAATCTATAAATCCTACAAGAATGATATATTCCAAGTGAAATTTTAAAATCTATAAGTGGAATTACAGATTCAACAATAAAAGACAAGATTTTACAGCAATAAGGGAGAAAGGAAGACAATAATACTGACAGTAACTTCTCATCACCAACTAAAAATAGTAAAAAAATAATAGAATAATTGCTTCGAAAGAGTTGAAACAAAGTAACTTTTAAATTAGAATTGTACTCTCAGAAACAGTCTCTTCCAAGTATGAAGTTCTACTAAATACAATTGCAGATAAACAATAATGTTGAGAAATTTCCACCAAGAGTCTTGCTTAAACAAAGTACATCTGAAAATAAGGGAGAACTATCTCAAAAGAATGATGAGATTTGAAAAGGGATATAGAGTGAATAAAATGGCATATGTGTATAAATTCATACAAATATTGTTAGCAAAGATAAGGAAGAGGAGGATGACAAAACTCATAATAATGTATAGTTAGTTGGGTTAAAAAAAAAAAAACAGGTATAAAAATCCTGAACAATAATAATAGTTTGGAAGAAGTTAATTAGAATTAAAACATTTTGAAGTCATAGTAACCAAATACTGTTCTGTGTTTAGAGTATTTAAAAGCTATATAAATTTGGACATTTTAAAATTAAATAAAAATTACAAGGGCAATCATTAAAGAAAGTAAAATTGTGTGCATAAGTGTATAAATTCAATGAAGAGAAAAGGGAATAAAAAAAACAAAAAGAAAAGCAAGACAATCAGAAATAGGCAAGGAAAGATATAAAGAATGAATAGAACTAAAAAGTAGGATAACTATAATTTAAACACTAAAATTGGGGAAACAAACACATTTCTAATTAGACAACTATCACAAGTTAAATGATTAATTATTAGAATAAAATTTTTGTTTTATCCAAACTGACAATCATATATGTTACTAGAGGCCTGGTGCATGAAAATCGTGCATGGGGTGGGGAGGATGTCCCTCAGACCAGCCTGCACCCTCTCCAATCTGGGACCCCTCGAGGGATGTCGCACTGCCCGTTTAGGCCCGATTGAGGGATGTCCGACTGCCCTCTCACAATCCAGGACTGCTGGCTCCCAGCCACTTGCCTGCCTGCCTGCCTGATTGTCCCTAACTGCTTCTGCCTGCCAGCATGATCACCCCCTAGCCACTACCCTGCCAGCCTGATCGGGGCCTAACTGTTCCCCTGCCAGCCCGATTGACCCTAACTGCCCTCCCCTGCTGGCCTGGTGACCCCTAACTGCCCTCCCCTACTGGCATGGTTGCCCCCAACTGCTCTCCCCTGCAGGCCTGGTCCCCCCGCAACTGCCCTTCCCTGCAGGCCTGGTCCCCCACAACTGCTCTTCCCTGCAGGCCTGATTGCCCCCAACTGCCCTCCCTTGTTTGCTTGGTCACCTCTAACTGCCCTCCCCTTCAGGTCTTGTCCCCCCCAACTGCCCTTCCTTGTAGGCCTGGTCCCCCCCAACTGGCCTCCCCTGCAGGCCTTGTCCCTCCCAACTGCCCTACCCTGCAGGCCTGGTTGCCCCCAACTGCCCTCCACTGCTAGGCATCTTGTGGCAGCCATCTTGTGTCCACATGCATGCAGCCATCTTTGACTACATGGGGGCAGCCATATTGTGCATTGGAGTGATGGTCAATTTGCATATAAGGCTTTTATTATATTGGACTAGAAGCTCAGTGCATGAAATTCATGCAAGGAGGGGGGTTGTCCCTCAGCCCAGCCTGTACCCTCTCCAATCTGGGATCCTTGGAGGGATCCCCACTGGGATCGGGCCTAAACGGGCAGTCGGACATCCCTCTCACAATCCAGGACTGCTGGCTCCCAACTGCTTGCCTGACTTCCTTCCTGATTGCCCCTAACCACTTCTGCCTGCCAGCCTGATCACCCTCTAACCACTCTGCTGCCAGCCTGTTTGCCCCCAACTTCCCTCCTCTGCCGGCCTGGTCACCCCTAACTGCCCTCTCCTGCAGGGTTGATCACCTCCAACTGCCCTCCCTTGCAGGCCTGGTCCCTCTCAACTGCCCTCCCTTGCAGGCCTGGTCCTTCTCAACTGCCCTCCCTTGCAGGCAGGGTGCCTCCCAACTGCCCTCTCCTGCTGGCCATCTTGTGTCCACATGGGGGCAGGATCTTTGACCACATGGGGCAGCTATATTGGGTGTTGCAGTGATGATCAATGTGCATATTACTCTTTTATTAGATAGGATAGAGGCCTGGTACAGGGGTGGGGGCCAGCTGGTTTGCCCTGAAGGGTGTCCTGGATCAGGTGGGGGTTCCCTTGGGGCATGGGGTGGCCTGAGCAAGGGGCCTGTGGTGGTTTGCAGGCTGGCCACGCCCCCTGGCAACCCAAGCAGAGGCTCTGGTATCTGGAATTTATTTTCCTTCTACAATTGAAACTTTGTAGCCTGGAGTGGAGGCAAGCCTGGGGCTCCCTCTGTGGTGGCAGCCATTTCTGTTAGGGTTATAATTGAAACTTTGTTGCCTTAAGCGGATGGTCCCGGCTAGGGTGTGCGGAAAGCTTTGCTTCCCCTGTTGCCGCCAGCAACCCTGGCCTGCTCTCTCAAGCTCCATTCTGACGCCATTTCTGTTTGAATTTGTTTACCTTCTATAATTGAAACTTTGTAGCTTGAGTGGAGGGTTAGGCCTGCAACGGCTCATGGAAAGCTTGTTTCCCTCTGTTGCCTGGGAAACCTTGCTCTCTGTGGCTGTAGCCATCTTGGATGGGTTAATTTGCATTCTCACTCTGATTGGATGGTGGGGGTGGCTTGTGGGCATGGCTTGTGAGTGTGTTGGAGGTATGGTCAATTTGCATATTTGTCTATTATTAGGTAGGTTGTGCCAGAGAAACACCTAAAGCATAAGTTCTCAGAAAGAATAAAATAAGAAAAGGATGCAAAAAGATGTGGCAAATACTAAACAACAGAAAGGTGAGATTGTTATAGTTAGATTGTTATAGTGATACTAGGGGCCTGGTGCACGAAATTCGTGCACTGGGGGTCGGAGGTCCGTTAGCCCAACCTGCCCCTCTCACATACTGGGAGCCCTCAGGGGATGTCCTACTGATGGCTTAGGCCCGCGCCCCACAGGGAGGGTACCTAAGCCGCAGTCTGGCCTCCCTTTGTGGGAGGCAACCGGGCTGGTCAGGGGAAGGCACCAGCCCCATCACCCCACTGCTGCAGCCACTGTCAGTCACCGCAGCCACCAAGGTGTTTTCATCAACACAGACTCCAGTCCCTTCACCAAGAAAAAATGACAACTTTCTTTAGGCATTTTCAAGATGTGTCTTTCATAGGATATGGATTTCTTTATTTATTTTTTATCCTCACCTGAGGGTATGTTTCCAATGACTTTTAGAGAATGTGGAAAAGAAAGGGAAAGACAGAGAGAAACACTTTGATTGGTTGCCTCCTGCATGATCCCTGATTTGGGCCCCGGCCAGGGAGGAGCCTGCAACCTAGGTACATGCCTTTGATCAGAATCAAACCCAGATCCTGCTGTCTGCAGGCTGAGGCTCTATCCACTGAGTCATACCGGCTAGGGCAGGATATGATATTTCTTAGCCCCTCCAGCAGGAAACCTTTGTTTTTTTCTCCAGAAGTGTGGTGGAAAAACCCTAGATCACCTTTTTGGATTTTACCAAAGTTACTAAGAATATTACCAGTGGCATACGGGAAGCTTAGCCAATGTGCAGTCAGAAAAGGTGTTTCCTCTATAGTTCACACCAGTGGAGGGCTGGGCCCTGCCCAGGCCTAAAGCCTCTGGCCGAAGCTTTAGGCCTGGGAAGGGGACCTCCAGCTCCCTCTGATCACTGGCTCAGCCCCCGCCCAGGCCTGCCCAGTCCGAAAGCCTCTTGGGCAGGAGCAGACCCCCAGCTCCCTGCAATCGATCGTTGGGGGTCCACTCCTGCCCAGGCCGAAAGCAGACCCCCAGCTCCCTGCCCAGTTGATCAATCGCAGGGGGTCCGCTGGTGTACCAGGCCGAAGCAACCCCCAGCTCCCTGGGATCAATTGCAGGGGTTCTGCTCTTGCACCATGCCAAAAGCCGCTGCTGGTGGCTTTTGGCCTGGAGCCGGAGCGGACAGCCAGCTCCCGCCTCCGATGGCAGGGGTCAGCTCTGGGCGCCTATGTATGAAAATTACCCGCCATCTTGGTCAGGTTTATTTGCATACTCACTCTGATTGGATGGTGGGCGGGGCTGGTGGGTGGGGCTTAGGCGTAGTGAAGGTGTGGTCAATTTGCATATTACTGTTTTATTAGGTAGGATGATATAGTGAATTGTTTTAGGAAATTCTAAAAATAGCAATTGTATCCACATAATAATAACAGTTTTCTTTCACCAGGAATATGTAACATTTTAAACAAAACAAAATAGCCACCAAAATATATAAAGCAAAAACTGATAGTATTATAGGGAGAAATTGACAAAATACTTATATTACAATTACCTATAAGTTGATCTTGTGCTAGGCAAAAAATGAACCTTTTCTAGAAAACATGAGAAGCTGGTAGGACAGTTTAATTAACGTTAAATGTACAAAAATAGATTTTCTTTGCAATAATGAGAAATGTAATCATAACAATTATGTTAACATTTGTAATAAATCTAAAACATCTAAGATTAATTTAAAAAATTACAAGGGCAATATAAATTAGAAAACAAAATAAAATCTATCATTTTTCTGGAAGGGTAATTTAATGTAATATACATTTCATTCCCAAATCAGTATCTAGATTAAATGCGATTTCTATAGTAATACTATTATGATCTGGGGATTAAATTTGGGATATCAGTAAAGGTATTTAAAAATTCACAGTGAAGGCATAATCTTGGAAAAGAAAAATAGGGAGAGGTACTTTCCTTTGTCAGATGTTAAAATTTACTATAATGTAGCTGTTAGCAGACCAATGCAAATGGCACAGTAATAAATAAATGAAACAAAAAAATCTGAAAATTCATTAATTGACCCAATTCATTAGAAATAGCTCAATTCACTTAACATTTCAGAAGAATTAGGGGAATACAGTGGATAATGTCAGCAAAATGGTGACATTTCTACCATGGCCCCCCACAACTAATATCCATTTGATCAATTATTTGCATATGAAAAACTTTCACAAGAGCCAGGGATTATAAGTGAGGAATTAAAGCACATAGATGAAGCATGGAAACAAGAAAATGAGGAAGTCTAAAAATATATATATTCACATAACCCCTAATACCACTCCCCCAAGCCCAGACAGCCAAATGGAATGTGTAAAGCAAGCACGTCAAACTTAAAGACTAACACGGGCCAAATAAACAAGGTTTAAGTTTATGTGGGCTGCAAAAAAACAAAAGCTTCAATTTTCATAGTTTAAGGCAACCTAAGTTAGAATCCTCAAACCTGCATTCTGAGGCGTATGCTTATAAGCCCATAATTAACCCCCTTCCCACTTGGGCCCTAGCCTTGAAAAACCTGTTTCCCAGCCCCAACCTTCTTCCCAGCTGTGACCTAGCCTTGAAAAAGCTGTTTCATTGTACTTACCTTGCAGGGACAATAAATCATGCCCAGCCCCCATAAGAGGGCCAACTGTGGGCACCAGCTGGGGCCTTTGATTGTAGCTCCCCCTTAACACCATTATAGTGGGGCTGCAAAAGCCCAGGAAAAGCCCTGGAACTGGGAACAAAGAACTTAGTTCCCTTTATAAGATCAGAGGCCACTGAGATCAGCACTCAGCTTTGGAACTGATTCTCCTGGGCCATAGCACCGGTGCTCTTGCAATAAAGTGCCTTTTCTGAATCTTCCAAGTGCCTGGTTGTGTGTCCTCCTGTCACCTGGTAATTTCTGCAACAACAGAAACATAGTTTTATTTCAGTGGAGACATGCTGAATACAAAGGGCTGAAATAAATGAGTAATCATTAACATAAAATAATAGAACATTTTAATAAAAATTAATATTTTTTCTTGAACATTAACTTACCAGACACTGAATAACTGCACAAATTAATAAGTGTAACGCAAATAAACCCATTTTTCTTGTTCTCCAAAAGTGAAATATTTCCTGTTGTGCACACCAAACAAGTCAGTCCAAGACTAATGACGTGGCAATCAGCTGCTAAAATATTCGCTGCTAGTATTAGTGGAGAGAAATGATGCGCCTGTGCATAAGGCACTTAACTGAAATGAATGCAACACAATTATAGTAATCAGTCATTAGTGAACATTGTAGTTCGTTATTAATAACTACAGGCATGGTGCATGAAACTTGTGCAAGGTTAGGGTCCCTAGGCCTAGCTGGTGATCAGGGCCAATCAGGGCCTTCCTTCCTTCAGCTGCCGGCTCCCATTGTCCTAAATGACTTCTGTGACCCAGGCTCCCAGCAGGCTGCAAAGTACAGTTCCCATGGCTAGACTTGATGACAGCTCCTGTGGCTTCAGGGTCCCAATCTATGCTTACAAACCCAGGCTCCAGGAGTCAGTTGTAAACCCAGGGTCATAGTAGAGCCCAGCACCTTCATCCCAGGCTTTTGATTTACTCATCCCAGCACAAAGCTGCCCCATGTCCCCAGCAGCAAGCCTTCCCAGCGACACCACTATATTGCTGACTCAGAATCCCTGGGCAGAATGACTAGTAAAAGACTTTGCCTGCTGAAGCCAGTATGTACAGACTGAGAAGGGTGCCTACATCCACAAATGTGCTAACACCAATGCAAGGCTGAAAAGATCATGAATAGTCATAAAACATGACACCATCAAAGGAAACTAATAAAATTTTAATGACTAACCCTAATTAAATGAAGATATATGCACTGTGTGACAAGAATAATCATCTTAAGGAAATTAAACTACAAGAGAACACAGAAAATTTTATTTTCTAAATAAAATTAAGAAAAGAATACATAAATGAAATGAGATCAATAAGAATATACAAACCATTAAGAAATAACTTATAGAAATCCTAGAGTTGAAGACTACAATGATTCAACTGAGGAATTTAATAGTGAACTTCAACATCAGATAGCACAAAGCAGAAGACATAATTATTGAATTCAAAAACAGGTCTTTTGAAATCAAACATTCTGAGAAGCATAAAGAAAAAAAATTAAAACTGAAGAAAGCTTACATGGATTATGTAATACCATTAAAAGAAACAATCTATGCATTATTATGATTCCAGAAAAAGAAGAGAGAGAAAGATGTTGGTTCAAGGGTATTAATTTCTGGCTACCTATATATATATATAAAATCCTAATATGCAAATAAACTGAATGGCAGGACAACCGAACAACTGAAAAACCGAACAACCGAACAACTGGTCGCTATGATGTGTGAGGACCACCAGGATGCACATGCAGAACATGGCAGGTGTCGGCAGCAGGCAGCAGAGCGCAGAACATAGTAGGCGTTGGCAGCAGCAGGATAGTGGAGCAGGTGAGCAGGGGCAGTAGCTGTCATCGGGGTGAGCCTCTGGTGGTTACTGAAAATTCTTTGCTCCTGTGCGCCACGGTACTGCCTGGCGCTTGCACCTGCTGCTGGTGCCGGGAGCCAGCCCTGATCACTCAGCGCTGTGAATGGGTGTGAGGGGTGGCTGCCTGCCCCAATTGCCCCTCAGGGCTTCTCCACCTCCCCCTGCTCCTGAGGGGCGATTGGGGCAGCAGCCGCCACTTGCACCCGCTCACAGCGCTGGCCCCAATTGCTCCATGCTGTCAGCGGATGTGCGTGGGGGCTGGCACTGACAGTGAGTAGGACCGGTGGTGGCAGGAGTGGGGCTGCTGGCAGACAGGGGACCGGGAGCTATGGTGGGAGAAGCTGGGCAGTGGCATGGAGGATGGGCAAAGTCCCGTCCCTGTGCCTGTCACAGTCTTGCGACCCACAGTTCCTTCCAAGATGCACAAATTCATACACTAAGCCCCTAGTAGGATAAATAATTCCCAGGAATATAATGTACTACACGGTAACTCTATTATATACTTGAAAGTTATTAAGAAAGTAAGTCTTTTATTTTTAGTTTTATTGAAAAACTAGAGGCCCGGTGCACAAAATCATGTGCAGGTATGGTCCCTAGGCCTAGCCTGTGAGCAGGGCCATCTTCTCCAGCTACCAGCAGCTGGCCCCGCCCCCTGCCACCACCTACCCCAGTTCTCCATTCACCATCCAGGGATGGGAGCCTGATGGCCGTGGAAGGGACAGAGAGGTCAGCCATTCCTGCCCGCTTGCCAGCCCCACCCCAGTCACCGTTCACCCTATGTGTGTGGGGCAACCAGTAGGGTGGAGGCCTTGGCCTGGTGCCGCCTGCATCCCCCGCCACTCATCCTGGGTCCCTGCTCAGCATTGGAGATTGGAGTCTGCCGGCTGGGAAAAGTGAACGAGAGGTGGTCAGTAGACCTCATAGTGACTGGTCACATGGTCGTTCTGGTTGTTCTGCCATTATGGTCACTGGGCTTTTATTATATAGGACTAGAGGCCCAGTGCACAAAATTTGTGCACAGGGGGTGTCCCTCAGCCCGGCCTGCAACCTCTCACAATCCAGGACCCCTCGGGCGATGTCTGACTGCCAGTTTAGGCCCAATCCGGGACAGCTGGCTCCTAACTGCTCGCCTGCCTGCATGCCTAATTGCTCCTAACCACTCTGCCTGCCTGCTTAATCACCCCTAACCACTCGCCTGCTGGCCTGATCACCCCAACTGCTCTCCTGCCTGCCTGATTGCCCCTAATCACTTGCTTGCCTGCCTGCCTGATCGCCCCTAACGATTCTGCCTGCCTGCCTGATCACATCTAACTGCCTCTGCCTTGGCCCCCACCGCTGTGTCTTCATCCAGAAGGTCGTCTGGAAGGATGTCCAAAAGGTCGTTCAGCTGTCCGGTCTAATTAGCATATTACACTTTTATTATTACAAATAGGACTAGAGGCCCGGTGCACGAAATTCGTGTGGGAGGGAGGGGTGGGTCCCTCAGCCCAACCTGCACCCTCTCCAATCTGGGAGCCAACACCCTGCAGCCTGTGGTGCTGTGGTCCCAGGGACAGCAATACCCAGCAATGTTGGGTCCTCAGCCTCCCTCCAGACACAGGAGGAAAGACAACCTAAGCAGCAAGCCTAAGGGATGCCCAGGAGGGACGTGCTTGCAGAGCTTCCATGTAGAAGGCCGTGCGCAGCCCAGAAGCCCTTTGGGGCCAGGGCGGGATGCTTGCCTCATCGACTTGGGCTTCTCTGACTCCCACACCCTTAGGCCGTAGCTCACCAACATCATGGAGGGAGGATGTTTGAGGACCTGCTGTTGCTGGGTGTTGTTGTCCCTGGGACTGCAGCACCACAGGCTTCAGGGCGCTGGTACCCTCCAGAGCTGGGTGTTGCTGTGGGGAGCAGTGCCTGGGCTTGGGGAGTAGGGGGTAGGGTAGGGAGCAAGCTGGAGGAGAAGAGGTCAAGGCGATTCATTCCAATGGATCTCACTCCAAGGCTTCATTCAAATGCAGAAAGCTCTCCGGTGACGTCAGTTTGGCTCAAGTAAACTCATAAAAGTTCTCTACAGGTTTGAATGTTTTTACATGAACACGACTTATGCACCTGCTGGTTTCTGAGGGCGAGGCAACAGAATCAGTCCATGAGGTCTGCTGTGAAACTATAGAGGAGTCTCTTTTTGCTGTCAAAAGCCAGGTCACCCTTAGAAGGAGTGTAGAAAACCGGAAATGGGATTTACAAAGAAACAGAAGCGAACAGAGAGATGCTCCTGCACTAGTTTCTACCCAGACAGTCTGGTTTCTCAAACATTCACCCTCCCTGAAGTTGGTGAGCTGCGGCCTAAGGGTGGGAGAGTCAGAGAAGCCTGAGGCGAGGTCTGTCAGAGAAGCCTGAGACGAGGTCCGAGGATCTTATAACTATACTGAGATAAAAATAGAGAATTTTATTAACATTCAGATTCCTCTCACTCAGTTGTTCTCTCCTAGCAAACACCTACCAAAAAGTAACCACTATCCTGATTTTTATCAATCTTCTTGAATTCGGAGAGACTTTGCCCGTGTCCCAATATGTGGTCCATCTTTGAAAATGTCCAATGTGTACTTGAGGAGCATGTATATTTTGTAACTTAGGGGTGAAATGTTCTGAAGATGTCAATTAAGTCCATCTGATCTAGTGAGTCATTTAGGATTGATGTTTCTTTGCTGATTTTTTTCTCTAGAGGATTTATCCGGTGATGTCAATGGGCTATTAAAGCCACCTACTGTGATTGTATTGCTGTTGATCTCTCCCTTGATATCTTCCAGAAGTTTTTTTTATGTATTTGGATGCCCCAGCATTGGGAGCATATATATTTACCAGAGGTATATCCTCTCGTTGTATCAATCCCTTTAGTATTATGAAGTGGCCTTCCATATCTCTTGTTATGGCCTTCACTTTGAGGTCTAATTTGTCAGATATAAGTATTGCTACCCCAGCTTTTTTTTTTCATTTCCATTTGCCTGAAAGATATTTTTCCATCCCTTCACCATCAGTCTGTGTGAGTCCCTTGTTCTGAGGTGGGTCTCTTGTAGACAGCATATGTATGGGTCATGTTTTCTTATCCATTCAGCTACTCCATGTCTTTTGATTGGAGCATTTAATCCATTTAAATTTAATGTTATTATTGATAGGTACTTGTTTGTACCCATTTTTATTCTTTGTGCCCTTGTTTCCTCTTGCCTTTATATTTCTTCTTTTTTTACAGTAGTCCCTTTAGCATTTCTTGCATTGCTGGCATAGTAATGATAAACTCCCTTAGCCTTTTTTTGTCTGCGAAGTTCCTGATTTCCCCTTCAATTTTTAAAAAAATATATTTTGATTTATTTCATTGAGGAAGTGAGAGAAAGAGAGAGATAGAAACATCAATGATGAGAAAGAATCATTGATAGGCTGCCTCCTACATGCCCCACACTGGTGATCAAGCCTACAACCTGGGCATGTGCCCCGACTAGGAATCAAGCTATGACCTCCTGGTTTATAGGTAGATGTTAAACAATTGAGCCACACAAACCAGGCTCCCCTTCAATTTTGAATGATAGCCTTGATGGATAGAGTATTCTTGGATTCAGTCCCTTGGTTTGCATCACTTTGTATATTCCATTCCCTTCTGGCCTGATGCATTTCTGTTGAGAAATCATTTGATAGTCTAATATAACTTCCCTTGTAAATAACTTTCTTTCTCTCTCTTACAGCCCTTAAGATTCTTTCTTTGTCATTAATGTTTGCCATTGTAATTACTATGTCTCTTGGTGTGGGTCTTTTTGGTTTCATTTTGTTTGGGACTCTCAGTGCTTGTGTGACTTTTTTCCCCCAAATCAGGGAAGTTTTCTGTCATTATTTCTTCAAATAGATTTTCTAATGCTTGCTCCTCTTCTTGTCAATCTGGCACCCCTGTTATACGTGTGTTACTTCGTTTCATGTTGTCCCAAAGCTCCCTTAGGCTTTCCTCTTTGGGTGTGTTTTTCTGCCCTGTCTTCTAATTCGCTAATTCTGTCCTCCACTTCCTCTAGTCTACTGTTGAAACCTTCCATTGTGTTTTTTAATGTAGCTATATCATTTTTTATTTCCTCTTGATTCTTACATAAGTTGTTGATTTTCTCATCCAGCATAATTGAAAAAGCATACAGTTTAGGAACTGTATGAAACCTTATTCTAAATTCTTTTTTCTGACATATTGCATGCCTCTTTTTTCTTTAGTTACTTTTCTTGTAACACCTCCTTTTCTTTCCTTTGGGGGTTGTTTCTTTAGCTCCCCATTTTTGCTCTCACAGAAGAGTCCAAGTCCTGAGATGCATAGGGCCCTGGGCTGACACCTAAGGCTTAGCAGGCGGGAGTGAAGACTGAAGCTTACAGGCAGGATGCATGGGGCCAGGGCAATGCAGTGGTCTTGGTGGGCAGGGAGCACAGACAGAAGCTTGACTGCTGGATGCACAGGGCCAGAGCTGACACCATGGACTTGGCAGGAGGGGAGCATAGTTCAAGACTCACTGGCCAGACACACAGTACCTGACTGACACCGTGGGCCAGTGGCAGAGGGGTGCACTCCAGGACCCACAGGAGCTCACAGTCTGTGAATCTGCAGCTGAGGCAGCAGATCTTTGGACAGAGTGTCTGTAGGGTCTGGAGTGGTGTCTAAGGCCAGTCTGGCTGGTGGTGAGGCTGGGTTCCTAGTCACAGCAGCTCTCCCCTTCAATATGGCATGGCTTATGTTGAGCTGGCCACCCCAGGAGTGATTTCAGCAGTAGCAGGGCCTCTCCATCTAGGAGAGTGTGATCCATTAGCCCCTGAGAGTCCTCCAGAATCTAACTGTCCCTCACTCACAACTACATACACCGCTGACGTCCACAAACTCCCCTTTCGATCCCTCACTCACTCACACTCTTTTCCTCACTGACATCCTGCCAGTGACATCTTCTGTCACCATGTCTGACTTCTTTTACTCAACATTGAATAATTGAGAATCATCCAATACTGATAGATTTTTTTTATTTCCAATGCTTTATAATATTTCATTGCATGAATGTATTAATTTATTTAACTATCTATTAATTCAACTATTTATGAACATCTGGATTGTTTACAGTTTGGGACTATTATTGCCACTATGAACATTTTTGCACATATATTTTTTTGGACATGTCTTTGATGAATATATGAGCACTTTTAAGTGTATACCTATGAGGTAAATAAGGGTCATATGATAGGGGTATATTAAACTTTAGTAAATACAATCAAACAATTTTCCAAAGTAGTTGCACCAATATACATTATAAAAATAAATTCTTGTGAATGTCAGATAATATATATGCTTGCTCATTCTTGACAATGTCTATCACTTTCATTTTAGTACTTTTTAAAGTATGTAGTGGTATGTCACTGTAATTTCAATTTGAATTTTCTTGATGTCTAGATACAGTTGAGTACCTTTTATTATTTGTATTGATCTTGTGTACACTCTTTTTTGAAATGCCTATTCAAATATTTGTTCATTTTTGTTTTTTTCTTAATGATTTTATAAATTTTTATATGTTCTCCATGAAGTACTACTGTCAAATACAGTTATTTCATATATCTTTTTCCACCTTAAATATTTATCTTGCACCTTCTACTTTGATAGTCCTGGCTTGTTTTTCTAACAAGCTATGGTGTTTTTCAATTATGCATTTATTTTCCTTCATAGTTTTTATGTTCTGTGTTTTCTCTAACCCAGATTAAAGAAAATATTTTGTGCTCTTGCAGAATTACTGTTTTGAATTTCACATTTAAATCTGCAATTGATTTTTGCATGTGGTGTGAGGTATAGGTCAATATTCATTATATTCCTTATTAATATGACATTCAACTGACCTTGCACTGTTTATTGAAAATGATTTTCTTTCTCCCTTTGAACTGGAGGAGACCTTTTCCAGAAATCAGATGACCATTGAGTGTAAAATTTCAACTCAGAAGTTATTTTCTTTTAGCTCATTAAAAATCCCATCCTATAGCATTTTGGCTTCCACCATTACTGTTAAAGATTCACCTGTCAGTTTTATTGTCTCTTCTGTAAAGTTTATGTGCCTTTCTTTTTATTGCAGTTGCTTTTAAGATTTCCTCATCTTTGATTCAACAGTTTATAAACATGTGTCTGATTTGATTTTCTTTGGAATTATACTGCTCTGGGCCATTTGATCATCTTTAATTTATGGCTTGATATAATTCATCAGTTTTGGAAAAATTCCAAGCCAATATTTCCTTTAGTGTTGTTTTGGTTATTCTTTCCCTCACCTTCTTGAATGCCAGTTATGAATAATATACTTTTTTTTCACCATGTTCCATGTAGTTCTTATTTTCATGTTTGCATGTTAAGTCCCTTTTCCTTTTAATGCTTGAGTATTAACATTTCCCCCCACTTTCCAGTTTACTAATCATTTCTTCTGCCATATCAAATTAGCTCATGAGATACATCTTTTGAATTTGTAATTTGCAGTTATTTTACTTTTCCTTATACTCTTCATGCTCCTCTTTTATAGAGATTCTAGGTCCTTGGTAAAATTTAACATTTTTTTCTATTTTCATAGGTACATTAATTATAGACATTTTCAATATTTATAGTACTCCAGTTTATCAATCAAATATGTACTATTTTTTTGTTCTCTTTTATATTGTATGTCAGTATTTGGGCCTGTTTTTAGCATGCTTGGAAATGTTTTATTAATGCTTGTATAAAAAGTGCAGAGGCTTTGGTTCATTTTATCTTATCTAAGGAAATTTAATTTTGTTATAGTGAGCAAATAAATAGAATACTAGAAAATCACCCTGATCCAGTTGGGGAGAGGGTTTAGGTTTTGTCTTTTTTTTCTGGTTTTCTTGCACCTAGAGTTTATATTCTTCTTGTGATCTCAACTACAAACCTTAAATATTTATCTTGCACCTTCTACTTTGATAGTCATGAACTGAAATACCCTTCTTTTAAGCACTATAGGACCTTAACAACTAGATCAAGGTATGAAACCATTGTTCAGGATTTTGTGGCACTAGCTACTGCCTTAAACATGGTTTATGGAAATTCTGCCCTCTGTACAGGCAGTTGAGGAGTTGGCGAACACCCTTAGGAAAACATTGCAAGCAGACTTTCAAATGTATTTCTCTGCATGGCACTCCTTCACCTCAAATGTTGGTATCCTTGGCAGTCCCTGAACTATAAATTTTGTACCCAAGCCAAGTAAGCCTGCAAGCCCCCTGCAATTGCTTTTTGCTTAGTCTTTATTCCTCATGATGAGAATTGGCAAATTCCTGAGGGAAAAACCTGAGCTTCATTGAACATTATCCACATAGGTACCAGACTTACCTAATTAAAACAAAGGACAAATCATGCCACTTTACCTATTTAAAACCTTCAAATCACCTTTCAATACAACCACATAAAAGCTATGTCTTAAAGGCTCTGCATCATCTGTTGGCAACGAATCTCTGTAACTATAATTTTTTTTTTAATTTCTTTATTAAGGTGTCACATATTTGTCCTCATCCCCCCATTCCCATCCCACACCCCTCCCCACGGATGCTCCAACCCCCTGTTGAACTTAGCCATTGGTCAGGCTCATATGCATGCACACAAGTCCTTTGGTTGATCTCTCCCCCCTCTCCCCACCCTCCCCTATCCTCCCTCTGATGCCCGATAGTCCGATCGATGCCTCCTTGTTTCTGGTTCTGTTCTTGTTCATCAGTCTATGTTGTTCATCATTTCCCCTAGATGAGCGAGATCATGTGTCACTAGAGATATACTTATAAGAACTGAATGTGAGACGAGCAATAATAGTTATGCTGACAGGCAAATGAATCAGTCTGTAGTGAGTTTCTTTCTGGACCAACAGTTCTTTTGAGACCCAATATCAATGTCCACCAGTTCCTTATGTGTACATGTCGGCACTGACCCCTAAGCTCTGGATGGTGGACAAATGGTGGTAATGCAGGTCCGACACCCTCTGGTTTGGTCTCGGCCAGACCCAGGGGCACAGCTTCACCTGGACCCAGGAGCACGTGGCCTCACCCGGACCCAGGGGGCACATGGCCTCACCTGGACCCAGGTGCGTGCGGCCTCACCCGGACCCAGGACCCAGCCTCACACGGATCCAGGGGCACACGGCCTCACCCGGACCCGGGATAATCCAGCTTCACCCGGACCCAGGGGCGCGTGGCCTCCCCTGGACCCAGGGGCACGTGGCCTCACCCGGACCCAGGGGGCATGCGGCCTCACCTGGACCCAGGTGCACGCGGCCTCACCCGGACCCAGGGGGCACGTGGCCTCACCCGGACCCAGGGGGCACGCGGCCTCACCTGGACCCAGGTGCGCGCGGCCTCACCCAGACCCAGGACCCAGCCTCACCCAGATCCAGGGAAGCGCAGCCTCACCTGGACCCGGGACCCAGCTTCACCTGGATCCAGGGGCACACAGCCTCACCCGGAACTGGGATCCAGCTTCACATGGACCCAGGGGTGTGAGGCCTCACCCGGACCCAGGGGCGCGTGGCCTCCCCCAGACCCAGGGACGCATGGCCTCTCCCGGACCCAGGGGCATGTGGCCTCTCCCAGACCCAGGGGCGCGTGGCCTCACCCGGGCCCGGGACCCAGCTTCACCCAGATCCAGGGGCACACGACCTCACCCGGAAGCGGGATCCAGCTTCACCCAGACCCAGGGGCGCATGGCCTCACCCGGACCCAGGGGTGTGTGTTCTCTCCCAGACCCATGGTCACGTGGCCTCACCTGGGTCCAGGGGCGTGAGGCCTCACCTAGACCCAGGGGCATGTGACCACACCCGAGCCCAGGGGCACGCAGCCTCGCCCAGACCCGGGACCCAGCCTCTCCCGGACCCAGGGGCGTATGGCCTCACCCGGACCTGGGATCCAGCTTCACCTGGACCCAGGGGTGCGTGGCCTCACCCGGACCCAGGGGCGTGTGGCCTCACCCAGACCCAGGGGCATGTGGCATCTCCCAGACCCAGGGGTGCATGGCCTCACCCAGACCCAGGTGAGCGAGGCCTCACCCGGACCCGGGACCCAGCCTATCCTGGATCCAGGGGCACACGGACTCACCCGGGCCCGGGATACAGCTTCACCCGGACCCAGGGGGGCAACCCCACCCGGACCCGGGACCCAGCCTCACCCAGACCCAGGGGGGTGTGGCCTTACCTGGATCCAGGGGCATGTGGCCTCGCCCGGACCTGGGACCCAGCCCCACCCCGACCCAGTTCCCAGCCTCACCTGGACCCAGGGGCGCGCGGTGTCACCCGGACCCAGGACCCAGCGGGGCCTCGTCTTCTTGATCCCAATTCCCTCTCAGAAATTCCTTCAGCCACTCTCCCAGAGCTCCAGGGCGGCTGCCGCAGAACTCGTTGGGCTGCGGTCTCGGCGAACCTCTGGTGTGCCCGCTGCGCGGTGTCGGGCTGGTCCGGGGTCGCTGCGTCGGCCCTTGGGTCGCTGCGGTGGCCAGTCGCCGAGCATGTGCACCTGGCTGCTTCCGGGGTGTTGAGATTCTTGAAGGACTCGGAGGTCAGCAAGCGCGTAGTCTCCCACCCCATGTCTCTCAGGGGCTTGTCTGTCTGTGCTCGGCAGTGAGTGGAGCCGTCCCCTCAGCCGGAGACCGCCGGGGGAACTGCGCCGAGCATGTTCCAGGCTGCCATTGTGTCACCTGAGCCGTAGTTCTTAAAGTGATCTTTGGGTCACCGGCATCAGCATCATCCCGCGTACCCCTCTCTTTTATTCTAGTTGTAGAGCATCTGCTCAGCCAGCCCTCCGGTAGTTCTGGATGGTGTCTGCTCTGCTCTCCTCTCATAGTCTCAAAATTGTTGTGGTAGGCAACAACCAGGCTTCCGCCCTATGCCTCCATCTTGGTCCTCCTTTGTATAGTTAAGTCTTGATTATGTTGGTGTCACTGGGAGGAATTGTCTTCTTGGCCAATTGTCCGTGAGGACCCTCTGTGTCTATAAAGGAAGGGTTGCTGTGCAGGAGACATGTTTATGGGCCGGATCTTGTTGCAGCAGGCTTTGGCGCTCACTGAGTCTGCCTCTTGAATGTGTCCCTTATGCGAGTGGTTGAAATCTGGTGTCATCTCACACCAACCACTAGATTCCCTCATTTCTGGGTCTCCAATGGGGTGCAGGTCAGCTACTCTCTGAGGCCACTCAGCAGGAATTACAGCAAAAACTGCAGTTTCCTCCTCCTGTCTAAGCGGCCCTGGAGCAGTCCGACTAGAACCACAGTTCATCTGGTCAAGCTGCCACAGGGCAGGCCACCCACATACAAAAGCCACTGCTTGGAGCCCAGGTGAGCCTGCAAAACGTGCAGGGCGGGTCTTCAAAACGTGCGGGGCGGGTCTCAGGGCTGGGCGGGGTCTCAGGGCACCACCAGGCCATGGCGTGGCGAACCGCAATGGCTGCAAGTCTGCTTTTCCTGCTCTCCACGTTTCTAAGCCCCCGCGTTCCACACTCCAGCGCAGCAAACACTGATTGCTGGGTGCACCTCTGCAAGGAAGTTACTCCCACTCTGCGACACGAAGGCCGAGAGTCCAGCCTCTCTCCACAGGCGTCTGGGTCTCCCGCGCGTCCCCAGAAGCTGGATTTCAGGGTGATGGGGAGCTAATCTCCCTTAGGGTTGGAAAAAAAGCCGCACATCCCTTCCCCCACCACCAGCCCGACCCATGCGCCTCCGCACCTCATCCCCTCCGAGTTTGCTCTTTCCTCTTCCCTCTTAGCTGTAAATCCACCCTTCAGCCAGCTCTCCTGTGGTTCTGGGTGGCAGACGCTCTGTCCTCCAGTTGTATTTTTGAAATTGCTGTGCGCGGCGCAGTTCATTTGTTTAACTTTGCCGCCTTCTTGGTTCTCCTCTCTCAAAATGGGTAAAGGACTTGAATGTAAGATGGGAAATCCTAAAAATCCTCCAAGTCGGTGTCCGTGGTCTCCAGGGCCCCGAGGATCTCACTGGGCAGCTCGGCCAGGTCAGTGACGCGGATGAGCCCATCCTGCAGAAAGATGGTCTCTTCCTTCACCGAGAGCCACTGCGCCGAGTCCGCCGCCGCCACCACAGCAGCTGCCGCAGCCACCCACGAGCTCATGGCCCCGGCTGAGGTGCTGACTGAGAGGAGCAGCCACCCCTGGCTGGGGAGACGCGAGCAGTAGTCGCCGCGCTCACCAGTCCATCTTTTAGTTGTATTTCCGAAACTGCCATGCGAGGCAACAGATCAGCCGTTCAACTCCGCCGGCATCTTGGCTCTTCTCTCCTAATCCGGTTTTAAGTTTTTTTCTGAATCTCTGTAACTATTCTTCCACTCATTTACCACACTTTAACCACATTGAGCTTTTCCCTTGAAGGCTACATAGTTTTTGTTTCTTCTTCGTGGGATACATTTCTCCTAGATTGTCATGATTTTCTCTTCATCTTATGGTCTCAAACATCACTTCCTCAGAGTACTTCCCTGACCTAACCTAACAGCTTTTCCCTGTGACATCTCTATTGTGTTATCTTATTTAACTCTTTAATAGACTTATCTCTACCAGAACTTAATCCACTAATTTCTTTGTGTGTCTAATGCCTGTCTCCCAGGCCAGAACCGAACTTCTTAGACAGCAGCAACTCTACTTCATTGCCTTATCCCATAGAACAGAACCTGGTTAGGCACTCAACAAATGCCTGTTAACTGACAAGATGAAACTTCAATATAGTGGCAAGTGAGCAGTTTATTCAACAAAATGATTGGCTGTCGAAAATAAAACAAAGTTAGAAATTTAAGTGTAAGTGTATGGAAAATTAAATTATAAATGGATAAAATAGTGAATGAAAACATCACCACAATTTAAAAGACTATTTATACAATTTCAGGAAGGGCTAAAAGGATATTTTCTTATGTAGATAGAAAGAATATAATTTGTAAAGGGAAAAATAAGCAGATATACATGCATTAAATTTATTGTTAAAATGTATGTCCAAGGAGTTAATAAAGAAGGCCAAAGGGGAAAAATAGATTGGGAGAAAACATTTGTAGTGCTTATATGTGGAAACAAAGGTTTAGTGTCCTCCGAACAAAAGAAGGTGATATAATTGATAAGAAGTAGACAACCAGCAGAAATTAGCAAAACAAAACAAAAAAGGTAATATATTAAAGCTAATTCACTTTATTTCTGGAATAAAAAGTGCTAACAATTGAAAATTACTATATATTTTACTACATTAGGAGAAAGAAATAGAAAAAAAATGTTATCACTAACAAGTGCAGAAAATGCATTTGATAAAATCCAGCATCTGTTTATGAAAAAAAAAATCTATTTTTTATTTATTTATTTTTCAATTTTTTATTAAGGTATTATATGTGTACATATCTGACCATTGCCCCTCACCCCACTCCCATATATGCTCACATCCCCCAGAGTTTGTGTCCATTGGTTATGCTTATATGCATGCATACAAGTCCTTTGATTGATCTCATATCTTCCCCACCTCTCCCCAACCTTCCTGCTGTAATTTGACAGACTGTTTGATGCTTTATTGCCTCTGTATCTATCTTTTTGTTCAAGTTTTTAATGTTCTTTATTATCCATAAATGAGTGAGATCATGTGGTATTTTTCTTTCATTGACTGGCTTATTTCACTTAACATAATGTTCTCCAATTCCATCCAGGTTGCTGCAAATGGTAAGAATTCCTTCGTTTTTATGGCAGCATAATATTCCATTGTGTAGATGTACCATAGTTTTCTGATCCAGTCATCTGCTGATAGGCACCTAGGCTGTTTCCAGATCTTAGCTATTGTAAATTGTGCTGCTATGAACATAGGGGTGCATATATCCTTTCTTATTGGTGTTCCCAGTTTCTTAGGATATATTCCTAGGAGAGGGATTACTGGGTCAAATGGGAGTTCTATTTTCAGTTTTTTGAGGAAACTCCATACTGTTCTCCACAGTGGCTGCACCAGTCTGCATTCCCACCAGCAGTGCACGAGGGTTCCTTTTTCTCCGCATCCTCGCCAACACTTGTCGTTTGTTGATTTGTTGATGATAGCCATTCTGACAGGTGTGAGATGGTACCGCATTGTTGTTTTGATTTGCATCTCTCGGATAATTAGTGATGTTGAGCATGTTTTCATGTGTCTCTTGGCCTTCCTTCTGTCTTCTTTGGAAAAGATTCTATTTAGGTCCGTTGCCCATTTTTTTTTATTGGATCATTTATCTTCCTTTTATTAAGTTATATAAGCTGCCTGTAGATGTTGCAGATTAAACCTTTATCAGTGATGCCATTTGCAAATATGTTCTCCCATGCAGTGGGCTTTCTTGTTGTTTTGTTGATAGTTTCTTTTGCTATAAAAAAGCTTTTTATTTTGATGTGGTCCCATTTGTTTATTTTCTATTTAGCTTCCATTGCCCTAAGGGCAGTATCGGTGAAGAAGTTCTTTTGGCATATGTCTGAGATTTTGCTGCCTGTGGATTCCTCTAGTATTTTTATGGTTTCCCATCTTATGTTTAAGTCCTGTATCCATTTTGAGTTTATTTTTCTGTATGGCGTAAGTTGGTGATCTAGTTTCGTTTTTTTGCATGTATCTGTCCAATTTTCCCAACACCATTTATTGAAGAGACTGTCTTTATTCCATTGTATGTTCATGCCTCCTTTGTCAAATATGAATTGAGCATAGTGGTTTGGGTCAATATCTTGATTCTCTATTCTGTTCCATTGATCTATATGTCTGTTCTTGTGCCAGTACCAAGCTGTTTTGAGAACAGTGGCTTTGTAATATAGCTTGAAATCTGGTATTGAGATCCCTCCTACTTTATTCTTCTTTCTCAGGATTACTGTGGCTATTCGGGGTCTTTTTTTATTCCACATGAATTTTTGGAGAGTTCTTTCAAGGTCTGTGAAATATGCCAATGGTATTTTAATGGGGAGTGCATTGAATCTATAGATTGCTTTGGGTAGTATGGACATTTTAATGATGTTGATTCTACCAATCCATGAACATGGTATGTTCTTCCATCTGTTTACGTCTTCCTCTATCTCTTTTTTCAGTGTCCTGTAGTTTTCCATGTATAGGTCTTTTACCTCCTTAGTTAAGTTTATTCCTAAGTATCTTAATTTTTTTGGTGCGATGGTAAATGGGATTGCCTTTTTAGTCTCTCTGTCTGTAAGTTCACTATTGGTGTATAGAAAGGCCATAGATTTCTTGGCGTTCATTTTGTATCCTGCTACATTGCCGAATTCATTTATTCAGTCTATCAGTTTTTTGACGGAGTCTTTTGGATTTTTTATGTACAATATCATGTCGTCTGCAAATAAAGACAGCTTTACTTGTTCTTTTCCAATTTGGATGCCTTTTATTTCTTCTTCTTGTCTAATTGCAATGGCTAATACTTCCAGTACTATGTCAAACAGTAGTGGTGAGAGTGGGCATCCCTGTCTTGTTCCTGTTCTTAGGGGAAATATTTTCAGTTTTTGTCCATTGAGTATGATGTTTGCTGTGGGTTTATCATATATAGCTTTTATTATGTTGAGGTATGAGACTTCTATTCCCACCTTGTTGAGAGTTTTTATCAAGAAAGGGTGTTGGATTTTGTCAAATGCTTTTTCTGCATCAATTGATATGACTATGTGATTTTTATCTCTCAATTTGTTTATGTGATGTATCACGTTTATTGATTTGCGGTATTGTACCATCCTTGCACTCCTGGGATAAATCCTACTTGGTCATGGTGTATGATCTTTCTGATGTACTGCTGGAGCCGATTTCCTAGAATTTTGTTGAGGATTTTGGCATCTATGTTCATGAGGGATATTGGTCTGTAATTCTCTTTCATTGTGTTGTCTTTATCTGGTTTTGGTATTAGGGTGATGCTGGCTTCATAGAAGGAGCTTGGAAGTGTTCCTTCCTCTTGAATTTTTTGGAATAGTCTGAAGAGGATAGGTTTTAGTTCTTCCTTGAATGTTTGGTAAAACTCTCCTGTGAAACCGTCAGGCCCCGGGCTTTTGTTTGCTGGAAGTTTTTTATGACTGCTTCAATTTCGTCCATAGTTATTGGCCTATTGAGCTGTTGAGATTCTTCTTGATTGATTTTTGGAAGGTTGTATTTTTCTAGGAATATGTCCATTTCCTCCAGGTTGTCCAGTTTGTTGGAATAGAGTTGTTCGTAGTATTTTGTAACAATCGTTTGTATCTCAGCGGGGTCTGTTGTTATTTCATCTCTTTCATTTCTGATTTTGTTTATTTGGGTCCTCTCTCTTTGCTTCTTGGTGAGCCTGGCTAGAGGTTCATCAATCTTGTTTATCCTTTCAAAGGACCAGCTCTTGGTTTTGTTGATCTTTTGTAGTGTTTCTTTGGTCTCTATATCACTTATCTCCGCTCTGATCTTTGTTATTTCCTTCCTTCTCGTTACACTGGGCTTTTCTTGCTGATCTTTTTCTAGATCTTTGAGTTATAGGGTTAGGTAATTTATTACCATTGTTTCTTGTTTTTTGCAATAGGCTTGTAGAGCTATGAACTTCCCTCTCAAGACTGCTTTCACTGTGTCCCATAGATTTTGGATTGTTGTGTTTTCATTGTCATTTGTTGCCATGATGTTTTTTATTTCTTCCTTGATCTCTCTGGTGTCCCAGTCCTTGTTTAATAGCATGCTGTTTAGTCTCCATGTGTTTGATTTTTTTGGATTGTATTTATTGTAGTTGATTTCCAGTTTTATGCCACTGTGATCTGAGAAGATGCTTGATATAATTTCTATCTTCTTGAATTTGAAGAGACTTTGCCTGTGACACAGCATATGGTCTATCTTTGAAAATGACCCATGTGCACTTGAGAAGAATGTATATTCTGTGACTTTGGGGTGAAATCTTCTGAAAATGTCAATTAATTCCATCTGGTCTATTGAGTCATTTAGGATTGCTGTTTCTTTGCTGATTTTTTGTTTAGAGGATTTGTCCAATGGTGATAGTGGGGTATTAAAGTCTCCTACTATGATTGTATTGCTATTAATCACTCCCTTGATATCCTCCAGGAGTTTTTTTATGTATTGGGGTGCTCCTATATTGGGAGCATATATGTTTACCAGAATTATTTCTTCTTGTTGGATTTCTCCCTTTAGTATTATGAAGTGGCTTTCCTTATCTCTTGTTATGGCATTTACTTTGAGGTCTATTTTGTCAGATATAAGTATTGCTACCCCAGCTTTTCTTTCATTTCCATTTGCCTGAAAGATATTTTTCCATCCCTTCACTTTCAGTCTGTGTGAGTCTCTTGTTCTGAGATGGGTCTCTTGTAGACAGCATATATATGGGTCATGTTTTTTTTATCCATTCAGCCACTCGATGTCTTTTGATTGGAGCATTTAGTCTGTTTACATTTAAAGTTATTACTGAAAGGTATTGTTTGTAGTCATATCTATTTTTGTGTCTGTATTCCATCTTACCTGTTTATTTCTTCTTTTTACAGTATTCCCTTTAGCAATTCTTGCATTGCTGGTTTGGTGGTGATAAACTCCCTGAGTCTTTTTTTGTCTGCGAAACTCCTGATTTCCCCTTCAACTTTGATTGATAGTCTTGCTGGATATAGTATTCTTGGATTCAGTCCTTTGCTTTGCAACACTTTGTATACCTCCTTCCATTCACTTCTAGCTTGTTGTGTTTCTGTTGAGTAATCATTTGACAATCTGATGGGTGTTCCTTTGTAGGTAACTCTCTGTCTCTCTCTTGCCGCCTTTAAGATTCTCTCTTTATCATTTATATTTGCCATTGAAATTATGACATGTCTTGGTGTGGGTCTTTTGGGTTGATCCTGCTTGGGACTCTCTGTACTTGCGTAACTTTTATCTTTCCCATATCCGGGAAGTTTTCTGTCATTATTTCTTCAAATAGATTTTCTAATCCCTGCTGCTCTTCTTGTCCTTCTGGAAGCCCTATTATACGCATGTTACTTCGTTTCATGTTGTCCCGAAGCTCCCTTAGGCTTTCCTCCTGCTTTTTAATTTTTTTCTCCAATTGCTGTTCAGATTGAGCTTGTTTCTGTACCTGATCTTCTAACTCACTAATTCGGTCCTCTGCTTCTTGTAGTCTACTGTTGAAACTTTCCATGGTGTTTTTGATTGTAGCTATATCACATTTCATTTCTTCCTGATTCTTGCATAAGTTGTTGATTTTCTCATCCATCCGATGTATAAATTCCACGACCATTACTCTGAACTCCTTTTCAGTCATGTTGCAAGCTTCAGTTTCACTAATTTCCTTTCTTGGCGACTCCACATTTTCTTTCCTCTGTGAGTTGTTTCGTTTCCCCATTCTGGCTATCACCAGAAAGCTCAAGCTTCCGTTTGCATGGACCTGGGCCGTGTGCTGTGGGGACTTCGCTCCACCCGAGTTTCACTGAAGTGCTCTGACACTAGGACGTGTGGCTGCCTTTGGTTGGGGGAACCAGACTTGCCCAGGGTCAGTGTCCCCAGTGTTCCGTGTGGTCTCGTGTGCACACTTAGAATCAGGGGCCCTGTCTGCACCACACTGTTGGTATGTGCCAAAAATGAGATCCTTAGCATGTGCCAGGAGTCAGACTTTCCCTGTGTCTGCACCAAGAATCGAGTGCCAGAGTCTCTGTTGCCTTGTGCAGTTTCTCATTGAGAATCAGGGTTCCTGTGTGTGCATGCACCAACAATTGGGGTCGCTGGTTCTTAGTGTGAATGCGCTGTGAGTCAGGGATCCCAGGCAGCTGTGTCCGGCGTGCCAAATTCCCTGAAGTGGAGCTGGGTCCTGTGTGTGCTCTCTCTACTGAGCCAAACCGGCTAGGGCGCACACTCTCAAATCCCTGAAGGTGAGCTGCCTCCGTGCACTCTCCCAGATTCCCCGAAGGGGGGCGGAGTCCGTCCTGCGTGCCAAATTCCCCAAAGAGAAGCCCCTCTGTGCACTCTCTAAGATTCCCCGAAGGGGAGCTGTGACCCGCAGCCAAATTCCCCCAAATTCCCCAAAGGGGAGCCCTCTGTGCGCACTGACAGATTTCCCCGAAGGTGAGCTGCTTCTGTCCCGATCGCCAAATTCCCTAAGGGGGAGCGCGTCCCTGCGCAAAGCTCTGCAGCTTGGGCGAGGGGCGGGTCTACCAGTTACTTTGGCGCTATTGTGAGGCTGAGGGCGCTCTGCAGCTTGGGCGAGGGGCGGGTCTATTAGTTATTATGGCGCTATCCACTCACCTGCGGGGAGGGGGTTAGGCTCTTTGACTCACGGAAATCTGCTGGGAAGTCTGGATTCTTGTTGTTTGTTTGTCTGAAGCTGTGATAGCAGTTCTCTGTCCCCAGTGGCTGCAGGGTCCTGGTTTGTGTCAGAAGCCAGGATGTGAGTCTCAGGCAGCTCTGTTTCTCAGGATGGCATGGTCTCCGCATCTGCACCAGCCGCCAAGAAGTATCCGCCTTGTGTGCGGAGCTCCGCCATCTAGGACTGCCCGGTTAGGCAGCCCCTTGGAAGACCTGCAGAATCTAACTGACCCTAGCTCATACACACACACACACCACACACCTCTACACTCTCCTCTATGGGTTCCTCACTCACACTCTCTCTCTCCCTACCTTCCTGCCAGTCGCCATCTTTTTCAACCACTATCACTAATCAAAAAAAATCTATTTAAAGTAGAAATAAATAGAAGGGAACTTTCTTCATCTAATATTAAGAGGTATTTACAAATCATCCTACAGCAAACAACATATCAAATAGTGAAATTATGAAAAATACTGCATTGGCATTTGGAATGAGACAAAGATGCCCATTACATCTACTTGCATCTAATATTGTTCTGGAAGTATCACCCATTGTGTTAAGGCAAAAATAAATAATTAAAAATGATCATGTTTAGAAAGAAATGAGAGTATAATATGCCTATGATATGCTTGTGCACATAAAAAACATTTTAGAAGCTCAGATAAATTATTGGAATTAATAATAATATTTGTTTTTATCTAACTTCACATAACTTATATAAGAGCATCATGACTAGTAACAAAGTTTTAGCAAAAGAAAAAAAGAATTGAGATTAATAAATTTGCTAACACACACATATACAGTAGGTCCTTGGGTTACGTCAGAGATCTGTTCTTACAGCGTGACGTAACGTGATTTTTGCCGTAAGTCGGAACCCACCTACATAAGCACCTACATCACTCACATGGAGCACATACACAGCAGTATTGAAGTGAAACAGTAAAAAAAAATTAAAAGAAATATAACAATTCCTGACCTTTACTTGTGGTAAATAAATAATAAAAAACATAAAGCACATATGTACATAAATCAAAATGATGGAACTTTTAAAAATAAATAAATAAATGGGAGATGGAGATGTAACCACGAAACAATGTACGTCGAGTTCGACCTAACATGAGGACTGCCTGTATATATATATATATATATATATATATATATATATATATATATATATATATACTTGAGGCCCAGTGCACGAAATTCTTGCACTCGAGGGGGGGTGTCCCCCAGCCTGGCCTGTGCCCTATCACAGTGTGGAAGCCCCAAGATCGATCGCCCCAAAGAGGTAGGCCAAGGCCACCCATCCGGGGCTCCTCGATGAAGTGCTCCACAGAGGTAGGCCAGAGCCGGGGGTCCCACCTCCACGCAGTGCAGAGCCGTGGACCCCCAGGCATTTCTGCGTAGAGCCATGGGCCCCGCCTCTGCGCAAAGCACACAGTGTCAAGCCTCCGCTCAACCACTTGTGCACACAACCCCACCCACCCGCACGTGCCCGCTGTGCACGCAGCCTCCTGGTGATTGCTCATTGTGGCATGAGGGCGTCACAGTGTGAGGGCATGATGACCACATAGGCTTTTATTAAAAGGATGCATATGTATATATACTAATTTATAAACATGCAGATAGATAGGTAGATAGATAGATAAACAGATAAGCTGGAGGGGACAGAGCACAGATACAATTATTGGGAGTGTGGTACAAGGGCAACATGAATCCAATAACAAAACTCCATGAAAGCAGAGATAATGGTCTGTTTGGTACACTCCTACATCCTCAGTGTGGAGCACATTGTAGGGACTCAATAAATGTTTGTTGAATGGATAAATAAATGCTCGGACAATGATAGGTGTAAACAAGAGTCCTTATATGTGCCTCAGAGGGGCTAAAATAAAATTACAGGTAGGGAGTAAATGGATCCAGAGCTAAAGATTACAGGACAATGAAGATAGGAAAACAGAATGGTCATTCTAGGAAAAATATTTAAGTGAACTTGTATCCCTTGGACTTGACATTTAAGTATAAGAATAACTAATCAAATTTCTAATTGTAATCTTCTATTGAAGACATTAACCAATATTGTTTCTTTATCATATCAATTCAATTATTTATTATCAATTAATTCAGTTATGTGGACTCTGCTTGCATGTTGATTATAAGAGATTAAAATACAAAGACTCCATCTGAAACTTACACTTCAGTGACCGCATTGACCAATCTAGATTGACAATTTGATATTATTTATGGATTACTGATTATGACCCAAATATATGCTCACACATTTTAAGAGTAAAGTATAATTTTTGTACCTTGTACTTAAAGTACAGTGCCTGATTAAAGTTGAAAGTTAAAATACAGATAAGACAAGGTTGTTAAATATGATTGGCGCATGAGATCATTGATATGCTTTCTGTGGTATTACCTCTAGAATTTGTCTATCAAGGTTTGAGATTTCATAGGAATATAAAAGTTAATATTCTCTTAAGAAACAGAACACTAGGTAGAAGAAATGATAGTATAATAATGTTTGTTATTAATTATGTATCTAAGAAAAGGTCATCATCTATATTTAAATATTTTAAATATCAGAAATAAAAAATCTTTCTTTCCTCTCATTTGCATTATTATTTGACATTAAGGGGTTCTATCAACTTAATAATTCCTTTAATCTACCAACCAAGTCTTTGTTCCCCAATTATTGCTCTATTTCATTTGAGATTTTATTAAAATTTAAAAATTGTTGAAATGAAATTTAGATTTTTAGTTGAGGAGTCACTAAAAACATGCACCGCACTTAGTGCTAAAAATGGTTCCCTTTGCCTAATTTAATTACCAAAAGTTGTGGAAATGTCATTGTATTTACTTACTGTTTGTATCAAGAAGCTATATTTTAAATCATTAATTTAAGTTTAAAGGGAAATATAAAGTAAATCCTTAAATTTACTGCTAGAAATAAGATTCATGCTCTTTTAAGCCAAATTTATACCTTCTCATGCTAAGATTTGAACTAGCAGGCTTTGGTTAAAATATCTAGCAGGTTTTTCAGCTTGGATGTAAGCCAGAAGGCCAGCAGCTTTGTTCATCCTTGGTTGAGCAAGACATAGTTTTGGAGCCCACAAGCAGAGAACAGAGGATTGTACAACAGGGAGAACAAGGCAGAATAATAGCTAATTAGAATTTCTCCAGGCTTTATCAACAGGTCTGCAAAATACAGTAATTAAGCTAGGACTGTGAAAACATGTCACTTTGATGTTTTGGAGATGATATGAACTAGTTTAAAATTATTCAGTTCAAACACAGTCACTTAAAATCTTTAAAATGAGACACACAATGTGTATTTGGCTGCTATGATTTTTGTAATTACTGCAATCAAAGCCAGGACTAATTTAATTTCTCAATAAAGAATATCATGGGTTTATTTACTGACTTGTTTTGGTGCAGATGTTTTCCAGACCCCCAAAAAGCAGAAAAAAAATGGAATACATTAATATCTCAATATTTTAAAATATCAAGATCTATCCTGTACATGTAATAGATGGAATTGTCATCTCTGAAATAAATTCATTTTAACATATTTGAAAGTTTGAGCCTCTTTGTTAGTAAAATTCAGCAAAATATTATGTTCATAAATACTTTAATAATTTTATTTTTAGAATCTGATGAATTGAATGTAAAAATGAAAGAAAAAAACACCTTTCAAAATATGCTTCTACTTCTTTTTTCACTAAACTTTTTTATTAAGTTTATTGACCTGACATCTGTTAATAATTTTACATAAGTTTTTTAAAAATATGTTTTCATTGATTTTTTTAGAGAGAAAGGAAGGGAGAGGGATAGAGAGATAGAAACATCAATGATGAGAGAGAAACATTGATCTGCTGCCTCCTGCACACCACACTGGGGATCGAGCCGGCAATCCTGACATGTGTCCTGACTGGGAATTAAACCATGACCTCCTGGTTCATGTGTCAATGCCCAACTGCTGAGCCACACCAGCTGGGATAAGTTTTAATATACAATTCTATAATACATCATCTGTATATTGTATTCTGTGTTTACCAGGAAAAATCTAGTGTCCTTCTGTCACCTTAAATTTGACACCCTTTACGCTTTTCGTCCTCCCCCCCACACCTTTTCCCTCTGGTAACCACCCTTCCTTTGTCTCTTTCTTTGAGTTTGTTTGTTCCTTTGTTGCTTTCTGTTTTATATCCACACTAGAGGCCCGGTGCATGAAAATTCATGCACTGGAGGGGGGGTCCTTCAGCCTGCCCTGCCCCCTTTGACAGTCCGGGAGCCCTCAAGGGTGGGAGGAGACCTGGTGATCAGGGGAAGATGACACCCCCATCACACCTCTGCTGCTGCCACTGCTGGCAGCACAAGCCTCGGCCGGCCCTGGTTACCTGAGCCTCGGGCTGCCCTGGGTGGCTGGGTGGCTGGGCAGCTGCCATCTGAGGCTTGCCTGCACCTTGGGCTGGCCCTGGGCAGCTGGGCAGCCACCATCTGAGGCTTGCCTGCACCTCGGACTGGCCCTGGGCAGCTGGGCAGCTGACATCAGAGGCTTGCCTGCACCTCGGACTGGCCCTGGGCAGCTGGGCAGCTGACATCAGAGGCTTGCCTGTGCCTCAGGCCGGCCCTGGGCGGCTGGGGGGCTGAGGGGACTGGGGAACTCTGGAGGCAGGCAAGCAGAGTGCCTAGACCTGCCTGGGGGCGGGCCCGGCAGTGCTATGCACTTGCTGCCCCGGCGGGGCTGAGGGAACTGGGCGCCACCATCTTGTGGCTGTGAGCGCTGCCATCTTTGAGGGCGTGGCAGTCAATTAGCATATTCCTTCCTTATTGGCTGTGGGCGCCACCATCTTTGTGAGGGCATGGTGGTCAATTAGCATATTTCCTCTTTATTAGATAGGATATGAGTGAAATCATATCATTCTTATTCTTTTCCATCTGACTTATTTCACTTAGCATGGTACTCTCAGGAAGATGTGGTACATATACAAAATGGAATACTACTCAGCCATAATAAAGGATGAAATACTGTCATTTGTGACAACCTGGCTGGACCTTGAGAGTATCATGCCTCTAGTTTCAAGTGCTGGTTAACTTGATATGAGAAGAACGACATGATAGACATGGGGCTTTTAACATATGCCTTTGCAGAGCAGGGAAAACAGCAATGTGACAAAGGCAGAATGTTTATGCTTTTTACTTGCTGGATTAAAGTAGTTACGTCAATTTTTAAATTTCTTTTAAAATGAACCTCCCATACATTCATAATTGTGTGTGTGTTTAATACATAAAAACAAACAAACAAACAAAAAACAGCAGTTAACGGCTCTTGTCAGGAAAAAAGAAATAGAAGTTTTGGTTAAGCTCAGTATGACCTTTTGCATTTATTTGTTTTAATTTATGAAAAGTGACTGAGCTTATTCTTTGTTCTGAAACACAAAATATAAAAATTCAAGTATACCACTGCTATTGAAAATTACCAGAGAAAGTAAAAGTGGTAACCCAACATAATCATTACAATTGAAAACAGAAGGTTAGATATTGAAATAATCAATGTTAGATATCTCATTTTCTTTGTAGTATATTAGTGTAGCCTTTGTTTATAGGCACAAAAAAACTTATACTTTATATAGTAAAATACCATTTATACAGAAATGCCTATTTAAAGCTTTTTCAGTATAACAAATAGTTCACATATGAATTAACAACATTAAAATTTTTAAAAAGCCCTTCCCCAAAATGCCTTACAACCTATCAAAGTTATTGATGCAAAATTGAGCCTCTGAATTTTTTTAACTTATCTTAATTTTAAAACATTAAGTTATTTTAAAACACCATTTATAACTTCATATGATTACAAAAGTAAGGCAGTCTCATTGACAATTTCTGTGAAATATGTAGATGTATAAGTAATTAAAGTTATCACCTATAATCTTATCACAAAAATCTACTTCAGACTGCTCCCTCCTTTTCCTCTTATATTCTTCCTTTGCATGTGCATTTAGCAAAATTAAGATTATTCATATACAATGTTACGGTCAATGTTTGCAAATGACTCTTGTGCTTGAAAATAATATGTATCCTCTATAATTTGGATAGAGAATTATCTCTCTATATATAAATTTATTAAATTGAGCATATAATGTTTAAAATATCCATATCCTTAGTAATAGTTTGTCTTTCATATTGATGTTTTTAGGGGGATTGTGATAAAATCTCTTACTACTGTATAGTGGTAATTATAATGCTATCAGTTTTTGCTTGAAATGTTTACACTAATAAAGCGTAAAAGTTTCTCATTATTCATTTTCTTAGTAGATTTTTCTCCTATCATCATATAATGCCTCCATTTTTCCTTTATCAATGCTTTCCACCTTTTCTTACATTTTGTTTCATATGAATATTTCTATACCAGCCTTTCTTTGTTATACGGATGTAGCCCTTGACTCACAATAGGGTTATGTCATGATAAACCCATTGTAAACAGAAAATACTGTAAGTCAAAAATGTAGTCAATACACCAACTTACCAAACATCATAGCTTAGCCTAGTCATACATACACTCAGAACACTTACATTAGCCTACAGTTGGGCAAATTCATTTTGCTGCTGCTGCCCAACATCATGAGAGAGTATTGTACCATATACTGCTAGCTGCCAAAAAGACCAAAATTCAAAATTTGAAATAGAATTTCTACAGAATGTGTATTGCTTTCACACCATTGTAAAGTAAAAAATTATAAGTCAAAGCATCCTAAGTTGGGGATTGTCTATATATATATATAGATACCCAAAATGTGGAGTGTTCAGGCCAAGTTCATTGTCTCACCACAATTGAATGTAGTCGAGGACAAAAACGATTAATGGAACCAAAGTTTATTGGCAGAGGCCAGTCCTGGAAAAGGTGTACCTGGGGTTCCAGGAGCAGCCCAGTGTCTGGAGCTCCCTTTCCATGTTACAGTTGGGAGTAGTCCAAGCTAACTAAAGTCTAATAGTACATGTGTTGAGGCCCACATGGCCATAACCGGAATGAACATCAGGAACCATTGCATGCAGAGAAGAGAGGTGAAAAGAACACACTTTTTAATTTGAGGGCGGAGACAGCCTTGCCAGCTCCTGATTGATCTTTTCAAAAAATTTTATCTTAGCAACATCCTTGGGATTGGTTTATACGCTTTACTGCCTTGTGATTGGTTATCTGCACACTGTCTGTCTTAGCAATATCCATACATTTTAAAGTTTATGTGCACCCTTCCTTCCCTGCCCAGTTGGGGTGTCTGAGAAACTCCACCTAGTTGTGTTCTTGGGTTTTACTTTCCCTTCCCATGGTCTTGCCCCTATCTACCTAACTTTCTTCTGTCTCCTCAATATTGTAATATGTAATATATAATATTTATTATCCTTTTTTTCTACCTTTACACTATATTATTATACTTTAAGTTTTTTATTACAAATAGAGGCCCAGTGCATGGATTCATGCACTGGTGGGGTCCCTTGGCCTGGCCTACGGGGATTGGTCAGAAACCGCCCTTGCATGGATTCGTCCAGGGCATATCTGGCCCATCTCGCCCAGTCCCAATCGGCCAGACTCCAGCAGCAAGCTAACCTATCAGTCGAATGGTCAAATGAATGGTCAGACACTTAGCATATTACGTTTTTATTATACAGGATAGCATATATCTGAATTTTAAAATCCAGTTTGAGTGCTTTTGTCTTTTAACATGTGATACTACTCTGTTTACATTTACCATGTTTATTTATACATCTTCACATTCCTATATTTAGTAATTTCTATTTTCCTTAAATAATTTTGCTTATCTCTCCCTCTTTCTTTCCAATCCCTACTATTATTTTCTTAGTGTTTGTACCTCATATTTCTATTATTTAAGTTGTAATTTTAAAAAATATTTTTTATTACATTTATTGGGGTGAGATTGGTTAAAGCCTAAGCGAACCGAAACCGGTTTGGCTCAGTGGATAGAGCGTCGGCCTGCGGACTGGGAGGTCCCAGGTTCGATTCCAGTCAAGGGCATGTACTTTGGTTGTGGGCACATTCCCAGTGGGGGGTGTGCAGGAGGCAGCTGATCAATGTTTCTCTCTCATCGATGGTTCTAACTCTCTATCCCTCTCTCTTCCTCTCTGTAAAAAAATCAATAAAATATATTTAAAAAAAAAAAGCCTAAGTGATTGTTTGACCTGTAGCTATGACATGCACTGACCACCAGGGGGCAAATGCTTAATGTACAGGCATGGAAACATGGAACAGACTGATGAATCTTAGAAGGAAGGGGGAATGGGGCAGGGTGGGAAGAGATTAACCAAAGATCTTATATGCATACTTGAGGCCCGGTGCATGGATTTGTGCACCTATGGGGTCCTTCGGTCTGGCCTCTGACATCCCCTGAGGGATCATGGATTGTGAGAGGGCACAGGACAGGCTGAGGGACCCCATAGGTGCACAAATCTGTACACCAGGCCTCTAGTAAGATTATATAAATTTTAAGTGTACAGTATTATAATACACTAGGGGCCCAGTGCACAAAATTCATGCACTGGGGGTCGGGGGTCCCTCTCACATACTGGGAGCCCTCAGGGGATGTCCTACTGACAGCTTAGGCCCGGTCCCCATGGGGTGTGGCCTAAGCCGCAGTCTGGTCTCCCTTTGTGGGAGGCAACCGGGCTGATCAGGGGAAGGCACCAACCCCATCACCCCGCTGCTGCAGCCACTGATAGTCACCGCAGCCACCAAGATGTTTTTATCAAAACGGACTCCAGTCCCTTCATCAAGAAAAAATTACAACTTTCTTTAGGCATTTTCAAGATGTGTCTTTCATAGTATATGCATTTCTTTATTTATTTTTTATCCTCACTGAGGATATGTTTCCATTGACTTTTAGAGAATGTGGAAGAGAAAGGGAAAGACAGAGAGAAACATCAAAGTGAGAGGAACACTTTCATTGGTTGCCTCCTGCATGAGCCCTGATCTGGGCCCTGGCCAGGGAGAAGCCTGCAACCTAGGTACATGCCCTTGATCAGAATAGAACCCAGACCCTGCTGTCTGCAGGCCCAGGCATTATCCACTGAGTCAAACTGGCTAGGGCAGAATATGACATTTCTTAGCCCTCCAGCAGCGGACCTTCATTTTTTTCTCCAGAAGTGTGGTGGAAAAACCCTAGATCACCTTTTTTGATTCTTATTACCCAAGTTACTAAGAATATTACCAGTGGCATACAGGAAGCTTAGCCAATGAGCAGTCAGAAAAGGTGTTTCCTCTATAGTTCACACCAATGGAGGGCTGGGCCCTGCCCAGGCCTAAAGCCTCTGGCCGAAGCTTTAGGTCTGGGCAGGCCCCTCGAGCTCCCTCAGATCACCAGCTCAGCCCCTGCCCAGGCCTGCCCAGACCGAAAGCCTCTTGGGCAGGAGCAGACCCCCAGCTCCCTGCGATCAATCGCAGGGGGTCCGCTCCTGCCCAGGCCGAAAGCAGACCCCCAGGTCCCTGCCCAGGCGGTGGATCACAGCGGGTCTGCTGGTGCATCAGGCCGAAGCAACCCCCAGCTCCCTGCGATCGATTGCAGGGGGTCTGCTCCAGCAACAGGCCACAGCGGACACCCAGCTTCCTGCCATGGATTGCAGGGGCCAGGCCAAAAGCCTCCGCTGGTAGCTTTCGGCCTGGGGCCGGAGCAGACACCCAGCTCCCTGTCATCAATCGCAGGGGGTCCGTTCGTGCACCAGGCCAAAAGCCTCTGCCGGAGGCTTTCAGCCTGGGGCCAGAGCAGACACCCAGCTCCCTGCCATGGATTGCAGGGGGTCCGCTCATGCACCAGGCCAAAAGCCTCTGCCGGAGGCTCACCCAGCTCCCTGCTATTGATTGCAGGGGTTCTGCTCCGGCACCAGGCCAAAAGCCTCCGCTGGAGGTTTTCGGCCTGGTGCCGGAGCGGACCCCAGCTCCTTGCGATCCGTTGCAGGGGGTCCGCTCAGGTCACCTATGTATGCAAATTAACCTCCATATTGGTTGGGTTTATTTGCATACTCGCTCTGATTGGCTGGTGGGCATGGCTTGGCTGGTGGGCATGGTTTGTATCGCAGAGTGATGGTTAATTTGCATATTACTTTTTTATTAGAGAAGATCATCTATCATTGTGTGCTCATCACTCAAAGTTTAGTCTCCTTCCATCAATATACATTTGGCCCTCTTTACCCTCTTCTTCCTTCCCCCACCCCCCTTCACATCTGGTAGCCACCATATTGTTGTCTGTGTCAGTAAATATTTTATTTGTCTATTTTATTTATTCATTAGTTTCATTTTGTTTTACTAGTATATCCCACATATGAGTAACCTTGCTGTGTTTTTTTTAAATCTCCATTTAATCAGTCTTTTTTTACTTTAAATATTGCTTTTATTGACTTTTTACAGAGAAGAAGGGAGAGGGATAGAGAGTTAGAAACATTGATGAGAGAGAAACTTTGATCAGCACATCCCCTACTGGGGATTGAGCCTGCAACCAAGGTACATGAACTTGACGAGATCAAACCCAGGACCCTTCAGTTAGTGGCCCAATGCTCTACCCATGAGCCAAACCAGTTAGGGCTGATCAGTATTTTAATATTCTTTGAACTTGATAAAGAATTGGGGCTCACTTTAACTTTCCTCTATCTCATCTCTTATCTTTTATGCTACTGTATATTATTTTAGTCTTACTTTGTTTCTCCCTTTAACAAAAGAATATATTTGTACTCAGGCCTCTGTGTATGTTTTAGTATGTACATGTACAGTCACTATTAATAAGGTTTACCCAATTATTTTATAATATTCTTCGGTTATCATTGCTTTTTGCAAGCATCCTTCCCTACAAGTTTATTTTTCTTTTTACTGAAATATATTATTCCAAAAGTTTTCACTAAAATATGAAAATGTACTTAGTTCACCTCATTATTGAATGGTAATTTGTCTAGATACCAAATATAGATTAGCAATAATTTTATCCATACACTGAGACAGTACTCCATTTTCTTCCAGCATCTACTGTTTATGATAAGAAGTCTGATGATCAGTCTAATGTTTTATATGACAGTCAGACCAGTACTGTTTCTTTGTAGATATTCTATGTAGATATTTTATTGTATTAGTAACTAAAAATAAGTTTTTTTTAACCCAGAATTCTTATAAATATCAATTTGTGTTTATATATCACGGTCAGGATATTACCTGTCTCTCTTTTTTATTTAAAACATTTATTTATTTGATCCTTATTGAGATAAAACTTATATGCTGGCAAATGAATAGATTTTAACCATGTAAGTTGGTGAACTCTTGCAAATGTACCCATGTAATCAATAGAAACCTTTGAAAATACAGAACATTTCAATAACTCCAGAAAGTTTCTTCATGTTCTTTCTAGTCACTCCTTACCAACTCATAGGAAACACAGTTCTGATCACTATTACACTAAATTATTTTCCAATTCTATAAATTTGTTTAAAAGTAATAATAAAATAACTTCTATTTTGTGCCCACCTGCTTTTGTTCAGCATGTTGGTGAGATATATCCATGCTATTTCATGTATTAGTAATTTGTTCTTTTGTTGTTTCAGTTGAGTAATATTTTATTGTATAAAAATATCAAAAGTTGTAATTCCATCTTCTTTAGATGACCATTTGGGTTGTTTCAAATGTTTTCCTGTTAATATAGTTCAATTAAAATGCTTTATAAGTCTTTTGTTAAACCTGTGTTTTCATTTGTCTTGTGTAAGCTCCTAAAAGGAGAATTTCCACATCATATGCTAGGTATATGTTTAAATTCTAAGATATTACAAATTAGTGTTCCCAAAGTGGCTGAACCATTTTACATTCTCATCAGTGATATGTGAGAGTTTAGTTGCTCCACATCCCAACCAGTATCTGGTATATCATTATGTTTTGTTTTTATTGTTTAGTAATTCTGATAGTTGAGTAATTTGCCTTTTATTGTAGAATTAATTTAATTTTCCTGAAAACTAAAGATGTTGAGTACCTATTCCTGTACTTATTAGGCATTCATATATTGCTTGTGCTTTTTCAATTATTTTGTACATTTTTATTGATTTTTCTTTTTATTATTGAGTTGTAAGAATTTCTTTCTATACACAAGCATGACATACACATTCTATAAACAAATTTACTTGTGAGTTGCCTTTTCATTTTTTTACTAGTTATTCTTAATAATTCCAATTTACCATATATCATTTACAGTTATGGCTTCTTGTGTTCTATAAAAGAAGCTTTGGCTAACCCCAAGGTGGCAAAATTGTGCTCCTATGTATACCTCTAGAAAAGTAATAGTTTATATATATATATATATATATATATATATATATGTATATATATATATATATATATATATATATACACACACACACACACACACACACACACACACACACACACACACACATATATATATATATATATATATATATATATTTCAGAGAGGGAGGGAGCAGGAGAGAGAGATAGAAAGATCAATGATGATAGAATCATTGACATGCTATCTCCTGCATGCCCCCTACTGGGACTGAGCCCAAAACCCAGGTATGTGCCCTGACCAGGAATCAAACTGTGACCTCCTGGTTCATAGGTTGATGCTCAACCCCTGAGCCACACCAGCCAGGAGAAAAGTAATTGTTTTAACTTTTAAGTTTAGTAATAGAATCTTTCTTGAATTATTTTTGTGTACAAAGTGAGGAAAATCTTTAGGTTCAGTTTTTTCCAAGTGATTATTGATTTCATAAAAAATATTAAAGTCTGCTCTTTTCCACATTGAATACTTTTAGCACTTTGCTGACTATGAATATAAATTTACTCTAAATTTACAAGTACTTTTCTGGACTTTATTATATCCCAATGGGTATCCCATACCATGCCTGGTCTTAGGCTTATACCATAGCATCTATTTTTTTTTTTTTTTTAAAGTTCATAGTGACGTTTCCTTTTTTTAAAAAAAATGTATTTATTTATTTTGAGAGAGGAAGAGAGAATATGGATTTGTTGTTCTACTTATTTATGCATTAATTAGTTGATTCCTTTATTGCCCTGATCAGGGATTGAGCCCACAACCTTGGCATATTGGAATGATGCTCTAACCAAATGAGTGACCTGGCCAAGGCCCCATATCACTTTGATTACAGTGGACATATAAGGACTGGTTAGTCAAATAATTAAAAGCTATGAAACAATAATGAAAGTCTCAATATACATTGATGTGAGTTTCTAGGAAGACCTAAGTTAGGGTATCTATATAATAAAGAGCCAGGGTCATAAGGACTATTACGACTGAAGGCTCGACCAGACCAGAAGTCAGTGCTGGGTCCAGCACTGACTGGGGCCACTTCCAGTGCCTCAACACAGCACTGACTGCCTAGAGGGCTGCAGATCAAGCCCGGAGAGAGGCCTGCAGAGAGAGAGGCAGGGTCTGATCCATAGCCTCTGTGGCAGCTGTTGATCAGAACTTGCCTCTCTTTCTCTCCCAGACTGGCCAACAGCTGCACCTCCATTTCTCTCCAGGCCTCCACCAGGGCTGCTGATCAGCCCTGCCTTTCTGATCAGGCCCTGTTGATAGGCCCAGAGACGCTGACTGGCATAGAAATTGACCAATCAGAACCAAATTGGCTGGCAGAGAAGGGCAGTTGGGGGCAACCAGGCTGGCGGGGAGGGCAGTTGGGGGCGAGATCAGGCAGGCAGAGGCAGTTAGGGGCGATCAGGCCAGCAGGGGAGAGCAATTAGGGGTGAGATCAGGTTGGCAGGGAAGGGCAGTTGGGGGCAACCAGGCTGGTGGAGAGGGCAGTTGGGGGCTCGATCAGGCAGGCAGGCAGAGGCAGTTAGTGGCGATCAGGCAGGCAAGCAGAGGGGTTAGGGGCAATCAGGCAGGCAGGCAGGTGAGTGGTTAGGAGCCAGAGGTCCCAGATTGTGAGAGGGGTGTTCCCGATTGGAGTGGGTGCAGGCTGGGCTGAGGGAACTCCCCCTCCATGCACGAATTTTGTGCACTGGGCCTCTAGTCTCTAAATAAAAAGACAAAACAGTAAGAATACTAATTATATTAGAAGACACTTATGAACATTAAAATTTAAAAAATAAATTTTTATTTATCAACTAGAAGCCCGGTGCACGAAATTCGTGCACGGAAGGGGGTTGTCCCTCAGCCCAGCCTGTACCTCTCCAATCTGGGACTCCTGGAGGGATGTCCGACTGCCCGTTTAGGCCCAATCTCACAATCCAGGACTGCTGGCTCCCAACTGCTTGCCTGCCTGCCTTCCTGATTGCCCCTAATCGCTTCTGCCTGCCAGCCTGATCACCCCCTAACCACTCTGCTGCCAGCCTGGTTGATGCTTAACTGCTCCCTTGCCAGCCTGTTTGCCCCCAACTTCCCTCCTCTGCCGGCCTGGTCACCCCTAACTGCCCTCTCCTGCAGGGTTGATCACCTCCAACTGCCCTCCCTTGCAAGCCTGGTCCCTCTCAACTGCCCTCCCTTGCAGGCCTGGTCCCTCCCAACTGCTCTCCCTCGCAGACCGGGTGCCTCCCAACTGCCCTCTCCTGTTGGCCATCTTGTAGTGGCCATCTTGTGTCCACATGGGGCAGGATCTTTGACCACATGGGGGCAGACATATTGTGTGTTGCAGTGATGGTCAATCTGCATATTACTCTTTTATTAGATAGGATAGAGGCCTGGTTCACAGGTGGGGGCCTGCTGGTTTTCCCTGAAGGGTGTCCCGGATCAGGGTGGGGGTTCCTTTGGGGCATGGGGCAGCCTGGGCGAGGGGCCTGTGGTGGTTTGCAGGCCGGCCACAACCCCTGGCGACCCAAGAGGAGGCCCTGGTATCTGGAATTTATTTTCCTTCTACAATTGAAACTTTGTAGCCTGGAGCGGAGCCAAGCCTTCTGCTCCCTCCGGGGTGGCAGCCATTACTGTGGCAGTTAATTCACCTTCTACAATTGAAACTTTGTAGCCTTAAGCGGGTGAGCCCGGCCAGGGTGTGCGGAAAGCTTTGCTTCCCCTGTTGCCACCGGCAACCCTGGCTTGCTCTCTCAAGCTCCATTCTGCCACCATTTGTTTGAATTTTTACCTTCTATAATTGAAACTTTGTAGCTTGAGCAGAGGCTTAGGCCTGCAATGGCTATGGAAAGCTTGGCTTCCTCTGATACCTGGGAAACCTTGCTCTCTGTGGCTGTAGCCATCTTGGCTGGGGTTAATTTGCATACTCGCCCTGATTGGCTGGTGGGCATGGCTTTATATAGCAGAGTGATGGTTAATTTGCATATTACCATTTTATTAGAGAGGATTACAGTTGAAATATAATGTTATATTAGTTTAAGGTGTACAAAACAGTGATTAGATATTTATAAACTTGTGAAGTGATCACCCTGATAAGTCTACTACCCATCTAACACCATACATAGTTAATACAAAATTATTGACTATATTCCCTATGCTGTACTTTAGATCCCTGTAATTGTTTTTATAATTGGCAATTTGCACATCCTAATCCCTTCCCCCATTTCACCCATTCCCCAACCCCTCTTCTATCTGGCAATCATAAAAATGTCCTCTGTATCTATGAGTTTGTTTCTGTTTTGCTTGTTGGTTTATTTTGTTTTTTAGATTCCACATAAGTAGTGAAATCATATGGCATTTCACCAGTGTCACCTCAATGAATTCAATAAAAAAGCAAACAAAAAACTCTGATCAAATGAAGCTTTGTAATGTCAACCATGGAAACCAACAACTCTTCTTTCATCTATTTTATATATTGGAATTTCATGTACTTTTAATTAAAAAATGATTTTCTAGTGTTAATATTAAAAAATGCTATAATCTATTTCAAATCCCTTATTTAAAATGTAAGAATACATTTAGTGAGGAAAAATTACATTAACAAGGTCATCCAACTAGTTAGTGCCAGAACTAGAACTAAAACACAGATAATCTGACTCTCAACAACTTCAGGTTGGCTACTTTACCCAGCACTGGATTAATATTTCACTCTCAAGTCATTCTAATTTTAGTTCACTAGTTAAGAAGATAAGTTAGGTTGCATATGAACATAATTTTAATGAACTAATCCTGGCTCCTCACACATTCAATCAACCAACAAGACCTACACTTTTATGTACATAGTTATGAGTTTTGGGATTCATGTTGGTAAAGCAAAAGAATATAAGTTTTTGTCCCCAACATATCTAGGTCAATTTGAGTCCCAATTCTACCACTGACTCAGTATATAATTTAAGCACAATAGTTAAATTTTTGAGCTTCATTTTACTCATCTGGAAAATGAGAATAATAATATCATCTTCCAAATGGGGTTGCTTGGAGAATTAAATAAAATATACAGAAGTACCTATCAGTTTCTGGTATAAATTTGTTTGTCAATAAATGTTTTCTTTTCACTACTTCTTTCTGTCTTTTGCATTTGTATTTACATGAATTTACAGATGCATACATATTTATAAATGTAAGTATTTATAAATATATATATATATATATATATACACATATATATAAAATCAAACTTAAACGTGATTTTTCTACATACAAGCAATTCAGATCCATCAATAAATAACAATGTGAAAGAGATTATTTTAGTTGTTAATGTTTCACACATCACAGTCAAGGCTTAGACTAGTTACTACTTTCCATTTATAATACCTAGAATTACCTTAAACTAACAAATACATATTCTTCATAATACAAATACAACTAGAATTCTACATTGTGTGTTTGATAATTAGACTACCTGTCTTGTGAATGTTACCCACTATTCAGTTATATTTTTATTTTTATGCATATAAGTAATTTGTGTAACAATAGATAAATATAAGTTAAAAATAAAGAAACCTTGAAGGGAAAGACAATTTTTTTTTTATAACCAGATTTTTCAGCTTATTCTGAATCCTTGCTTCTGCTTCTTTCTATTAGTTCAGTTTGTGTTGCAAAAATAATCCTAGTTTTAAGATAAAATACGTATATAATACTTCTTACAGAGTTTCTTTATTTCCACTCTTATGCTCAACTATCAGCAGGTATTATGTATCATTTAATAACTAGTATACAATAAAACGACTGCCCAGTTTCCATGCTTTAAAACAGTTTGCCATTCTTACCCTCTGGTGTCACCTATTGGTTAGATGTTAAAATTACAAGTACTCTTTCATATGAATATTCTCAAAAGTATCTGCCTTCTCAGTTTACTTTCCTAAAGTAATACTGTTTAATTGTGTTGTTTTAAATTAAAGCTTTTCAACCTACTTACTTTTGAATGTTTAATATGCTGTCCAAATCTCTAATCTACAGAAGATAATATTATTCATAAATGGTCCAACTGAGGGATCAATTGTATTACAATTTTGAACCCACTGAAAACTGTCAGACATTACACAGACTTGTCATTTTACTCTCCATTATCATGTAGTAAAGTGCAATCCAAATAAAGCAATATATCTGTGAGTATTAGGTGAAAATATAAAATATACTTACTTTGAATTTCTGTATTAGTGTCATTTTGTGTGTTAAAATATTTTTATGTTATGCATCCCACAACTTAAATAAAAAGAAATTACTTTAATTCATAATGAAGCCAAAACTGATAAAAAAGAATCACCCATTATACATTTAAAAATTGTTGATTACACATACATACATATAAATAGTTTTCCAGTACTGGAACAACTCCTCAGAATAACAAAATCTTTTGAAGAGATGCTTTGGAAGAGATTGAGTATGCATGATAGGTCTGTTTATTATGCTATTTTATATTCTTTTCTGGTAAGGCTTCAGAGAAAAACTCTCATACATGGAAACAAAAAATTGTTGTTACAGATGATGCATTTTAGAAAAGCCCAATAAATCACTATGTACATGGCTCACTATGTTTGTATATTATTAGCATACTAATAATAGTAATTATTCGTTATCCTGAGATAAAGTCCCTTTTTCTCCAGTACTTACACAATACTACTCCATGCTTTTATATTCCATATTCAAAATATCTGGTTCTTAGTTTTCATACCTTGAGGCTTTCAAAATATGTCACTGGTTCCACAGATGAGTTAATCAAATAGTAAGCCCTAGATGAAGGCGAATTTAGATCTCCAAGTCTCGTTCTCTTATATTCTTCTACTGGTACATAATTTCACAGCTAGTCTAAATAAAACGGACAAATACAATGGAGATTTTCCCTTGCAAAAAATTTATTAGTCATTTTATTGTCATTCAATTCCTTTATTTCAGAGTCGATCATTGCTTATGCCATTTATTTTACTTTGTTGAGAGATAACTATTTTGTTATCAGATCTAAGAAACTGGTTTCATTACCATTGGTCACTCAACAAGTTAATATATAGACAAGATTCTGTTAAACAACAGGTGTCTTATAAGGAAATAATCATTAAACTGTGGATAAGCTCACCAAGGGACTAGTTCTTATGCTTATTTATATTCAAATACAGGGGTAACTATTTCAACTCTAGGCTCTTTAATTTTCTCTGTCCTTATTGGCTAGTGCTTTAGTTTCTGTTCAGTTGATGTCTTCCTCTAGAGCACTATTTATGTGAGGTCATTGATTACAGGTTTTCAAATGTAGTTCTGACACTATCTAGAATTAGGTCAAATTTCACAGGTTGAAGACACATCCCTCCACAGACTCTCACTTCAGACACCAGCCACAAGCTCCAGGGTTTCCAGGTTTCCTGAACTTCTGCCAAACTGGCTACAAATGTGAGGATTCCCACTACCCTGTAGGGTTGTTTTGTTTGTTTGTTTGTTTGTTTGTTTGTTTTGTTTTACAAGAGAGTGGATAATTTATTTATTTGTACTATTTTTTGTGTTTGTTTCAATTACAGTGTTAGTTTCATATGTACAGCAAAGTAGCTAGATTTTAAAAAGTCACGGACTTTACAGAGTTGCCCTCCCGCTGCTTCAAGAACCCATCTGGCCCCATACATATTTATCTCGATATTATTGACTATATTCCTATGGTGTAATCTACATCTCTGTGGCTATTCTGTAACTACTCATTTGTGCTGCTTAATCTCTTCATCTTTTCACCCAGCCCCCAAACCCCTCGCCTCTGACAGCTGTCAGTCTGTTCTCTGTATCTATGAGTCTGTTTCTATTTTGTTTGTTGATTTGATAATTTGCTAGACTGAATCACAGAACTTAGGAAAGCACTCTACCAGGTATACCGGTTAATAATGCAGACTTTATAATAAAAGAAAACATGATAATTTCAAGAGAAACATCTAAAGTGCTTTATTCAAAGTAATGTCCATCGCTAGCTACGCATTTCCCCCATCTTTCAGGTAATTTGTGGATACCATCCCAATAGAACTTTTCTTGTTTTGAGGCAAATCATTCAAAGACCCAATTTTCCACTTCTTCGTACGTTTTGAAGTGCTTCTCAGAAAGTGCGTGTGTCATCGATCCCATCGGAACAAGTGGTAATCTGAAGGAGCAAGGTCTGATGAATACAGCGGGTGGGTTAATACTTCCCAGGCAAGATCTTTTAACGTGTCTTTAACTGGTTTTGAAGTGTGTGATGGTGCATCATCATGAAGCAAAATTACTTTGCTGTGTCTTCTGGCACATTCTGTTTGTTTCACAATCAAAGAGTGGTTCATTTGATTATTTGTTGTCAGTAGCGATCAGTATTAATGGTTTCACCTGGTTTTAGAAGCTCATAATACACCACACCTTCCTGATCCCACCAAACGCAGAGCATTGTCCTCTTTCCAAAGCGATTTGGCCTTGCAGTCGAAGTTGATGGTTGACCTGGATCAACCCATGATTTTGTGCATTTAGGATTCTCAAAATAAATTCACTTTTCATCACCAGTCACAATTCGATACAAAAAAGACTTTCTTTCGTGCCATTGAAGCAACATTTTACTGATGACTTTTTGGTTTTCCATTTGTCTTTCATTCAGTTGATGTGACACCCATTTTCCTTCCTTTAAAATCTTACCCATCGCTTGTAAACAATCAGAAATTGTTTGCTGAGCAAAGTTTAATCTTTCTGAAAGTTGTTTTTGAGCTTGACACACATCTTCATCCAATAATACTTGTAATTGTTGGTGTTCAAACTTTTTCGGTTCACCTGGATGTTCTTTGTCTTTCACATCGAAATCATCACTTTTAAAGCATTTAAACCAGCGTTCACAAGTATCTTGAGGTGGAGCATGTTCACCATAAGCTTCCCGAATTATACAATAACTTTCAGCTGCACTTTTCTTCAAAATAAAGTAATGAATTAAAACTTCCCACAAATGCTCCTTTTTTTTGGCACAAAATTCGACATTTTTAAATATAAAAATATCTATGATGTTAACACCTTCAGCAAATATGACACATGAAGTTTTGAAGCTTGCTGTCAATACAACAAAACAGCATACATATCAAATCGCAATATATATATATATATGTATATATATATATATATATATATATATATATATATATAATATATGTGTGTGTGTGTTTGTGTGTGTGTATGTGTGTAACTCTATCTATTGAAAAAAATCCGCATTATTAATGGGTACACCTGGTAATTGCTATTGCAGTCTTACAAAGAATACAAATCAGGACCAGTGAAATTAAGAGACACATAAGGTGAAGTCTGGAAAGATCACAAAATAAAGCTTCTGTGTCCTCAGAATGCATCACTCTCCTCGATCATTGATATATATCACTGATTAGGAAGTTTTTCCAAACTTCAGGTGTCCAAAGTTTTTATTGGGGTTTTGTTACATAGACGTAATTGCTTGAATCATTTGCCATGTGAATGAGCTCAATTTTTATCCTCTCTTTTCTTACTGAAGTTTGGGAGATCAGGATGATATCACATGGTTCAAAGTCTCAAACTTCTAATTTCCAGCATGTCCAGCTCCCAGTCTGAAACTATATAGAAGGCCAGAATGAGTGACCTCATTAGTGTAGATACAAGTGTGGACTGTAGGACTCAATATAAATAACAAAGACTTCCTGTCACTAAGAAAATTCCAAAGTTTAGTGTTCCCTTCCAGGAATCAGTACAAAGACCAAATTCTTTATTATAAAACAGGTTTCTACCAGTTTGTTTCCTGCATCTATGAGTCTGTTTTGTTTTGTTTTCATTTATTTTGTATTTTAAATTCCACGTATAAGTGAAATTATTCAAAATTATTCAGTACCTGTTTTTCTCTGACTTATTTCACCTAGCATAATACCATCTAGGTTAATCCACATTGTCACAAATGGCAAGATTTCATTCTTCTTATAGCTAAGTAATATCATACACACACACACACACACACACACACACACACACACACACACACACACACTAGAGACCCGGTGCATGAAATTCGTGCATGGGGGGGTGTCCCTCAGCCCAGCCTGCCCTCTCTCCAATCTGGGACCCCTCGAGGGATGTCAGATTGCCTGTTTAGGCCCGATCCTGATAGGATCGGGCCTAAACGGGCAGTCAGATATCCCTCTCACAATCCAGGACTGCTGGCTCCCAACTGCTCGCCTTCCTGCCTTCCTGATTGCTCCTAACCGCTTCTGCCTGCCAGCCTGATCACCCCCTAACCACTCCCCTGTCAGCCTGATTGATGCCTAACTGCTCCCCTGCCAGCCTGGTCACCCCTAACTGCCCACCCCTGCAGGCTTGATTGTCCCCAACTGCCCTCCCTTGCAGGCCTGGTCCCCCCCAACTGCCCTCGCCTGCTGGCCTGATTGCCCACAACTGCCTTCCCTTGCAGGCCTGGTCTCTCCCAACTGCCCTCCCCTGCTGGCCATCTTGTGGTGGCCATCTTGTGTCCACATGGGGGCAGCCATCTTTGACCACATGGGGGCAGCCATCTTGTGTGTTGGAGTGATGGTCAATTTGCATATTACTCTTTTATTAGATTATTAGATAGGATATATATATATATATATATATATATATATATATATATATACACACACACACACACACACACACACACATATATATGTGTGTGTGTGTATATAAATATATTTTTTTCTTTATATATTCATCTATTGATAGATACTTAGGTTGCTTCCATATCTTGGCTATTATAAATAACTAGAGGCCCAGTGCACGAAATTCGTACACTCAGGGGGAGTAGGTCCCTCAGCCCGGCCTGTGCCCTCTTGCAGTCCGGGAGCCCTCTCGGAGTCTGTTGCACTCACCAGCAGTGAGCCCAGCTTCTAGCTGAGCGGCACTCCCCTGTGGGAGCTCATTGACCACCAGGAGGCAGCTCCTGTGTTGAGCATCTGCCCCCTGGTGGTCAGTCCATGTCATAGCGACCAGTCATTCTGCTGTTCGGTTGATTTGCTTATTAGCCTTTTATTATATAGGATTTTGCAATAAACATAGGGATACATATATGTTTTTAAATTAGTGTTTAGAAATGGAATTGCTGGATTGTATGGCAGGTCTATTTTTAATTTTTTAATAAAAAGAGAAACAGTGTAACTTTATTAAAATGCTGAGTTTATTTTCACAGGTATATTTTTTGTCTCCCCAACATTGCCATTTGTCTGACCACCACTACTACTATGTCCTATCATAACATTCCATACATACTTAAAGCCAAGCAAAGGGTGGAGTTCCATCTTTAAAAACTAAACAGGCATTTTGGGCAACACATTCTTGGCCGTGGAACCTGAGCATTTATCAGACATGGTAGGGAAGTTCTCACTCTGCATTATAAGAAGGACAGCCAGTTATCAACTGTTACAGAAATGAAATAAGATGGAAAATTTTAACCTGTAAGTGTCTGTAGACGCAAGTGACATACCTTCCCCATACGCCACACAGGTCTATAAAAAAAAAATGTTTTCCCTAAGTGGCAGCCCTGGACACAAACACCAGAGGAGTGAGGGCATGAGTGGGGAGTTGGGGGGGGCAATGGGGGGATAAGGACACATATATACCTGAATCAATAAAGAAAAAAATAAAAAATAATAAATAAAAATAAAATCATTTTTTGTGAGAATTGTTAGCTGAAAATATTCAAGAACACCCTAATGGTGAGTAATATATTTATTTTTATAATATTAATTCCAAATTGATTTTTTTAAATTAAATTCAAAATATCATAGCTTGTGGGGATGGTTTCCGTTTTGGATGCATGGTAGTTAACTGGTTGACAAACTGTTTAAACTATTAAAGAGACTTCCTCCACTGCCAGAGAGCTTGAATAGCCTCCTGGGCAGTTATCCAGAAGCAATTATTCACATGATTGATGAGCTTGGCTTCTTATTTGGGAAGAGAACCATCTTTTTCTATACTTGCTTGCAATTTTTTCTTTAATGTCTTCTGCAGAACTAGGTCCTTTTGGTGTGTTATGCATTTTCTCCTATTTTTTTTTTTTTTTAAGGATTCTTGACCTTTTGATCTTGGTGTTAATTGTTTTGAGTCTTTTTCATTCTGGTTTGATTTTACATATTTGGCTAGAGTATCTCAGATTTCTTTAATGGAGCTTTTTCTTCAGCGTCCTCATCCTCAAAATCATCATCATCATTGTTGTCCTCAGCAGCAGCAAGTTTTACTTTTTTTTCTGTGTAAACTTACTACCACTTCCAGGGGTAAAACACTTTCCAAATACACTTAGGAGTTTCACATTGTCCTCCTCTTCATCTTCTGACTCGGCATCTTCCCCAGCTATTAAGTGCTGTCCACTAACCACACTGACCCACATTTCAACCCTAAGACCACAGGTGGTGTTATTTCAAAGTCACCAAGGGAAACCGTTGGCTGTACAAACATTCTCAAAGTTGACAATGTTACTTTAATTGGACTGCCTTCATAGTTCATTGCCTCTACTTCAACAATGTGCAATTCATCCTTTGCATCAACCCCTAAACTGACCGTTCTTTTTTAAAAAAAACAAAACATTTTTATTGATTTCAGAGAGGAAGGGAGAAGGAAAGACATAGAAACATAAATGATGAGAGAGAATCATTGATCAGCTGCCTCCTGCACACCCCACACTGGGGATTGAACCTGCAACCTGGGCATGTGTCCTTGACTGGATTCAAACCCAGGACCCTTCAGTCTGTAAGCCAACGCTTTATCCACTGAGCCAAACCAGCTAGAGCTAAATTGAATGTTCTTAAAGATAATTAGTGATCATTTTCATCATTATCCACCTTGAAGTGATAATCTTTGTTGGCCTTTAGTTCACAACAAAAAGATAGTTCTGGGGCCTCAGGGGGCTCATGTCCATGTCCATCGAATCTTCTAAGGGGTGGTGGCAGACACATAGGTGGGAGAGAAGGCAAACAAAGATAAACTACTTCTGTTCCACAGAACAGACACACAGGACAGAATCATACAAGGGACTATTTATAATTTTTTGAGGACCCACCATACTCTTTATGATAGTGGCTGCACCATGTTACTTTCCCATCTACAATGAATGAGGGTTCTATTTTCATTACATCCTTGCTAACATTTGTTATTTCGCTGTTTGATAATAGGCATTCTGACTATTGTTTGGTGATATTTCATACTGGTTTTCATTTGCATTTCCCTAATAATTAGTAATGTTAAGCATCTTTTTATGCACCTGTTGGCCATCTGTGTGTCTTCTTTGAGAATATGTCTATTAAAGCCCTTTGCTTATTTTTAATTGGGTTATTTTTATAATAAGTTTTTTACATATTTTGGATATTAACCCCTTATCACGTATATTATTTCAAAATATCTTCTCCCATTAAGTAGGTTGCCTTTTTGTTTTGTTGCGGGCTTCCTTCGCTGTGCACAAGCTTCTTAGTTTAATGCAGTTCTATTTGTTTATTATTGCTTTTGCCTGAGGAGACTGGTCCAAAAAAAATTGCTAAGTCTAATGTGAAAAAACATACTGCCTATGTTTTCTTCTAGGAGTATAGTTTCAAGTTTAACATTCAAGTCTTTAATCCATCTTGATTTTTTTTTGTCATTGTGCAAGATAGTGGTGCGATTTCATTCTTTTGCACGTAGCTGTCCAGTTTTCCCAGCACCATTTATTGAAAAGACTGTTTTTCCCCTTTGTATATTCTTGCCTCCTTTGCATTATTAATTGACAATGTATTAATGGGTTTATTTCTGGGATCTCTATTTTATTTCATAGATCTGTGTGTCTGTTTTAGTGTCAACACCTTATTGTTTTGATTACTATAGCTTAAAATCAGGGAGTGTGATACTTCCAGCTTTGTACTTCTTTCTCAAGATTGCTTTGTCTCTGTAGAGTCTTTTGTGGTTCCATACACATTTTAGAATACTTTGTTCTAGTTTTGTTAAATATACCATTGTTATTTTGTTGGTCATTGCATTGAATCTACAGATTGCTTTGGATAGTATGACCATTTTAGCAATATTAATTATTTCAATCAGAGCAATGTACACATTTTTATTAAATTTTTTAGTGTCTTATAGTCTTCATATTATAAGTCTTTTCTCTCCTTGGTTAAACTTATTCCTAGATATTTTATTCTTTTTGATGAAGTTAGTTGTAAATGAGATTGTTCTCTTAATTTTTCTTTCTGATAGTTCATTATAGAAAAGCAACTGATATCTGTATATTAATTGTGCAACCTGCAACTTTACTGAATTCATTCATTAGTTCTAATAAAGTTTTTGTTAAGTTTTTAAGGTTTTGTATCTATAGTATCATGTAATCTGCAAATAATGACTGTTTTATTTCTTCCTTTTCAATTTGGATGCCTTTTAATTTTTTATTGCTTAATTGCTGTGTCTAGAACTTCAAATACTGTTTGGAAGTGGCAAGAGTGGACATCCTTGCCTTGTTCCTGATCTTAAAAGTATAGTTTTTCACTGTTAAGTATGATATTAGCTGTGGGTTTGTCATATATGGTCTTTATTATATTGAGGTATGTTTTTTCTATATTTAGTTTTTAGATTTATTTATTATAAATGGATGTTGAATTTTTCAGTCTATTGAGATGATCATATGATTTGTATCATTTGTCTTGTTAATGTGGTGTATCATCATAATGAATGACTTGCAGATGTTGAACTTCCTTGTATCCCTGGAATAAATCTCACTTGATCGTGGCATACAATTATTTTAATGCATTGTTAAATTTTATTTGCTAATATTTTATTGAGGATTTTTGGATCTATATTTATTGGGGATATTGGCTTGTAATTTTTAGGGGGCAGTGTCTTTGTCTGGTTTTAGTATCAGGGTAATGTTGGCCTAGTAAAGTGGGTTTGGAAGCAATCCTCCCTCCTCAGTTTTATTAAAAAATTTGAAAAGAATAGGTATTAACTCTTATTTAAACATTGGTATAGTTCACATTTGAAGCCAGCTGGTATAACATTTTATACCTGATAACATGCTCTCATGAACTTCATTTCATGTGATTTTTTTAAAAATCCTATGGGACATAAATATCTTTTAAAACTATGTCAAACTGTATTATGATTGTCTTTGCTTGACACACACACAAGGCATTCAAAAAATATTTATGAAATATTTTAATGATTAGTAAACTAATGTTTAGCCGTGACCTGCCCATGGACCAAGTCAAACAGCTGGCAAGTAGTGGAGCTAGGACTGGAAGCCAGGTCTCCCACAGCCAGACCAAGTTTAAAGCAAGCTTCTACTTTGGCTACTTCCTTTGTATTTTTTAGTTTTGTGTTATATCTGCTGGATTATATTGCAAGCAATAAAAAACAACTCTAACTGATTTAGCAGAAAATGATAAGGCTAGTCACAGAAAAGCTAAAATACCTGAGTCAGAAAGCAAGAGAGCATCACATATCTGGGCAGGAAAAACCAAGTGTATGCTACTGGGATCCAGTGTCAGGATGGTTAATATGTACTTCAAAATGGGTCATTCTTGGATGCTATAGTCACCATTCAGAGTCCCAAGAAATAATCTGATGGGCTTATAACTCATCTGGGTCAGCCCCTGGTCAGGGAAGTTGTCTCGTCATGGGTCTCTTAATTGATATTCACAAAAGAATATTGGGTATACAAGGGCAAATAATTTCTCAAATAAAATCAGTACCAAAACTAGGGGAGGGAAGGTATTGCTAGGCAAAAAAAGAGCAGATGTCATAAATAAATGAACTGAATTCTTCTAATTGAATATTGGCATATTTGGTCTGAATATTTTCAAGAATATTTAACAAAAAGGTGGAAAGGCTACTATAGCCTTGCACAATATCACAGGCTTTCTTTCATTCACGTATCTTGCACCATTCTCCTAGGGCTTGTGAATGGTGCCAGCTCAGATTGTACAGGCCAAGAGCTAGCCTGGCCATCCCCCAAATCCAGGTTGTAGAGTTGTGTCATTTTAAGGGGTCATTCAGATTTCACCTTGGGTGCCAGACTTTATGCTTAAGTATTTTATTAAATGTCAGCAGAGATAGGAATTGTATTTCCTTATGGAGGTACTCTTGATGTATTTATCTCAGAAAGCTCAAATACTAAACTCATTCATGCTAAACTGGCAGATTTTATAGGACATTCTCCTGACTGAACCCTTTGTAGCACAATCAATTGCTTTCATATAATGGAAATATTTACATGTGTGCTTAATGTTAATTAAGCTTTATGTAACTTCAATCTGAGGACTTATATGGCAAACCTATAACCCATGTCTTAAAAAAAATACTTTATTGAAGTATGTTATACATACAATAAAATGTGCCCCTTTAAGTGTATAATTCTCTGAGTTTTGACAAAAGAATATGCTCCTGTAACACCACTACAAACAACATGTAAAACATTCTGTCACCCCCGCCCAGTTTTTATGCCCCTTGCAATCAACCTCCCTCAAGTAAACACTGATATAACTTTTATCATTTTAGATTAGTTTTGCCTCTTTTAGAAGTTCATATTAAAAGGAAACCTACTGTATGTTGGCTTTTCTGTCTTACTCTTTTTACTCAAAGTAAGTTTTTTGAGATTCATCTATGTTATTGTGCATATCAACAGTTTGGATTGCCAAGAAGTTTCTTATTATATGATTATGCCACACTTTGTTTATCCATTAACCTGTTGATGAAAATTTGTACTGTTTCTGGTTTTAGGCTACTATGAATAAAGCTACTGTAAAATTTGTGTACCAGTGAAAAGAAAAATGTTTTTATTATCTCTGTTTTCTTTTATATGACACAACATAGTATAGTTATGGAAATTGCCTTTGAATCCAAAGTATCTGCATTCTATTTCACTGTCACACAAGAAATTTTACTGTTCTATAAGCTGGCTCTGTGGGACTTGGTATACTCAATATTCCCAACTTTAAATGAGAGAACTGACATTATCCAAAATGTTATCTAAATTCTTAATTCAAATTCCTCTTGCTTTATAAAACTTTCCCAAGGTATGCTACTCAAAACTAACCATTTTCTTCTTCATTTTACCCAAGTTCTTTATTTATAGCACTGATATAATTAATACACATGAAAAATTACCTACAATTAAATTAATTATGTGAACATATAATTCCTTTACCAATTTGTGACATTTGTGTAGCTCATATTCCCAGTATGTAGCACAATGTTATGTGTATTAGTGATAAAGTGAATGTTCAATAAATCCAGGATATGGCTCACTCATCCTGGTTCTGAATGCACTACATAAACAAATTGAATAAAAATAAATATCTGTACACATACTTACGCTAAATAAACATTTAATACTCAAACAATTGATAATTTTTTTAAAAAAGTTAACTAATTTTGCTTTACTATGCCTGAGAGTACATAGGCCCAGAAAAATGAAACCAGTGAGATAATAACTTTGAAGTCTCAACAGGGAAATAATACATTTAACAAAAGAGAATTATAGCAAAACTAGATTAAATGTTTTGTTTTTTGTTTGTTTTTAAATATATTTTTATTGATTTCAGACAGGAAGGGAGAGGGAGATAGAAACATCAATAATGAGAAAAAATAATTGGTTGGCTGCCTCCTGCACACCCTACACTGGGGATCGAGCCCGCAACATGGGCATGTGCCCTGACCAGGAATTGAACCATGACCTCCTGATTCATAGATTGATGCTCAACCACTGAGCAACACTGGCCAGAATACATTAAATGTTTTATAAAAATAACACAAAGGTGCACAAAATATATGAAAAATTAAAATTTGTATAAAAAGACTTAAATGGAATACTGTGTGGCTGTAAAAAATGAAGGATCTCTAATGAACAAAATCTAATGAACAAAGTAAACTGATGAACAAAATAGATCCAGAGATATAGAACCATGAATAGACTGGTGAATTTCAAAGGGAAGGTGGGGGTTGGGGTTTTGGGAGGGAGAGATTAACTGGGGAACTTATATTCATATATGCATGGCCCATGGACACAGACAATAGTGTTGTGAAGGCTTGAGAGGGCCGGGTGCAGGAAGAAGGGGTTCAATGGGAGGAAAAAAAACAAAAACAACAACAAAAAAGTGGACATCTGTAATACTTTCAACAATAGAGATTTTTAAAAAAAGAGAATGGGGAAGAAAATGGTGGCCAAATAGGCAGAAGTGTCGTGCACCTCCTTCTGGAGCCAGACCAGAAAAGCAACTAAATTAGAGAAGACCCACCCAGAATTAAAAAAATTAGACACAGCTGAGAAGACAATTTTCAGTAAGGAAGGGCAGAGGACGCCTAGAGAACTCTGCTTGTCAAACATAACCCATGTGGAACCACCACCATGCCCCAGCAGTGAGTGGTGCAGTACCTCCCGGCAGGCTCCCCGATGTCTGCAGTGAGCACTCGCCAGAGTGACCTCCCACACCAGGCCTCCTCACCAGTCTGCTGGGACCCAGTGTCCCAGCATCTAGCAGTGAGTGCAAGCCAGGGGGACCTGCCACAACTCTGGGCCCCAGAACCTTGCTGCCAGTCTGACCCAGAGCCATCTGGTGCCTGCTCCATCCAGAGGCCCAGAACCTGCTGCCAGGGTGACCTGGAACAACCCACTGTGTGCCCCAGTCTGGGCCACAGGAGAGTATGGACTGTTCGACCCAGAGAAACATGCCCCCACTCCACCCCGGGCCCAGGACGTTCACCCTTGGAGTAATCCAACCCATACCCGACTCCAGGCCACAGGAGAGCTCTGACTAAGTGATCCAGAACAACCCACACCCCTCGTAATGTAAACACAGATATTTACATTACGATTCATTAACAGTAGCAAAATTACAGTTATGAAGTAGCAATGAAAATAATTTTATGGTTGGGGGTCACCACAACATGAGGAACTGTATTAAAGGGTTGCAGCATTAGAAAGGTTGAGAACCACTGTCCTAGATCATAGGTCAACGCTCAACTGCTGAGCTACACCGGCTGGGCTGAAAGTCTAAATCTTAAAATTATGCTTTTCTTCTATTTGTTACTTCTAAAATGAGCTTAATTTTAATAATCTGAGATGTGGTAATTTTTTTTTTATTATGAAAGAAGTACATAACCAGACCCTGAGAAACCTGAGGTAAGGGGTGATTTGGCAGGGTGATTAATAGACACTGCCAAGCAAATCTCTCGGTTATACTTTTTCCTATTGTGCTATTGTCTTGTTCCTTTATTATTTATAAGGTTATCATTTACTTGGCTTTAATTTGAATGCCAGGATTCTGACACATTATACTTATTGTTCCTCTATTTCTAATAAAAATTCCATTACACTTTTTACATAAACAGAAAATTTATTGCACGGTTTATTACCAGGTTAGCACTTCAACTCTAGACTGAATGTATACATAGAGCTTTAAAGTAAGATGGGACAATCTTTACAAAATGAATTATTTTCTATTTTTGATCTAGAGACTCATTTTTCTTAATTATTTTTGATGTTTTTTTCCCATTACAGCTCCACTTTACATTTTCAGAGAATCAAAATTATTAACTAGTTTCCTTTAAAATGGATGTAAATTCTGAAAAATTACTTCCCTGTAATTATTTCTGTCACCTGGAAAAAAAGGTATGTTGTTCAGAATGTCACAAATCATTAAGAAATATATTTTATGCATAGTCAATTCTACCAGGAGAAATGTGTCTTTTATGAATAACTCCCTGTAGATATTGAGTAAATCTCAGAGTTAAATTTTCAGGTCTAGTTTGGTAATAACAGGTTTGGGTGCCATGTGCAGTGGGCAAAAACAAAGAAAAGCAAACTTTTTGAAATAATAACATATTGAATTGACATTTAAGTCTATTAAGATGTCATAGTACCAGTTGGCAAATTCTACAGAAATTGAATTTAAGGAGAGGGGTAGTAGAAAGGAGTATTTTGTGATTATTGTCTTAGTTTTGTGATATATATATATATATATATATATATATATATATATATATATATATACACATATATATATATAATGAAAAGGACAAAATATTTAAAAGGATGTGACACAAGTCAATAAAGGATCATTTACTAGACTTCTTAGAGGTTTTCTATTTTTAAGCTATATACATTCACATTATAAGAAGTTGACCAGATACCTGTAGATTATATTTTATGAAGTAATTTTTAAAATATTCTATCTGATAATTTTCTCTTTTCATACAGTTTATTTTTTTGTATTTTTAAAATAGCAGCATTAGATTTTAGAGTGAATAAATGATTATAATTCAGGATTTTAAAAACATTTTCTTGCCATAAAGCTGCATGGATATCAAATTGACCTTCCATTCCCACTGCATTGACTGGGTTTGTTACTTAAGAAGCACATTCTCATGAACATATCAAATGTCCCAATTCCTTCCAAACTAAAATAAAAGTTAACATTGCCAACTCAGCAGTGATAAAAAGAAAATGAGTGCATATATAACTTTAGTAGATACTAGAAAATAGTTTCTTTTAGTTTTTGTAGTTCTATTTCTAAGCAATAATGTTCTAAAAATTTGTTTATCAAATACCAATTAAAAAATAAAACACCTCAAGGTGCCTACAAAGTTGAAAACATTTACTCATCACTTCTTTTTTTTCTTTTTCTGGACTTATTGGTAGGGAGAGGAGAATCGATCACACTCAGTGTTTCAGCTAAAATGTTATCAAGACTAGAGGTTTTTGTTCTTTGGCCTAGTTTATATCTTTTGAATTTCAGATCTTGATGTTAATCTACTTCTTGCATTCCTGCTGATTAAGATGACAAAAATTCAAGATTGTACACACTAGTTCTTTACATGTCTTAAGTGTATTTATTTTTAGATTTCAAACAATTAGTTTCCCCTTTTGTTCTTGAAGGGGGAGAGGGGTTACTGATATAGGGGAAAGAAATTCCTGCATTTAACATTCAGAACCTGTTTATTATTTTCTTTGATTTTGATCCTCCTTGAAAGACTAACCAAGAAGAATGTTTATTCATTATGATGATTTACAAATACTTGTACATAGAAGTTACATAGTATCTCTTTAAACATTTTAAATGTGATCTTATTCAGTTAATCATTTTACAACTAAATTGAATAATCCACTCCTGAATTCATTGATTGTTTTACTAAGTTTAAATTACTTCAGTTAATTTATAGTAACTTAAAGTAATTTGGTTGATCCCCAAAATGGTTTTGTTTATAATATTATTGTTGAAAAAGTGTGGAAACTGTAAATTTACCTATTTTAAATAAACAAAAGCAAATAAAAATAATTTGGGCAGAAAAATGGCTTTATTTTGACAATTTACATCAATAAATATTAAAAGACTATGCAATTTTACTAGTACACAACAACATCACTCCAATTTTAGGCAACATTTCAAAGTAAGGAAAGATCCTATACAACACGTTTGACAGAAGCAGATTGGAAGAAGCATCTGCTCAATTACTTCACCCTCCATACTTAACAACACACTGAAAAATATATGCTGCATTCAAATAAAACGCAAACTTTAAGGTATTACGGCTGTAGAAATCAAAGATTTTCTGCTAATTATAACCTGGTATTGCAACTATACCCATGGTCACCATTATTAAACAAGAATATCATGGAATATTAAGAAGAGGATATGCAAAACTTGAATCTTTTTTTAAAAATTTCTTTATTAAGGTATCACATATTTGTCCTCATCCCCCATTCCCATCCCACACTCCTCCCCACACATGCCCCCACACCCCTGTTGTCCTTAACCGCTGGTTAGGCTCATATGCTTGCACACAAGTCCTTTGGTTGATCTCTCCCCTTTACCCCCACCCTCCCCTACCCTCCCTCTGAGGCCTGACAGTCTGATCCATGCCTCCTTGTTTCTGGGTCTGTTCTTGTTCATCAGTCTATGTTGTTCATTATTTCCCCTAGATGAGTGAGATCATGTGCTATTAGAAATACACTTATAAGAACCGAAAATGAGACAAGCAATAATGGTTATGGTGACAGGCAAATGAATCAGTCTGTAGTGTGCTTCTTTCTGGGCCAACAATTCTTTTGAGACCCAATTTCAATATCCAAAAGTTCCTTATGTGTACATGTCGGCACTGACCCCTCAGCTCTGGATGGTGGACAAATGGTGGTAATGCAGGTCCGACTCTCTCTGATTTGATCCTGGGCAACCTGCAGTGATGCGCAGCTGCTAACTGCTAGTATGGGAAGGCCACGTCAGTGTCTTCCATCTCTGGACTGCTCCTCTTCTGTCTTCATGGCTGGAGTAGTCCTGTCGATTCCTCTCTGTTGCTGGAATCCACATGGTCTCTGAGTTGTTTTCTGAAAATATACAAACATGTTCTCAACCAAAAGTTAATAAAGGAATATTTTCTATAAATTTGACTTGGGAACCTATTTCGTTTTTTTGCCCAAATGATTTTCCTCTGGCTTGTTTTGACACCATGTGTGTTTTTCATGGGTGTCTTGCTTTTAGCCTTACAATTAATTTTCTAAAGTATTAATTTTCTAGATGTAATTTACTTACAGGATATTTTTCCTTACATGATATTCTTCTACTATCCCCTCCTTTTAAATTTTAATTTTTAGCACTATAATATTACTGTTTTAGGTTCATTACATGGAGCACAATTTTATCATGAGATGAACTACCAATGAAAATTTTAGTTAACACTTTAGGAACACCTTTTTGTCCAGTACAATTAATTTTTCTAGAATATTTGCTTGTTTCAACTAGCCAATTTAAATTTGCCTGAAAACTTGACTACTATTTTACTGGCAAATTTATTACTCTAACAACAATCTTATTTTACCCTGTAAATATTAGTGGAAGGGATTATTTGCCTTCTTGAGTAGGTCCTGAGCATTCCTGGTAGTAGGCTGGATTTAGATATCATAAACCCACTTCCCCACACCATGGGTACAAGACAACTCAAACAATTCTTGTTGGAGTGAGAGGGCAGCTGCTGTCGGCCAAGTCTCTGTCAGTCACCTGGGTCCTGATCTGAGCTGGGCATGGGAAGCACGAAGCAGCCATGGGGGCAGGCGACCTCCCTCAGAAGGGGCTAGGGTTCAGGCCCCTGCAATGTTGGGGGGGTGAGGGTCTGTGCCCCACCTCTGTTGATCCCAAAATTCTCTCCTGATGGCCCCTCTGTGACTGTGCCTGTCTTAGATTGTTCCTTCCTTGAGGAATCTTACCCGTCTCTGGCTAACCAGCCATCCTCCGGGGCCAAGCAGGGTGACGTGAGGTTCAGTTTTGTCTCCTTGGTAGCCTATGCCTCCGTGGCCTCCATGCCCAGCACCTGCCTTGGGATCCCCTCGCCTGCTGGTGGGGCCGCAGCACTGATCACATATCTTGTGGAACCCGGGTTTCTTCTCCAGGGAAGGCTCAGTTCGCCCCACTGGGTGAGAGACAGATCCATGGCACCAGTCATCACGAGACTTCAACCTCGGCATGAACAGAGAGCTCATGCAGCAGCTGTGAGCAATTGAATTGTGAGAAGAGGGTCTCTCTTGGCCTAAAGGGTAAGAGGGACCAATATAGAATGCTCAGGTAGCTTCCCAGGAGGCCCTCTACACAATGAAAAGGATTAAATCCTTACAAGTCCTTTTTAAATTGCTGCCAGACATTCAAAGAATTAGTTTGTAAGTTTGTTTGGGATAATTGTATACTATTGTAATTAGTATAATGTTGTAATTCTAAAGTATCAAGAGATGTGTGAAGTTTGTCTCCAAGGACCAAACAGATGATTTTTTTTTTAATCCCCAAGGGTGCGAGGAACTATTATAAGTACTGGGGGTGATCCAAATCTGGGAAAAATTTTAATGACAGTATAGAACAATATCATGTAAGGATATTCTTTGTTCTAGTCCATGGCAATTCCCTTTCAAACTGGCTGTTAATTTCTTTTTATATAGACAAGGGCTTAGTTACATTTTCTGCACCTCTACCAGGAGCAAGTAGTGACAGTAGTGACACCCTTTCTTTGGTGTCCACACAAGCCAGAAACCTCTCTTTAATTGTACACACAAAGGGGTATTGTTTTGATTTTGTGTCATACAAAAGGGAAGCTGGGTGGAGACCTTTGTGTATGTATACTTTCTTGCCCTACCCATGGACCTCCTGGATGACCAGGGTGTTTGGTATTATTGGTAACTACATTAGTCAGGGGTTCAGCCCACGTAAGGGGTCTTACCCATGAAGGGTCAGGAGCATAAGACCAAAATACTTACCCTCTTGTCCCAGGTAAAATTAGCGTACTTCTGATGATTGCTAGTGTGGCTCGAAAGGCGTTCTCAGGCATTCTTGGGTTTCTGGTTACCTCACAATTTCTTCCCTGAGGTTTGACGTTCTGATTGATGTTTCTCTGTTTCTGGATCTATTTTTTTCCCCATCAGTTTAAGTTGTTCATTATATTCCACAAATGAGTGAGATCATGTGATATTTATCTTTCTCTGCCTGGCTTATTTCACTAAGCATAATGTTCTCAATCTCCATCCATATTGTGGCAAATGGTAGGAGCTCCTTCTTTTTTATCGCAGCGTAGTATTCCATTGTGTAGATGTACCACAGTTTTTTAATCCACTCATCTGCTGATGGGCACTTAGGCTGTTTCCAAATCTTAGCTATGGTGAATTGTGCTGCTATGAACATAGGGGTGCATATATCCTTTCTGATTGATGTTTCCAGTTTCTTGGGATATATTCCTAGAAGTGGGATCACTGGATCAAAAGGGAGTTCTATTTTTAGTTTTTTGAGGAAACTCCATACTGTTCTCCACAGTGGCTGCACCAGTCTGCATTCCCACCAGCAGTGCACGAGGGTTCCTTTTTCTCCACATCCTCGCCAGCACTTGTCATTTGTTGACTTGTTGATAAAGGCACTTCTGACAGGTGTGAGATGGTACTGCATTGTTGTTTTGATTTGCATCTCTCTAATGATTAGTGATTTAGAGCAAGTTTTCATATGTCTCTTGGCCTTCCTTCTGTCTTCTTTCAAAAAGTGTCTATTTAGATCGCTTGCCCATTTTTTGATTTGGTTGTTTATCTTCTTTTTGTTAAGCGGCATGAGTTCCCTGTAAATGTTGGAGATAAACCCTTATCGTTGATATCATTGGCAAATATGTTCTCCCATGCAGTGGGCTTTCTTGTTGTTTTATTGATGGTTACCGTTGCTGTGCAAAAGCATTTATTTTGATGTAGTCCCACTTGTTTATTTTCTCTTTAGCTACCATTGCCCTAGGAGCAGTATCAGCGAAGAAGTTCTTTTGGCATATGTCAGAGATTTTTCTGCCTGTAGATTCCTCTAATATTTTTATGGTTTCCTGTCTTATGTTTAAGTCCTTGATCCATTTTTAGTTTATTTTTGTGTATGGTGTAAGTTGGTGGTCTAGTTTTCATTTTTTTGCATGTATCTGTCCAATTACCCAACACCATTTGTTGAAGAGACTGTCTTGACTCCATTGTATGTTAATGCCTCCTTTGTCAAATATTAATTGAGCATAGTGATTTGGATTGATTTCTGGGTTCTCTATTCTATTCCATTGATCTATATGTCTGTTCTTGTGCCAATACCAGGCAGTTTTGAGAACAGTGGCTTTGAAATATAGCTTGAAATCTGGTATTGAGATCCCTCCTACTTTGTTCTTCTTTCTCAGGATTGCTGTGGCTACTCGGGGTCTTTTTTTTATTCCAGATGAATTTTTGGAAACTTCATTCCAGGTCTGTGAAGTATTCCATTGGAATTTTAATGGGAAGTGCATTGAAATTATAGATTGCTTTGGTTAGTATGGACATTTTGATGATGTTGATTCTACCAATCCATGAACATGGTATGTTCTTCCATCTGTTTATGTCTTCCTCTATCTCTTTTTTCAGTGTTGTGTAGTTTTCCGCATATAGGTCTTTTACCTCCTTAGTTAAGTTTATTCCTAGGTATCTTAACTTTTTTGGTGTGATGATAAATGAGATTGCTTTTTTAGTCTCTCTTTCTGTAAGTTCATTATTGGTGTATAGAAATGCCATAGCTTTCTTAAAATTTATTTTGTATCCTGCTACTCTGCCAAATTCATTTATTAAGTCTAATAATTTTTTGATGGAGTCTTTAGGGTTTTCTATGTACAATATCATGTCATCTGTAAATAAGGACAGTTTTACTTCTTCTTTTCCAATTTGGATGCCTTTTATTTCTTCTTCTTGTCTGATTGCAATGGCTTGTATTTACAACACTATGTTGAACAGGAGTGGTGAGAGTGGGCAGCCCTATCTTGTTCCTGTTCTTAGGGGAAATGGTTTTAGTTTTTGCCCATTGAGTATGATGTTGGCTGTGGGTTTGTCATATATGGCTTTTATTACATTGAGGTATGATCCTTCTATTCCCAGCTTGCTGAGAGTTTTTATCAAGAAAGGGTGTTGGATTTTGTCAAATGCTTTTTCTGCATCAATTGATATGACTATGTGATTTTTATCTCTCAATTTGTTTATGTGATGTATCACGTTTATTGATTTGCGAATATTGTACCATTCTTGCATCCCAGGGATAAATCCTACTTGGTTGTGGTGTATGATCTTTCTGATGTACTGCTGGATTCGATTTGCTAGAATTTTGTTGAGGATTTTGGCATCTATGTTCATGAGGGATATTGGCCTGTAATTCTTTTTCATTGTGTTATCTTTATCTCATTTTGGTATTAGGGTGATGCTGGCTTCATAGAAGAAGCTTGGAAGTGTTCCTTCTTCTTGAATTTTGTGGAATAGTCTGAGGAGGATAGGTTTTAGCTCTTCCTTGAATGTTTTGTAAAACTCCCCTGTGAAGCCGTCTGGCCCTGGGCTTTTGTTTGCTGGAAGCTTTTTGAAGACTGCTTCAATTTCTTCTATAATTAGCTTATTGAGATTTTTAGTCTCTTCCTGAGTAAGTTTTGGAAGTTTGTGTTTTTCTAGGAATGTGTCCATTTCCTCCAGGTTGTCTAGTTTGTTGGAAAAGAGTTGTTCATAGTATTTTTTGACAATCCTTTGTATTTCTGTGGGGTCTGTTGGTATTTCACCTCTTTCATTTCTGATTTTGTTTATTTGGGTCCTCTCTCTTTGCTTCTTGGTGAGCCTGGCTAGAGGTTCATCAATCTTGTTTATCCTTTCAAAGAACCAGCTCTTGGTTTTGTTGATCTTGTGTATTGTTTTTTTGGTCTCTATGTCATTCATTTCTGCTCTGATCTTTATTATTTCCTTCCTTCTGCTCACTGTAGGCTTTTCTTGTTGCTCCCTTTCTAATTCTTTGAGTTGTTGAGTTAGATGGTCTATTACCATTTTTTTCTTGTTTTTTGAGGTAGGCCTGTAGAGCTATACACTTCACTCTCAGGACTGCTTTCATTGTGTCCCATAGGATTTGCTATGTTGTGTTTTTATTGTCATTAGTCTACAGGATGTTTTTAATTTATTCTTTGATCTCATTGATAACCCAATCATTGTTTAGTAGCATGCTATTCAGTTTCCAAGTGTTTGAATTTTTTGGAATGTTTTTCTTGTAGGTTATTTCTAATATTATGCCATTGTGGTCTGAGAAAATGCTTGATATGATTTCAATATTTTTGAATTTGGGGAGACTTTGCTTGTTACCCAATATGTGGTCTATTTTTGAGAATGTCCCATGTGCACTTGAGAAGAACGTATATTCCATGGCTTTGGGGTGAAATACTCTGAAGATGTCAATTAGGTCCATCTGATCTAGTGTGTCATTTAGAATTGCTGTTTCATTGCTGATTTTTTTGTCCACAGGTTTTATCCATTGATGTCAGTGGTGTATTAAAGTCCCCTACTATGATTGTATTGATGTCGATCTCTCCCTTGATATCTTCCTGGAGATTTTTTATGTATTTGGGTGCTCCTGCATTGGGTGCATATACGTTTACCAGAGTTATATCTTCTTGCTGGATTGCTCCCTTTAGTATTATGTAGAGGCCTTCCTTATCTCTTATTATGGCCTTTACTTTGAGGTCTATTTTATCTGATATAAGTATCACAACCCCAGCTTTTTTCTCATTTCCATTTGCCTGGAAAATGTTTTTCCATCCCTTCATCTCAGTCTGTGTGAATCTTTTGCTCTAAGGTAGGTCTCTTGTAGACAGCAAATATATGGGTCATATTTTCTTATCCATTCAGCGACCCTATGTCTTTTGATTGCTGCATTTAATCCGTTTACGTTTACTGTTATTATTGATAAGTACCTGTTTGTTGACATATTTTTCCTTAGTGTTTGTGTTTCTTCTTGCCTTTCTCTTTCTTCTTTTTTACAGCAGCCCCTTTAGCATTGCTTGCATTGCTGGCTTGGTAGTGATGAACTCTCTTAGCCCTTTTTTGTCTGTGAAGCTTCTGGTTCCACCTACAATTTTGAATGATAGCCTTGCTGGGTATAGTATTCTTGGATTCAGTCCCTTGTTTTGCATCACTTTGTATATTTCATTCCATTCCCTTCTGGCCTTGTGTGTTTCTGTCGAGCAATCAGTTGATATTCTGATAGGAGATCCCTTGTAGGTAACTTTCTGTCTCTCTGGCAGCCTTTGAGATTCTTGCTTTGTCGTTGGTGTTCGTCAATTTAATTATGATGTGTCTTGGTGTCGGTCTTTTGGGGTTCAACTTATTTTGGACTCTGTGTACTTCTTGGACTTGGATAGTTTTTTTCTTGCCAATATCAGGGAAGTTTTCTGTCATTATTTCTTCAAACAGGTTTTCTATTCCTTGCTTCTCTTCCTCTCCTTCTTTTATCCCTATTATTCGAAGGTTGTTTCGTTTTGTGTTGTCCCAAAGCTCCCTTAGGCTCTCCTCTTGCTTTTTAAGTCTTCTTTCCAGTTGCTGCTGTGTTTTTGTGTTTTTTCCTACCTTGTCTTCTAATTCGCTGATGCGGTCCTCAGCTTCTTCTACTCTACTCTTTAAGCCTTCCATTGTGTTCTTTATTGCAGCTATGTCGTTCTTCATTTCCTCTTGGTTTCTTTTCATGTTGGTGACATGTTCATTCACCTCCTTATAGTTCTCATTGAGTTGTGTGTATTTGTCATCCATCCGTTTAAACATCCTTATGAGGAATACTCTGAATTCTTTCTCTGTTAAGCTGCTAGCCTCAAGTTCATTTAACTTCCTTTCTAGTGATTCCTCTTTTTCTTTCCTTTGGGGATTTCCTTTTTGTCTCCACATGTTTTCCTGTAATGTTTTAATTGTAGATCCAATTGCTTTCCTACCCAGGTTCTTTTGGGGATGGTGCTACTGGTGTAATCTCTCAGTTCTCCTGTGCATGGTAATCTAGTGTAGCTCCCTACTTGAGCTACTTGGGTTCTCTTGATGTAGGCCTGCAAGCTTGAGAGGCACAACTGAGGTGTCTAGAAGTCAGCAGCTATGGAGGGGAGTGTACCAGTTTTTGCTGTCTTGCACCCTTAGTTGAAATCACGCGTGTCCAGTGGGGACTCACAGTGGCACCCACGAACTGTCTGTTGGGAGAGCTCACAGTGGCTCCCACTAGCACCCTGTTTATAGATGGGCTCAGGGTGTCTGCCTGTTGTAAATTCACTTTTGTGGAGGTGTGTTTGCAGGGGCAGAGCTCTGATGCACTCTGAGGGGTCCTGGCACTGAGTTTTAGCATTTAGGGTGGATGTGGACCGTTATTCAGGAAGAAGGTTTCGGAATTTCTGCTGCGGGGCAGCGTGTCCTTGGCTGTACAGAATCCCACCCAGTAAGGGCTCGAAGCAGCTCCCCAGAGGACCCCTTGGATATATGGGCTCAGGGTGCCTTCCCTTGTCTGTGGCCTTGAGTTTTCCGGCTCTGGAAGTGTGCGCGAACTGGTGGCGCGCCTGCTTGCGCAGAGCTCTGACACACTCTGCGGGGCCTTGGCACTGAAGTTAAACAGCTAGGGTGTATGTGGGACGTTATTCAGGAGAAAGAATTTCAGAATTTCTGCTGTAGGGCAGCGAATCCTTGGCTGTACAGAATCACACTCAGCAGGGGCTCAAAGTAGCTCCCCAGAGGACCCTGTGGATATATGGGCTCAGGGTATCTTCCCTTGTCCGTGGCCTTGAGTTTGCTGGCTCCTGAAGTGTGCACAAACTGGTGGCACACCTGCCTGTGCAGGGCTCTGACGCACTCTGAGAGGCCCTGGCACTGAAGTTGCACAGCCAGAGTGTCCGTGGGCAGTTATTTAGGAAGAGTCAGTTCAGAAATTCTACTGCAGGGCCGCGCACCCTTGACTGTGCAGAATCCCCCCCTCAGGGGCTCTCAGTGGTTCCCAAGCACTGCCTGGGTAGTAGAGTGCTTGGGTGCCTACGGGCTGGGAACGCAGCGAATCCTGAGTTCTGGTGCTGGGGAGAGGGAGGTTGTACTTACTGCTTTCAGCGGTGCACTTTTGGATGTGAAGGTCTCTGGGTTCGCGCATCTGCAGCTGGGGTGGCAGGTCTTCTACCAGAGTGGCTGTAGTGTCCTGGTTTGCTTCTGAGACCAGAAGGGGTGGTGGTGAGGCTAGGATTCTAGTCTCTAGCAGTTCTGTTCTTAAAGATGGCGGGGTCTCTGTGCTGCTGGTGTCCTCCCCGGAGTGTTTTCAGCGGCCGCGGGGTTTTGCCAACCAAGACTGCCTGGATTGGAAGCCCCCTGGAAGAACTGCAGGGTATAACTGTCCCTATTTCACTCACACACACACCCAAACACGTCCACACACACCTCTATCACTCCTTCACTCGATCACACACTCTCCCTCCCTACCTTCCTGCCAGTCGCCATCATGCCGGGAAATCGCTTGAATCTTAATAGAAAAAAAAAAATCCAGTTCAGGGACCATTCCCTGTTTTTCAGCTAAGAGTTTCATTTGGGTCTTGGTAAGAGGTGTTGGATTCAAATATCAACTATAATAAAAGCCTACCATATTGTATTTGTAGTTTGTATAAATTTTCATAGAATTACATAGATAATAAATAGTTCAAGGTTTGGGAATTTTAGGATGTTCTCTGATAGAGTTTTTATCAAGTGGAGGAGATATGGTGAGAGTATAACGATTATGTTTATTAAAATATGCTTTTCTTCCATTCAAAGTGTAAATTTGATGTCTTTAGATGTCTGCATTACATAGTTTGTAATATTGAAAAATAATTAACATGTTGTGTTTTGAATTTGCATCAAAATTACATATATTATCTGACTTCTTATAACAGCTCTGTGAAATAAGAGTTAAGCTATACATAGGCAATTGCTATGGCTAGAAACAGTGCAAGGCATCATACATATAGATAAATAGAGATGTCACACATCTACATGACAATAAAGACTAAAACAATCCAAAGTTTGCTTAAAACTTTATGTTTGCAAAACAAAACAGGGACCTGGAATCAGATGGTTTAGGGCCCAGTTCTGACACTTATAAGCTGTGTTATTTATAACAAATTAGTTTTCTGAAACAGAATATTTATTTGTAAAATTAAGAGAAAGATTAAACCTAATTCATAGGATTCTTCTGAGGATTAAATACACTATCTTGCATTAAGTGCTTAGCACAGTATTTGATATATTTTAAGCACTTAATACATTGTATGTATTACTTATATTTCTTCCATGCTCCCTTTTTAACTCAAAAAAGTGTATTAGCTGTAGCCGGTTTTCTCTGTGGTTAGAACCTTGGCTCACAGACTGAAAGGTTCTGGGTTTGATTCCTGGTCAAGTGCACGGTTAGATCCCTAGCCTGACCTGCTTTGGGATGCATGCGAGAGGCAACTAATTGATATGTTTCACATTGGTGCTTCTCTCTTTATCACTCTCTCTCCCCCTTCACCCTCCCTTCCACTCTCTCTAAAAATCAATGGAAAAATATCCTCTGGTGAGGAATAAAAAAAAAAGTGTATTTGGGTTTTTTGGTTGTTTGTTTTGTTTTTTGTTAATCCTCATCCAAAGATATTTTTCCATTGATTTTTAGAGAGAGTGGAAGGGAGAGGGAGAGACAGAGTGAAACATCAATGTGAGAGAAAGACATCGATTGGTTGCCTCCTGCACTCACCCCGACCAGGGCCGGGGAACCTGCAACCAAGGTTTGTGTCCTTGACTGGAATTGAACCCAGGACCGTTCAATCTGAGGGCCAATGCTCTATCCACTGAGCCAAACCGGGTAGGGCAAAAAAAAGTGTATTAATTTTTAATATATTTTATAGACATCAGATCAAGGTGGCAGCATAAGTAAACGCCTGTACTCACCGCCTCCCACAACCACATCAAAATTACAACTAAAATACAGAACAACCATCATTCAGAACTACCTGAACTCTGGCTGAATGGAAGTCCTACAACTAGAGAAGTGAAGAAGAAAACACATCAAGACTGGTAAGGGGGGTGGAGGCACAGAACAGGCTGTTCTGACACCCATGTGTGGCGTGTTTTCAATTGGGAGCAATATCTCCACTGTGAGGCCTCGTATGAGAAGGAAGGGATACCAACGCTACACAATATCCCCAGCCCAGGGTTTCAGAGCTGGGAAAAGAAGTCTTCATAACTTCTGGCTGTAAAAACCAGCAGGGATTATACTGAGTGACACTGAGGCTGCTGGAGACCCAGGCAGTTCTTCTTAAAGGGCCAGCACATAGACTTATTCAGACTCAATTCCTCAGCTCCAGCACTGGGGCAAAGGCTCCACTTTTTGGCTGCTTCTCTGTGTTTGTTTCTATTTATTAGGTAAAGCCACTCTACCAATTCCAGGAGGCATAGCAGCTATACCTACTACATAGAAACAAACACAGAGAAACAGCCAAAACGTGGAGACAAAGAAACATGTCACAAATGAAAGAACAGAAGAAATCTCCAGTAAAAGACCTAAATGAAATGGAAGCAAGCAAACTAGTGGATATAGAGTTCAAAATAATAGTTACAATGTTGCTCAAGGACCTTGATGAGAGCATCAAGGGACTTAATGAGAATTTCAAGGATCTTAGTGAGAACATCAAAGATATGAAAAAGGACCAGTATAAATGAAGGATACACTAACTGAAATGAAGAATAATTTACAGGGAGTCAGCAGTAGAGTAACGAGGAATCAAATCAACAATTTGGAATATGAAGAAGCAAAAAACACCCAATCAGAATAGCAAAAAGGAAAAAGAATCCAAAAGATAGCATAAGGAGCCTCTGGGACAACTTCAAGCATATCAACATTCACATTATGGAGGTGCCAGAAGCAGAAGAGAGAGAACAAGATATTGAAAATCTATTTGAAGAAATAATGACAGAAAACTTCTCCTACCTGGTGAAAGAAATAGACTTACAATTCCAGGAAGAACCGAGAGTCCCAAACAACAAGAACACAAAGAGGCCCACACCAAGACATATCAGAATTAAAATGCTAAGGGTTAAAGACAAAGAGAGAATCTTAACCTTTTGCACCCAGATGTCGAGTGTGACTCGACACGGTTAGCATTAGAATAAAGGAATCGAGAAAAAAGCAAGCGAGTGCAAAGGGTTAAAATCAGCAAGAGAAAAGCAGCTGGTTACCTACAAGGAAGTGTAGGTAACCACTGTCATCAGCTGGTTTCTCAACAGAAACTTTGCAGGGAGTGGCAAGAAATATTCAAAGTGATGAATAGCAAGAACCTACAAACAAGATTACTCTACCCAGCAAAGCTCTCATTTAGAATTGAAGGTCAGATAAAGAACTTCACAGATAAGAAAAAGCTAAAGGAGTTCATCATCACCAAATGAGTATAACATGAAATGTTGAAGGGTATTATTTAAAAAGAGGAACAAGAAGTAGAAGTAGAAGAAAGCGGAAGAAAGAAGAAGAAGAAGAAGAAGAAGAAGAAGAAGAAGAAGAAGAAGAAGAAGAAGAAGAAGAAGAAGAAGAAGAAGAAGAAGAAGAAGAAGAAGAAGAAGAAGAAGAAGAAGAAGAAGAAGAAAAAGAAGAAAAAGAGGAGTAAAAAATATGAACAATAAAATGGCAGTAAATACATATCTATTAACAATTGAATCCAAAAACAAAATAAACAAACAAGAAATCTAATGAACAAAATAGAGTAATAAATGAAATAGAATCAGAGGCCTGAAAGCATGGAATAGACAGAAAAATCTCAGGGGTGGGTGGTGGGTGGAAAAGAGTAACCAAAGATCTTACATGCATATATGCATTACCCCATCAACACAGACAACAGGAGGTGAAGGCCTGGGGTGTGGTGTGAACCAGATGGAGGGGGGCAATGATGGAAAAAAATGGGGACATCGTAATACTCTCAACAATAAAGTTTAAAAATATACACACATATATAAACATTTCTAGTATGCAAGGTGGGGCAAAAGTAGTTTTATAGTTGCTCATATGGAAAGCTAATACAATAATAAATACAAGATTAAACTGTGTACTCACAACTGTAAACCTACTTTTGCTCCACCCTGTATATGAACTAGTCTTTCCTTGAGTTTTTATTATATTTCCATTTAAATTTTTTTCTCAAAAGGCATTGTTTCTCTTTTGCAATAAAAAATTGTATCTTTCTGTTACTACATCAGTCTAGATACATAAAATGCCAAATCCCCAAAAAAGTTTTGTTAAGTTAAATATCTTGATTTGTTTTTAGTCACATCTTTTTTAAAAATATTTTTTTATTGATTTTTTACAGAGAGGAAGGGAGAGGGATAGAGAGTTAGAAACATTGATGAGAGAGAAACATCAATCAGCTGCCTCCTGCACACCCCCTACTGGGGATGTGCCCGCAACCAAGGTACATGCCTTTGACCGGAATCAAACCTGGGACATTTCAGTCCACAGGCTGACGCTCTATCCACTGAGCCAAACCAGTTAAAGCTAGTCACATCTTTTATATTACATTCCATACCAGCACCTAAATCTATATTCAGTCTGTCCATTTTATCATCAGGATTCGTTTTTTTCAGTTGGAATTCAACAATATGAGCAAAAAATATATGACATTTGATGAACTTTAATCCCCACGAATAAATCATTGTAAAGAGAAATTCATTTAACAAGTATTAAAACCTGAGGAACTCAATCTCTTTAAAACATCGAATTTTTTGACTTCTGTTTTGAGTTGGTTTTCAATCATTTTACTGTTATTTTTACTCCTGTAGTAATGGGCAATATAGAAGGAGGAAATATACTTGTGCTCAAATATTTAGATAGACATTTATTTTTTGGCTTTAGTATAAATCATGTCTATGTATTTATTTTCCATTGACAGGTGAAATTTGAGTAGTTTTTAAAAAATATTTTTGACAATTAATTGGAATTACTGAACAAGCAATTCTGTTGTTTTAATATGCTTTAGGAAAACAGAATGGGGGAGGAAGATGGTGACTGACAAGATGGCAGGGAGAGAGAGTGTAAGAAAGTGAGGGAGTTAAAGGGGAATGTGTAGATGTTTCTGGAGAGTGTGTGTGTGTGAACTAGGGACAGTTAGATCCGTCAGGACTTTCGGGGAAGGCAGACCAGGTGGTCTTAAACTGCAAGACCTCACTGCCACTGCAAAACTCCCAGGCAACCGGCACTGGCACAGAAACTATGCCATCTTGAAGGGCAAAACTGCTGTGACTAGGATTCTAGCCTCACCACCACCCAGACTGGCCTCAGACGCAACTGGGGACCCTACAGCCACTCTGGACAAAGACCTGCTACCACAGTTGCAGACCCAGGGACACCGAGACTCCATACATCAGACTGTGAGGCCACAGATTTCTGTGAGTCACAGAGAGAATGCCCCTCCCCGTTGGCCTGCAGCAGCAGCATAGGGCCTGCGCCAGTGGTGGCGCACAAGCAGACCTCCCACCGACACTGGGCTGCTGTGAAACCACACCCCCCTAGCAGGCCAAGGACTTTGATTATCAGCATGCACACTGAAGGCCACACTGAGCAACAATGACTTTGATTCTAGGTGCGCACAAGTGGAGACTCTGTTTCTCACCCCATGCACGGGTTATCTAATCGCAGACAGATTCTTGGAGCCGCACAAGGCTGCACTGAGCACCAATGACTTTGATTTTTGGCATGCGCATGCAGGGACTCTGTTTCTGGTTGTGTGAGCACGGGGACTCTATCTGTGCATGCAGACTGATTCTCAGAGCATGCGCAAGGCCCCACTGAGCACCAGTGACTTTGATTCTCCATGTGCACACAGGAACTCTGTTTCTTGCCACCGCACGAACGGGGACCCTGATTCTCAGAGCATGCTCAAGTCCTCACTGAGTACCAGAGACTTCAATTCACGATTTTCGGCACACGCACACAGGGACTCTGATTCCCAGCACACACTTGGAGACCCTGATTCTCAGCACATGCGCAGACCCTGATTCTTGGCGCATGCATGAGGTTGCACTGAGCGCCCGTGAATCTGATTCTCAGCACTCACAGCACCCACCAACTGCGGAAGCCACACATCTCAGAGTCTGAGCTCTTCAGTGATACTCAGGTGGCGCGACGCTCCTGCCACACACAGCTCAGGCCACCACAACTCCTAGCTTGGACCTTCTGGTGATAGTTAGAATGGGGAGACAACAAAAAAACCTGCAAAGGAAAGAAAAAGAGGAATTACCAATAAAGGAAATGAGTGACATAAAGGCATGCAATATGTCAGAAAAATAATTCAGAGTAATGGTCATACAGTTCATAAACTGGATGGATGAGAAAATCAACAACCTATGCAAAAATCAGGAAGAAATAAAAAGTGACATAGCTACAATAAAAAATGCAATGGAAGGTTTCAACAGTAGACTAAAGAAGCTGAGGACTGAATTAGTGAGTTAGAAGATAAGGTAGAGAAACAAGCCCAATCTGAACAGCAACTGGAGAGAAAAAATTAAAAAGCATGAGGAGAGCCTAAGGGAGCTTTGCAACAACATGAAATGAAGTAACATGCGTATAATAGGGGTGCCAGAAGGACAAGAAGAGCAGCAAGGATTAGAGAATATATTTGAAGAAATAATGACAGAAAACTTCCCGGATATGGGGAAGAAAAAAGTCACACAAATACAGAGAGTCCCAACCAAGGTGAACTCCAAAAGACCCATACCAAGACACGTCATATTTACAATGCCAAATGTTAACGACAAAGAGAGAATCTTAAAGGCTGCAAGAGAGAGACAGAGAGTTACCTACAAAGGATCCCCCATCAGATTATCAAATGATCTCAACAGAAACACATCAAGCCAGAAAGAAATGGAATGAATTATACAAAGTGATGCAAAGCAAAGGACTGAATCCAACAATACTCTATTCAGCAAGGTTATCAATCAAAATTGAAGGGGAAATCAGGAGCTTCACAGACAAAAAAAAGGCTAAGGGAGTTTATCACTACCAAGCCAGCAATGCAAGAAATGCTAAAGGAAATGCTGTAAAAAGAAGAAATAGAAAGGAAGTAACACAAGCATAAAGAATAGAAATGGCTACAAACAAGTACCTATCAATAATAACATTAAATTTAAATGGATTAAATGCTCAAATCAAAAGACATCAAGTGACTGAATGGATAAGGAAACATGACCCATATATATGCTGTCTACAAGAGACCCACCTCAGAACAAAGGACTCACACAGGCTGAAAGTGAATGGATGGAAAAATATATTTCAGGTAAATGGAAATTAAAAAAAAAAGCTAAGGTAGCAATTCTTATATCTGACAAAATAGACCTCAAAGTGAAGACCATAACAAGAGACAAGGAAGGTCACTTCATAATTCTAAAGGGATCAACACAACAAGAGGATATAACTCTGGTAAACATATATGCACCCAATGCAGGAGCACCCAAATAAATAAATAAAAAACTTCTGGAAGATATCAGGGGAGAGATTGACGGCAATACAATCATAGTAGGAGACTTTAATACCTCATTAACATTACTGGATAAATCCTCTAGACAAAAAATCAGCAAAGTACTGCAATCTTAAATGACTCACTAGATCAGATGGACTTAATCGACTTCTTCAGAACATTCCACCCCAAAGCTACAGAATATACATTCTTCTCAAGCACACATGGGATATTTTCAAAGATAGACCACATATTGTGACACAAGAAAAGTCTCTCAAATTCAAGAAGTTTGAAATCATAATGTTCTGGGCTACAATCATTGCACAGCTCCTACGTTGCCTGGAGGCAGGATGCCTTGGGACAGAGGGAGGCAGAGTAGGTCACTGAACAATGGGTTGGTTGGAGTTTAGAGGGAGGTGGCGGTTCAAGCTCCGGCCAAGCATTCCCAGGCATTGCACCTGTGCCCTGAGTTTCTTGGAAACGGCTGAAATAACTTTTGTAACCTTTAGGTTGTCAATGTAACTGTCTTAACTCCCTCTTGTGGATTCTGAGTACAAATTTGCTGTAACACCTGTGGTCTGCACTGCTGTTCGGCCTTTACCGCAGTGAAGTGCTGCAACTGTAGTCGCTGGCCAGCTTAATAAAGGCTCATAAATTTTGATCTCTGTCTCTGGTGGTCATTTCTTGGGGGTCGCCCCATAACATTTGGAGGCCCCAGCGAGATACACTCAGGCCACGTTGCCGGTGGACGCCCCAGGTGAGGATACTCCAGTCTCTGTCCCGGGTTCTAGGAAGGCGGAGTGTCTCCTCCAAAATTCGCGATCCGGAAGTAAGAGCCACCTGGACCTCCAGTGGGGAGGTAAGCACCTGGTTTCTGTTTGTGGAACGTTCCCCTGGTGGACTACAGGAGGGCTGGAAACCCGGGCGCGACGGTGCCTGGGGTCCCTGTTACATGTGACCTTAGGGTGCACGTGTCTGGTTTGTCTTGTCTTTGTTGTCCTTGTCTTTGTTAAAATGGGTCAGGGCCAGTCATCTACGTCTATGTCTACCCCCTTACAATGTTTTCTTAAGAATTTTCAGGACTTCAAATGGCGCGGAGGAGACTATGGGACATTGATTTGCAGAGATTGTGTGAATTACAATGGCCCACATTTGGGGTTGGGTGGCTGTCCACTGGGACCTATGATTTAGGAATGGCTTATAAGGTTCATCATATTGTTTATGGCCGTCCAGGTCACCCTGATAAAATCCCTTATATTCAAATTTGGATTGACATCCTCACTGAAAAACCCCGGTGGTTGAAAAATTGCCAGGGCCAAGAAAGGAAATTAAGACAGAGACAGACCTTTTTATTGGCTCGTCCTCCAAAAGGAGACAAGAAGATAGACCCTAAGGTCTTACCAAATTATCCGGAGGATGAGGTACCTGACCGCTGGCCTCCCCCTTATGTTCCCCCTCCAGAGCCCCAACCGGAGGTGGGCCCCTCTGCCTCTCAAGAGGCCCCAATACCCTCACAAATGCCTCTTAGTTCCATTGCCTCACCGTTTCCGGCACCAACATTATCAATGGGACAGTCAGGAGGAGCCCCTGGGAACCCGACCCCGGTGACACCCCTCTACCCTGTGCTCCCTCAGGTGCCTCCGCCCAGAGTGAGAGAAAATCCAGACCCAAGTTCATGGCCCCTGGGGGGCCCGGACAATTGGCCTCCCACTCAGACTCTGTCCACAAACAACCCTTTCAGTCCGCCCCACACCCGGACCTGGACCCCTTATTGCCCACTGGACCTGACTAGCAGAGGGGAGAGAGAGACGGGTCTCGGTGGCCCTGCTCCCATGTTCCCTCTACGCCAGGCGGGTCCCCCTGATCTAGGACCTGATGGTCAGCCTTTTATGGTGTATGTCTTATTTTCAACCAGTGACCTATACAACTGGAAGAACCAAAACCCATCGTTCTCCAAGAATCCCCAAGGTCTGATTTCGCTCCTGGAGTCAGTCTTTTTCACCCACCAGCCAACCTGGGATGACTGCCAGCAGCTACTTCAGACCTTTTTCACCTCAGAAGAGAGAGAGAGAGTAAAAGGGGAAGGGAGGAAGTTAGTCCTTGGGCCAGATGATCAACCCACCACAGACCCAGGGAGGATCCGGGCTATTTTTCCATCCTGAAGGCCACAATGGATCACAACACTGATCAGGGAAGGGAGGCTCTTGACAGGTATCACCAGACTCTCCTGAGGGGCATCCGAGCGGCAGCTAGGAAGCCCACCAACCTTTCCAAGGTAACAGAAACAGTCCAGGGACCAAACGAGAGCCCCACCGCCTTCCTCGAGAGGCTCTGTGAGGCATATCAGGTGTACACCCCAATAGACCCTGATGCCCCAGTGAATTGGCGGGCTATCAATGTAGCGTTTGTGTCCCAGTCAGCCCCAGATATTAGAAAAAAATTACAGAAGTTAGAAGGCTTTGAGGGGAAGTCACTTTGAGAACTGGTCGAGGTAGCCCAGAAGGTCTTTAACAACCGAGAAGATGAGACTGCTAACCTAAATGCCAGAATGGCAAAGGTCCTTCTATCCATGAATGAAGTGAAGGGACAGCAAGGAGGGATGGGAAGAAAGGAATGGGAGAAGAGAGGACAGAACCAAAAGACCCGGCTGGGGAAAAACCAGTGTGCCTACTGTAAGAAAGAAGGGCACTGGAAAAGGGAGTGTCCTGAGTGGCAAGGGAATAAGGCAGCCCCGGTGTTAGTGGAAGAAGTGGACTGAAGGCCTCAGGGCTCTGTGGGCCCCCAGGAGCCCCGGGTAATGCTAAATGTGGGGGGCAAGCCAGTAGATTTTCTAATAGACACCAGAGCCACCTTCTCTGTACTGCAACACCCAGCCGGGCCAGTTTCTAAGGACAGAACTCCCATCCAGGGGGCCACAGGACGAGTAAAGTCTTACCCCTGGACACAAGCCCGGATTGCTAACCTCAGGAAAAAGACTGTTACCCATTCCTTCCTCGTCATGCCTGAATGTCCCTATCCCCTCCTAGGGAGGGATCTGCACAGCAAACTCCAGGCCACAATTTCCTTTGAAGGAGGGGAGCCTCAGGTGCTTCTTCAGGGACCTACAGACCAGGAAAAAATGATCCTCCTCCTCATTTGTCCCCTAGAGGAGGAATACAGGCTGCATGAAGGACCTTCGGAGGCCCCTCCGCAGGATCCTTACCTTGGGAGGCTCCGAGAGGAAATACAGGGGGTCTGGGCGGAAAGGAACCCACCAGGATTAGCAGCTCACAGACCCCCTATAGTGATCCAACTAACCAGTACAGCCACCCCAGTTAGGGTGCGGCAGTACCCTATGAGCCAGAAGGCGAAAATAGGGATAGCAAACCACATCCTAAGATTAAGGGAGGCTGGGATCCTGATTCCCTGCCAGTCGGCATGGAACACCCCTTTACTCCCAGTCCAGAAGCCTGGGACAGAGGACTTTAGGCCAGTACAGGACTTACGAAAAGTTAATAAAAGAGTAGAGACTATCCACCCAATGGTGCCCAACCCATACACCCTCCTGAGCCTGCTCCGGCCTGAGCACCAATATTATACAGTCTTAGACTTAAAGGATGCCTTTTTCTCCCTCCCATTGGTGCCGCAGAGCCAGCCGATCTTTGCTTTTGAATGGACAGATCCAGAAGAGGGGGAGTCAGGACAGTTAACCTGGACAAGGCTTCCTCAGGGATTCAAGAACTCCCCTATCTTGTTTGATGAGGCTCTGAACCAGGACTTAAAGGGGTACCGTCATAGTCACCCGGGCGTCACCCTACTCCAGTATGTCGATGACCTCCTACTTGCTACTGGGGACCCGGAGAAATGTCAACAGGCAACCCGGGACCTGCTGGTGACGCTGGATCAACTTGGGTACTGTGTATTGGCCAAGAAGGCCCAGCTCTGCTCAACCAAGGTAACGTACCTAGGATACAACATCGAAGAAGGTAAGCGGGCCCTCTCAAATAGTAGAGTTAAGGCCATCCTCTCAATACTCACCCCAAAGACGAAGCGGCATGTGCAGGAATTCCTGGGAGCTGTAGGGTACTGCAGTCTTTGGATCCTGGGTTTTGCTGAAATAGCCAAGCCCCTATATTCAGCTACAGGGGGTAAGAACCCAAGCCTCTCCTGGATGGACGTAGAGGAAAAGGCGCTCCAAAAGTTAAAGCAGGCCCTCGCGAGTGCTCCAGCTCTGGCACTGCCTGACCTCACCAAGCCCTTCCAGCTTTATGTGGCAGAATCTCAGGGGGTTTCCAAAGGGGTATTAACACAAACATTGGGGCCCTGGAAGAGGCCGGTTGCCTACTTGTCTAAGAGGTTGGACCCAGTGGCTGCAGGATGGCCGGGCTGTCTGAAGGCTATAGCAGCCACGGCCATACTGGTTAAGGAAGCCTCTAAACTGACTTTTGGCCAAGACTTACAAGTGGTTGTGCCCCACACAGTAGAAACCCTACTGCACAGCCCACCTGAGCGCTGATTGTCAAATGCTCGTATTACCCAGTACCAAGTGCTCCTGCTAGACCCCCCGAGGGTAAGCTTCTTGAAGACTACAGCCCTAAACCTGGCCACTCTCCTCCCCAATGAGGGAGCTGAAACTCCCCTCCACGACTGTGAAGAGACCCTGACTACCCTAACCTCCTTGAGGGCCGACCTAACAAACCAGCCCATCTCCAACCCTGAGGAGACCCTGTTCACCGATGGGAGCAGCTTTGTGGAGAACGGTATCAGGTATGCTGGGGCAGCTGTAGTTACACAAGAAAGAGTCATATGGGCACAATCCCTAGGACATGGGACTTCAGCACAGAAGGCAGAACTCATAGCCCTCACCCAGGCCTTACGGTGGGGAAAGGACAAAAGAATCAATATCTACATGGACAGTAGATATGCCTTTGCCACAGTGCATATACATGGAGCCTTATATCAGGAGAGGGGCCTCCTTACCTCAGGGGGGAAGGATATTAAAAATGCTCCAGAGATACTAAACCTTCTTTCAGCCATTTGGGGCCCTAAAGAAGTTGCAGTCATCCACTGCAAAGGGCATCAAAAGGACAACTCCCCTGTGACAAAAGGCAACCAATTTGCTGACAAACGGCTAAAGAGACTGCAAAAAGACCAGTAGTTGCCCCTAGAAGTGCTGGCAGCCATATCTACTCAGAATCTGGAGCCCAACCCCAGGTACACCCCCTGAGGAAGAGGATATAGCCAGGAGGTTACAGGTGAAGGAAACTACCAATGGGTGGCTACAGTTACCAGATGGGAGACCATTAGTCCCAGAAGCCCTTGGACGGACCATCACCTCCCAAACACACAGGAGCACACATCTAGGAGGAACTAAGTTAGCTGAGCTTTTAGGAAGAGAATACTATATCCCTGGGTTGCATAAAATGGCTTGGGACATATCCAGGAGATGCCAGATCTGTGCACAAGTGAACCCAGGACCTCCGATAACCGCCCCGCCAGGAACCCGGTTTCGAGGTTCAAGCCCTGGTGAACACTGGGAAGTCAACTTTACTGAATTGCCCAGTGGATTGGGAGGATACCGATATCTCCTAGTATTTGTGGACATTTTCTCCGGTTGGCCAGAGGCATACCCGACCAGGGCTGAAACAGCACAGGTAGTAGTTAAGAAACTCCTCTCTGAAATTCTCCCCTGCTTTGGCCTGCCTTTATTCATGGGGTCTGACAATGGCCCAGCGTTCATCGCTAAGGTAACCCAATCTTTAGTTAAGGCCCTTAAGGTCACATGGAAACTACATTGAGTTTATAGACCTGAGTTCTGGACAGGTAGAGAGAATGAATCGGACACTTAAGGAAACCCTAACTAAACTAAAATTAGAGACTGGCAAGAACTGGGTAAGTCTCCTCCCCTTTGCCCTACTCAGGGCTCTCTCCACCCCATATGTAAAAGGGTTGACTCCTTTTGAAATCATGTTTGGCCATCCGCCACCTCTTCTCCCGCGGCTAAGGGAGGAAGAGTTAGCTGTGTTATCTAATAGAAATCTCCTCAAGTCTTTGCAGGTGCTCCAGAGAATTACATTGGCTGCAAGGCGGATCGTGAGGGCAGCACACCAGGAAGCCCACCCACCGGACACGGACAGCCCACCTGTGTGTGCTCCTGGCGACCTAGTCTGGGTGAAGAGGCACGACCCAGGTACTCTTGAGCCACGGTGGGAAGGGCCATTCCAGGTCATCCTGAGCACCCCAACTGCCGTTAAGGTTGGGGGAAAGAAGCGTTGGATCCATCGGACTCAGGTCAAGAAAGCTGACGAGACTGCTGAAAGATGGACAGCAAGGCGCACCGAGAACCCCCTCAAGGTCAGACTAACGCGGGACCCCACATAAGTACCCTTCTTTTATGCCTCCTTACCTGTGCAGAGAATACCCAAGCAATTGGAAACCCCATCAAGCTCCAGTTTATATGTGGGAAGTTACCAGCACCCTAGATGGAAAAACCATCAGTAGGGTGACCACCTCTTGAGTCCCCACAATTGGGGCTGACCTATGTAAGATATTTGGAGAAGGATGGAATCGCCCTCCTACAGTAAGGGGTACGGGGTTATCTAGAGGAAATACTGGGTATGTTGCTACAAAAACCTATGGGTGCGGGAAGCTAGACCTTGAGAGAGGACTTTGGAGAACCCAACATTATATATGTTCTCGAGAAGGACCCCCCGGGTGTGGAAGTGAAGAGGGCTATTTTTGTGCCTCGTGGGGATGTGAGACATTAGCCCTGTGGAAGACAGTTGACCCAACACTCCGGCTCACCCGAGTAGTAAGGCCAGGGGCCCCCACTGCTAATTACACGATTGGAAACTGTAACCTGATTATTATCCAACCCTTAAACTGGAGGGCAGACTATTGGGAGGGATGTAAGACCTGGGGTATCTGGCTATATGTCTCTGGCTGGGACCCTGGAGCACATTTTTCTGTCCAGAGACGGATCCTACCCCAGGCCGGAAACCCTGTGGGTCCCTTACATCCCATTCTCCAACCCGAACCTCTGAGGCCCCCTAAGGTGACACAGGCCCCATGATGATGAGAACCCCTGGATGGAACGACATGGAGACGCCAAAACCAGCTCCAGGACCAACTGAGGCACCAGGATAACTTAGGCTCCTACTGGAGACATCGAGGCCTGCTGGGGACACTGGAGGCCATGTTCTGCTTCCTTAATAAGACCTCCTCCAACATGACCAAAGACTGTTGGCTGTGCCTAAATCCTGAACCCCCATATTATGTGGGTATCGGGGCAAATATTTCCTTTGGGCAGAATGCGTCTGAGATCCATAATTATTCTGTCCAAAGCCTGCCAGAAGGCCTCTGTGTATGGGGACATCAATCCTGCCTTACTCTGGAGGACCTACAGGGGGCTGGAACATGCATACCCCCAGTGAACACCCCTTGGGGTCCTCCCCATACTCATCCTCATGCACTCAGGTAACAGAACTGCCTCAAGAGTATGATAAGTCCCTAAATAGGTATTTTGTAGCACCAGAGGGAACTTGGTGGGCGTGCAGCAATGGGATAGTACCTTATGCCTTCCCCCCTTCTTTGCTTTCACCAACAGATCCTGGCATATGTATCCTTACTCATATCCTACCACAAATATACTATTACTCTGGGGAAGGAGGTAGGGAACACTTAAGATTAGAACCTAGAAGATATAAGAGGGCACCTGTCCTGGTCCCCCTTCTAGTGGGACTAGGCCTGGCCGGATCTACCGCTGTTGGAACTGCCGCTCTAATAACAGGACATCAGAACTACAAAAAGCTAGGACAACAGGTCGATCAGGACCTTAGCACCCTTGAAAAATCAGTAGGACAGCTACAAGACTCCTTAAGCTCCCTAGCCAAGGTAGTCCTGTAGAACCGGAGGGGATTAGACTTATTGTTCCTAAAACAAGGAGGCTTGTGCTTGGCACTAGGAGAGGCCTGTTGTTTTTACACAAACCACTCCGGCATCATTAGGGAAAGTCTAAGTCAGCTTAGGAAATGCCTCTTAGATCGGGAAGAAAGGATAGGGGCCGAAGGAAATTGGTATGAAAATCTGTTCACTTGGTCACCATGGTTAACTACCCTCTTGTCAGCCATAGCCAGACCTCTGGTCCTCCTGCTCCTAATTTTACTGTTTGGCCCATGCTTTGCCAAATGCTTACTAAACTTCATCCAAAGTAGAATACAGGCTGTAAAGCTCAAGGTCCTCCACACTCACTACCAGCGAATCCCCGGGGAAGGAGGGGAGGAATCTGAATCAACGATTTGATTCACTGTAAAGACCAGTAGGGAATGTTCTGGGCTGCAAACATTGCACATCTCCTCCATTGCCTGGAGGCAGGATGCCTTGGGACAGAGGGAAGTGGAGTAGGTCACTGAACAATGGGTTGGTTGGAGATTAGAGGGAGGTGGCAGTTCAAGCTCCAGCCAAGAGTGCTCAAGCATTGCACTTGTGTCCTGAGTTTCTTGGAAACGGCTGAAATAACTTTTGTAACCTTTGAGTTGTCATTGTAACTGTCCTAACTCCCTCTTGTGGATTCTGAGTATAAATTTGCTGTAACACCTGTGGTCTGCACTGCTGTTCGGCCTTTACCGCAGTGAAGTGCTGCAACTGTAGTCGCTGGCCAGCTTAATAAAGGCTCATAAATTTTGATCTCTGTCTCTGGTGGTCATGTCTTGTGGGTCGCCCCATAACAATATCAAGCATTTTCTCAGATCACAATAGCAAAATTATAAGTCAACTATAATAAAAACAATAAAATATTTCAAACACTTGTAGATTCAATATCATACTAGTAAACAACTAGAGGCCCAGTGCATGAATTCGTGCACTGGTGGGGGTGTGGCCTGTGGGGATCATCCCAGTGCAGGAGCAGCGACTCATTCTGGTCAGCTGAGTGGCTGTGGACCCGCCCTCTGAGCAGCTGCTGACTGAGGATATTAGTCTGAGCTGATATTTTGGGGAAATGTCTTGGGTAAAGGTGTGTTCTTTGTCCTGGAGGAACCTGACAGAGACCTTTGCATCCCAAAGCCACTGGGTAAATGTCGGTGATGTGTGATGCCAGGTCAGTGACACCACCGGGGATGTTTAGGTCAGCCATGCTCCATGATCCTCAGCCATCAGGATAGCCTCCCCAGGGGGTCCACAGTCATGTCCCATCTTGCCATCCACCTATGCCAGTTCACCACTCTCTTTGTAGAACACACCTTAGAGGGCCTGCATCAGCTTGTGGGGTCAAGCCAGAGTCTGGATTGTCTCAAGTATTTGATAGGTGCAGAGACTCAGCCTCACCCTGGGACTGCTAGTGGCTGCTCCCGCTGCAGGAGCAGGCACTTATCCCAGTCAGCCACACCTGCATTGAGCGTCTCTGCTCTGGTGGTCAGTTCACATCATAGTGATTAGTTGACTGGTTGTTCTGGTCATTCTGCAGTACGGTTGCTGGGATTTTTTATATACATATAGAGATAGATAGATAGATAGATAGATAGATAGATAGATAGATGATAGATAGATAGATATAGATAGATATAGATATAGATGATTGGGTTGCCATAGAAATGGAAGAAGAAATAAAAAACATCCTGGAAACAAATGACAATGAATACACAACAATCCAAAATCTATGGGACACAGTAAAAGCAATCCTGAGAGGAAAGTTCATAGCATTACAGGCATACCTCAAAAACAAGAAAAACTGGTAATAAGCCATCTAACTCTGCAACTTGAAGAATTAGAAAGAGAGCATCAAGAAAAGCCCACAGTGAACAGAAGGAAGGAAATAATAAATATCAGAGTGGAAATAAGTGACATAGAGACCAAAAAAACAATACAAAAGATGAATGAAACCAAAAGCTGGTTCTTTGAAAGGATAAACAAGATTGATTAACCTCTAGCCAGGTTCACCAAGAAGCAAAGAGAGAGGACCCAAATAAACAAAATCAGAAATGAAAGAGGCAAAATAGCAACAGACCCAACAGAAATATGAAAAATCATAAAAAAAAAGTACTGTGAACAAATCTCTTCCAACAAACTGGTCAACCTAAAATAAATGGACACATTCCTAGAAAAATAAGACCTTTGGAAACTCAACCAGGAAGAATAAAAAAATCTGATAGGCAGATAACTATGGAGGAAATTGCAGCAGTAATAAAATAAAAAAAAAATTTTAAACTTCCAACAAACAAAAGCCCTGGATCAAACAGCTTTACACGGGAGTTTTATAAAACATTCAAAGAAGAAATAAAACCTATCTTTCTCAGACTATTCCAAAAAATGTAAGAGGAAGGAACACTTCCAAGCTCTTTCTACAAAGCCAGCATTACCCTAATCCCAAAATGAGATAAAGACAATACAAAGAAAGAGAATTACAGGCCAATATCTCTCATGAACATAGACACCAAAATTCTCAACAAAATTCTAGCAAATCGAATCCAGCATTACATTAGGAAGATCATACACCATGGCCAAGTAGGATTTATTCCGGGGATGCAAGGATGGTACAATATCTGCAAATCAATAAATGTGATACACCACATAAACAAATTGAGAGATAAAAACCATATAATCATATCCATTGATGCAGAAAAAGTATTTGACAAAATCCAACACCCTTTCTTGATAAAAACTCTCAACAAGGTGGGAATAGAAGGATCATACCTCAACATAATAAAAGACATAAATGACAAATTCACAGCCAACATCATACTCAATGGGCAAAAACTGAAACCATTTCCCCTAAGAACAGGAACAAGACAGGGATGACTACTCTCACCACATAGTACTGGAGGTACTAGGCATGGTGATCAGACAAGAAGAAGAAATAAAAAGCATACAAATTGGAAAAGAAGAAGTACTAGTAAAACTGTCATTATTCTTAGATGACATGATATTGAAAACCCTAAAGACTCCATCAAAAAATTACTAGACTTAATAAATGAATTCGGCAATGTAGCAGGATACAAAATTAACACCCAGAAATCTATGGCCTTTTTATACACCAATAATGAACTCACAGAAAGAGAAACTAAAAACACAATCCCATTTACCATTGCAACAAAAAAATTAAGATACCCAGGAATAAATTTAACCAAGGAGGTAAAGGACCTGTAAAAATTACTGGACACTGAAAAAATAGATAGAGGAAGACATAAACAAATGGAAGAATATACCATGTGCATGGATTGGTAGAATCAACATCATTAAAATGTCCATACTACCCAAAGCAATCTATAGATTCAATGCAATCCCCATTAAAATACCAATAGCATACTTCAAAGAACTAGAACAAACTATCCAAAAATTCATCTGGAATAAAAAAGACCACAAATAGCTGCAGCAATCTTGAGGAAGAAGAACAAAGTTGGAGGGATCATAATACCAGATATCAAGCTATACTACAAAGCCGCTGTTATCAAAACTGCCTAGTCCTGGCATCAACAGATATATAGACCAATGGAACAGGACAGAGAACCTGGAATCAACCAAAGCCATTATGCTCAATTAGTATTTGACAACAGAGACAGAACATATAATGGAGTCAAGACAGTCTCTTCAATAAATGGTGCTGGGAAAATTAGACAGATACATGCAAAAAAAAATGAAACTAGACCACCAACTTATACCATACACATAAATAAACTCAAAATGGATAAAGGACTTAAACGTAGGATGGGAAATCATAAAAAATCTTAGAAGAAGCCATAGGCAGCAAAATAGAAGACATTTGTTGTAGCAATATCTTTACCAACACAACTCCTAGGGCAATAGAAACTAAAGAGAAAATAAACAAATGTGACTACATCAAAATAAAAAGTTTCTGCACAGCACAAGAAATCATCAACAAAACAACAAGAAAGCCCACTGCATGGGAGAACATATTTGCCAATGATATTTCTGATAAGGGTTGAATCTCCAAAATGTATACGGAACTCATAAAACTTAACAAAAAGAAGATAAACAATCCAATAAAAAAATGGGCAAAGGACCTAAATAGACACTTTTTGAAAGAGGACATACAGAAGGCCAGGAGACATATGAAAACATGTTCAACATCACTAATCATCTGAGAGATGCAAATCAAAACAACAATGAGGTACCATCTCACACCTATCAGAATGGCTATCATCAACAAATAAACAAACGACTAGTGCTGGAGAAGATGAGGAGAAAAAGGAACCCCCGTGCACTGCTGGTGGGAATGCAGACTGGTGCAGCCACTGTGGAGAACAGTATGGAGTTTCCTCAAAAAACTAAAAATAGAACTGCCATTTGACCCAGTAATACCACTTCTAGGTATGCATCCCAAGAAAACAGAAACACCAATCAGAAAGGATATGTGCACAACAGCAGCACAATTTACAATAGCTAAGATTTGGAAACAGCCTAAATGCCCATCAGCAGATGGGTGGATTAGAAAACGGTAGTACATCTACACAATGGAATACTACGCTGCTGTAAAAAAGAAGGCATTCTTACCATTTGCAACAGCATGGATGGAACTGGAGAGCATTATGCTAAGCGAAATAAGCCAGTTAGAGACAGATAAATATCACATGATCTCACTCATTTATGGAATATAATGAACATCATAAACTGATGAACAGAAATAGATACAGAGACAAAGAAGCATCGAACAGACTGTCAAACTACAGCAGGAATTCAGGGGAAGATTGTGGGGGGCGGGGATAAGACATCAACCAAAGGACTTGTATGCATGCATTCAAGGATAACCAATGGACAGAGACACTGGCGGGAGGGAGGGAGAGGGCATGTGCCAGGGTGAAGGGGAAGCTGGGAGTAGGTCAATGGGGGGAAAAGAATACATATGTACTACTATTTGTAATACTTTAAACAATAAAAATAGATAAATTAAATTTAAAAAAAAACAGAATGCATAGATTATCTATTCATATTAATGTTCAATAACTTATGTTTTTTCACAATGTCTTTCTTTTTTTAAAAATATTTTTTATTGATTTCATAGGAGAGAGGGAGAGAGATTTAAACATCAATGATGAGAGAGAATCATTGATGGGAAGCCTCCTGCATGCCCCCTACTGTGGTTTGAGGCTGCAACCTGGGCATATGCCCTTGACTGGATTTGAACCCAGGACCCTTCAGTCCCCAGGATGACACTCCACGACTGATCCAAACTGGCCAGGGCTCACAATGTTTTTCTGGTACAAAATGGAGCTAAGTGAGAATGAAGTGACTCATGCCTGTAAGAAAACTATTTGCAAGATGTTATAGGATATTTATGCCAATTTAAAAAAAAATGTTTGAGACACTCATTTATAAGTAAAGAAAAAACTATATTGTATATCCATAAATATGCAAATGGAAAGTAATATTTCACATTAAATTATTGCATAAATTGGATTTTTAAACTTAACCTTAATCTATTTCAGAAAACAGGATTATAAACCATGTAAGATTTAACTAACAGTTTTTTTACAATACTAAATTATCTCATGAAACATGTTTCCAGGTATGTTGGGGAGCACAAGAAACTTGGTTGGATAGTTGTAAAGGACACATTCTGATAAATGAGAAGTGTATGGAAGGTGCCTGCCCTGTTTATGGGAATTCTGACTTAGGGGAAACTTGAGGAGTGTCGAAGTCAGTGCCCCTAATTATTCCTTGATCTTTCCAAACAAGCCTGTGCATGTGCAGACCCCCGGATGTTTGCTGGAATCCTTATGCTTAATCCCTGGATGCCCTTGCCTAGAGGACAATGTAAACATGTGTCCTCCCAAGATTACTCACCCTACTGATTGTATATAAAGATAAAAATTCCAATAAAGGCCTAACGAGGCAGGCAATTGAGGCTGCCTGGCTCCTATAGCCAGGCCATCCCTTAGCCTCTCTTTCACAGTGAAACTGTGTCAGAGTAATCTGTTCATCCATCATTCAGGGGCTGCTGGTCAGCCCTGGCACTGGTAGAAATCTTTGGTAATTTCAAAAGTCATAATTATTTAATTTGCCATATTTAAAATGGAAGAAAATTATAGACCATCTGATTTCCCACATATTTCTAATCAAAATCTATGTATATAAAAGCCCAGCAACTGTTATGGCAGAACGACCAGAATGACTGTTGGCTATGATGCACACTTATGGCAACCAACCAGCCTGATCCTGGCCCCAATCATCCCCCCCGCTGGCCCGGCTCCTGATTGGCCCCCAACACTCCAATCAGAGGTGGGACAAAATGGCCAACCACATTGGCTGGCAGAAATTTGGGGTCCGGGGACCTTGGAGGTGCTCAGTCTTGGGCCGCTGTGTGGGCAAAGCTCTCCTTTGGTGGAAGTGAATTCGGGATCAGGGCGCCAGAGTCGGGGATGGAGTGGGAAGGCTTACCTGGTGGCTGCCACAGTCCCTGCAGGCCGCACACAGCAGCGGGGCATCCCTGGTGCCTGTGGGCAGCCTGAGGGAAGCACCCTGGTCCTGGGTGCCTGCCAGTGGCCAGAGGAGGGAAGCTCAGGTCTCGGGTGACAGAGGGAAGCCAGTGCTGGCAGCCGGGGGAAGGAAGGCCTACTCTTGCACAAATTTTCATGCATTGGGCCTCTAGTTATGTATATAATACCTTTAGTTTTCTAAAAGCTGTGATGTGGATGTGGTGAATAGACTTTAAGGTGGGCCCATGAGGCCAAACGCCTTGTGTCCACCCCCTAAAAGAACCCTCTCCCCTTGTGTGTGAGTAAAATGTGTGACTTCCTCTGACAAATAAAATATGGTAAAAATGATGGTATGTCACGCTTGTAACGTTCCATTATATAAGGCTCGGTATTGCTGGCCGATTTGCTCTCTCTAGGTTGCTGACTTTGAAAAAGCAAGGTGCCATGAGTTTTATAATTGATATGAAATGGGTTCTTCCAACAATCTGAGGAAACATGGAAGCTGGTCTTTATCCAGTTGAGTCTCTTATGAGGACCCTGCTCTGGCTGACACCTTGCATGCAGCCTTCTGAGACCCTAAGAAGATGGTCCAGCTAAGCTATATCTGAACTACTGGCCAGTATAAAAAGTAATATAATAAATGTGTATTATGTAAGCCTTTAAGTTTGAAGTAATTTGTTATGCAGCATAGAAAATTAATACTGTGAGTCTGGTGCTTATTAGCGAACATATATTAAATATGCAGAAGGCCTTGCTGAAATATAGAACATTTAAGGAATAAAGATATTGTAACTGAGCATACTTTCTAAAAGGAATAGTGCTTCTATGACAAATTATTATATTTTTTCTTGATAACCTACATTATTCACTTGACAGAGGTCCTTTATGGTTTTGTCAGCAGAGTAGGAAAATAAAATTTCAGCACCTTTGTGAAGCTTAGTTAAAACTGCTGAAACTTAGTTTTTAATAAATGTTGTCTTTCAGGGATCATTATACCCTCACAAAATATTTCAAATAATTCTTTTTAACACTTTAATAAAAACTTTATTAAATTCTTCTAAGAATCACACAGCATTCTAAATTATAAAGCTTATATATTATCCCATTATAAATTATAATTAAAATGATAAATTATGTATAATTGCATATTATGATTGTATGATATAAATTATAAAGCTCATATGTATTTTTAAAACCACATGGAGGTGAGTTTTAAGGATTTCCAAGTTTGATGATTCACACATTAAAAAACAAATACCCTGCAGAATTATAAAACAATGAGTTGACTGATAATACCTTTTGAAAACACACCATACTTTCAATTACATGTTGTCAAAATTAAGAGATACTTTCAGAGGCAATATGATCCACATAGGAAATACACTCTTTATATTTGCAGCTTATTTTTATTCACAAAAGGCATTACCTAACTTAATCATCTACCTTCTCTATCTAATATTCATGGCACTGTAAATATTTTAAAAATCATCTAGCCCTAGCCAGTTTGGTTTAGTGGATAGTATGTCGGCCTGCAGACTAAAGGGTCAGGGTTCTCTCCCAGTCAGGGGCACAGACCTCAATTGCAGGCTCCTCCCCAACTCAGGCCCTGGTCGAGGCTGGTGCAGGAGGCAACCAATCGATGTGTTTCTCTCACATTGATATTTCTATCTTTCCCCCTTTATTCTACTCTCTCTAAAAATCAATGGAGAAACATCCTCGGGTGAGGATTAAAAAATAATTTATAGTTTCCAAAGGTAAAACATTTCTCATGGTTAAAAATGTGGTATGATGTTTGAAGACGATTGCAAAGGAGAGGTTCCTTAAATATTGTCAATATCATCAAAATAGCTATATTAATAAAATAGTTAATTTAGGTGTTTCAACTTTAAACTTATAGCTCACTAAGTTGTTCATATTTTTATGGCATTAAATATTTCAGAATCTCATAAAGTATTTTCTAGTATTATCCCCAATCCATATATGAAGAAACTAATTTAGAGTGATCACATGAATTTCCTGAAGTTTCAATGCAGTAAAACAGTTCTTTTAAGAGCACTTACATTGATCTTTCCACAATACCACTCACTGCCTCTAAATTCATTTTATAACAACTGGTAAAATTATGCTAAGTCAAATGTTATTTGATTTCAGTCATACTTGGATTATTGTGTGGCTTTGGGCAATAACAATAATAATAACAAGACTAACAACATTTGTAAAGTGCTTCCAGGCATTGTTTTAATTGCTTTACATATGGTAACTCATTTAATCTTCACAATAAATACATGAAATAACATATTTTTTATCATCTCCATTTTATAGACGATAAACTGAAGCACAAAGAGGTTAAAGAACTTGCCCAAGGTGATAAAGCCAAGAAGTCATGGCTTTTGTTATAGTCTTTTTCCAGGAGTTATAGTTTATCCCAATATTATACTTTACTACATGAGCCTTAATTGTCTCAACTGGAAAATAGGGATAAAGATTCTCCATAAACTATTGGAAAAGGGGGACATAAATATCTTCATTTAATCTGCTAAGTTCCCAGGGCCTGGAACATTGCAAATATTTAGTAAATGTTAGCTTCCCTCTGCTCAAACATTGAATTTGACACAAACAGAAACAGAATAAATTATTTGGGAATCTTGAACGATCTCATATACTCTAAAGTAGCTCTTTTACTTGATTATCATAATGCTGTTCTTCCTTTCTGAAAATCTGGAAATGTTCCTCAAACACTGATGTTGTTGGTCCATGAACCATAGTTAGAATAGTGAGGCATTAGGCCACAAATATAAATAGCTTTCTTCCAAATGGCATTAATATTACTTCATCTTCAAATGAATAACAAGTGTGACCCTCTAGGGATGAAAGAAGTAGAGGACAGGGAAGCTTCAAGAAAGTACAGTGGTAGCATATTCTTAGAATCTGGAGAAGAGAGCTTAGGCTTTAGATAATAGGAATCTGACTAGAGGGAAATCTTGAGATTTAGGGAAAGGTCAAAATGAAGAATGTCAAACTGAATGTGCTTCACCTTTTTGTCTGTTAAAAATTTCCACTTTTGGTTGGAGAGTAGGATATCAACGAGGTATTCTGTATTGCCAAAGAAGAGCACAGTGCTTCAGAAATACCCATATGAAAGGAATCTCCTCTTTTTTTTATTTTGGGTTCTTTTCAACACAAGAGCAATCTTCTATCTGCTGGGTTTAATGAGAGCTCCATAAAAAACTTTTTAAAGATTTCTCTGAGAAATAACTTTATACCTATTATAAAAATGGGAAGCTATTGAAAATATTCTATGTAGGCAATTGATTTATCACAAAGTCTAAAAAACAGAAAATGCCCTGTGAAATCAGTATGACCAAAAAAGCATTTGAATCAAGAGATTAGAGAATGCTTATTTATATTAATTCTTCATTTGAAGGGTAAACATGAAATTTATAAGTGGTTTGAAAACATTGCTCCCAGAAAAACAAATATCCATACTATCATCCTCTTATATAAAACTAGAGGCCCAGTGCATGATTGAATCATGCACGTGTAGGGTCCTCTACACTCTTTCGCTTTTCGCGATGGAGCTGGGTGCCTGTCCGCTGGTGCACCAGGCCTTTCAGAAGCCTCCGGCTTGGTGGAGGCTTCTGAAAGGCCTGGTGCCAGAGCAGACAGGCACCCAGCTCCCCCACTTTTGATGGTCCGCGGCTGCTGAGGGGGGCTACCCTGCTGTTGAGAGGCGCAGGGGGCGGGATCCCGCCCCCTGCGCCTCTCAACGGCTGCTGAGGGGGGTTGCCGCGGACACCTGGCTACCCTGCCGTTGAGAGGCGCAGCTGGGTGTCCGCGGCAGGCCCCCTCAGCGGCCGTGGATCTGGCCATTGAGAGGCACAGGGGGTGGGAGTCCCGCCCCCTGCGCCTCTCAACAGCAGGGTAGCCCACCTCAGTGGCAGCGGATCCGTGCCTCTCAATGGCCGGATAGGCCACCCCGAGTCCCGCCCCCCAGCCTCCTGCCGCCCAATCATGGGTGTAGCAGAGTGATGGTAATTTACATGTTACTCTATTATTAGATAGGATGGTATTAATATAATCTTCAACCAATTGTAGTGTAAGAATCCCTTCCCTAATGTTAAAAATTGTAATTTAATATTGCAAAAGACTTGGATATATATTAAAAGCCAAAATCTATCTCAAACCCAGTACAAAATTAAATTCATATCAATTTTTGCTCGAGACATATGAAACTGGAAAATGTAGAGTTCAATTTCTGTATAGTTAAATATAAAGTGGCAAACATATTTAGGAGATATGTTGTTAAAAGATAAACTGAGGCAATAAAAAATTTAAGAGTTTGTTTGAACAAAAATCAGCTTGAATTGGGCAAACTCAAACAGAAAGTGGTTAGAAGTACTCACCAAACAGCAGCTGAGAAAGAGAGTTTATTTATAGAGAAAAGGCAGAAGGAAAGTATTAACTGGCCATAGCTTAAAGCCTAGTTGGCTATTTGTTATTGGTCATCCTTAGGTTTTAATGTATTAACCTTGCTACATTTACAGGATTACATTTTGGTTTGCTTAAGTATGTTAGAGCCACCTCAGTTTACAGGGCTCCTTGTTTAACTAATTTAACAATTTCCTCATTTTTGTCCTCCTCTCATACATGACAGATTTACCAGAAATTTAATATTACCACCATTCTCAGTTACCATCAGAGTTAAGTTTCTCTTGTCTCATTGTGAAACTCACAGGTTATGAGTTTCGGTGGAAGAATTGTTTTGGGTTCAACTCACTGTTCATCCAGTTTCTATTTCTGCAAGTGTAGGATATCAAGTGAGGTCATCTGCAGCACTGCTGATGGCTGTGAACATGCTTAAAGCCTTTGAGAGAACAAAGCACATCAGGGAGACTACAATAATGACTATTGGGAATATTATACCAAGAGACTGAAGTATTCTCCTTGGCAAGGGCCCCCATGAACCAAACCAGTTGATATTAACTAAATAAAAAATATACCTGAAGGGGCATTAACTGTCTTAACCAAGTTGATTGTCTGTTAATTCCTTCTATTTGTCAGCGGTGTTGATCTAGTTATAGCAGGGGCTGTTTGCTATGGTAAAGACTCCTCTTTGTTTAGCCAATAAGTAATCTAAAGAAATTCTAATACCTAAAACCACTATAGCAATAAAGCCTAGAGACTTTTATTGTGTAGTAATAGGCTTAGCAATAGATTAAGGGATAATTGCCAAAGTTAAGAAGCAGTGTCCTCCCATGTATTAATGGAGAGAAAAAAGCAAATAATGAAAAGGCAAAAGGAATGAACTTTATATTGAAACTAGCAGCCCGGTGCATGAAATTCATGCATGGGGGGCGAGTGTCCCTCAGCCCAGCCTGTACCCTCTCCAATCTGGGACCCCTCTCACAATCCAAGACTGCTGGCTCCCAACTGCTCACCTGCCTGCCTGATTGCCCCTAACCACTTCTGCCTGCCAGCCTGATAAACCCCTAACCACTCCCCTGCCAGCCTGATTGATGCCTAACTGCTCCCTTGCCAGCCTGATTTCCCCTAACTGCTCTCTCCTGCCAGTCTGGTCCCCCCCTCCAACTGCCTTCCCCTGCAGGTCTGGTCCCCCCCAACTGCCCTCCCCTGCAGGCCTGGGTCCACAACAACTTTCCTCCCCTACTGGCCTGGTTGCCCCTAACTGCCCTCCCCTGCCATCCTGGTCACCCCTAACTGCCCTGCCCTACAGGCCTGGGTCCCCCCCAACTGCCCTCCCTTGCAGGCCTGGTCCCTCCCAACTGCCCTCCCCTGCTGGCCTGATTGCCCACAACTGCCTTCCCCTGCTGGCCATTTTGTGGTGGCCATCTTGTGTCCACATGGGGGCAGCCATCTTGTGTGTTGGAGTGAGGGTCAATTTGCATATTACTCTTTTATTAGATAGGATGTCTTGATCTGTGATCTTAGGAGAGCTGTCCACCTTAATATGTCATCTTATTTTGGAGAGGAACCTCCCTCTTCAATTTTAATTTTAGATTTCCAACTAATGCAAAGTTACAAGTGTTAGTGGGAGCTTTTTTAAGTTGGGAAATGTGCATCCAAGGTTCAAGTCCCTCAAGTTTGTCCACTGTCTGGGTAGTGAAGAGGACCTGTTATGGTTCCTTTCAAAGAGGTTCAAAGGCAAGTTTTGTTCTTAGTGATTCCAAATAAGAAGGGTGGTATAAGTTGGAAAAGTTATTTTGTAGAATCATAGCCAAATATTTGAGGAAAGTAGAACAATTAAAGATCAAGACCAGTTTATAGATATATAGTAAAACCTCAAAGACAATGAACAGAACTACAATCTGATATCCAGAGCTGTGCTATGGTTTTCTGCTGAAACATATATTTTTTTTCTCTACAATCACTCTTATTTCTATTAATGATTGTCACAATTAGACTAATTTATTTGCAAAATAAGTCTTTTCTCATTAAATTTGGTCTTATAATTTGAATAAGTGCAGCAAGAATATGGATTGGCTATATAGGTTCTTTTAAAGTGTTCTTTGCTGGAACTTTTCATGAGGAATCTTAGATTGGACTTTCCAAGCAAAGGAATTGTCATTGGACTCTGTCTGGAATACCTATAGATTTATGTTAATTCCTCTTTCCTTGTTTTCTTGAAGTCCCTGGACTGCAGAGAAATGACCTTCCTTACTCGCCTGGTAAGGCTGCCAGGAGCTTTGTGAGAGAGCTACTAGGCTTGATTTTTGAAAGGATTTATTAGCTCTATAAAGCCAACCTTAGTTCTTTCAAACTGTCTGATAATATCTTATTTTATGTATATTCTCAAATATGACATTTCTGTCAAAGCCTTGGTAATATAACTGATCCTTCCAATTGTGTCCTATTATAAGAAGAATAGAAATATTTCTTATTTAACACTAAAGGCCCAGTGCATGAAATTCGTGCACTGGGGGGGGGGGGTATCCCTCAGCCCAGCCTGCACCCTCTCCAATCTGGGACCCCTCGGAGGATGTCTGACATATTTTATTTTTAACAAAGAACAACGTGTACATACCTTTTCTTATTAAAAAATTCATATTCTGCTTTTTTTGGCCTACTTTAATTAAAAAAGAAAATATTTATAAAACTAGTTTCTTGGGCAAACACAACTCTAATAAAGTCTTGATTTGAATAATCTTGTTTTCTGTTTATTCTGTTCTTTGCAGAGATGCCTTATTATTTCTGCCAGTTGGATGATTCATTTATATCTGTCGAGCTGATGAATAGGCTGTGGATCCAAAGAGGTAAACATGATTCTTTGTGTTTTGAAAAAGCTGTTGAAAGACAAACCCTCCTGCCCCAATATATTTTAACTAACTATGGGCATGAACTTTTGGACCTGTGAGGGCTGTATCCTTTGTACACTCTGTGAATGCGTTTTGCTTCCTTGGTTAAGCTGTAAAAAAGGCTTTTGTGCTTGAGTCACTATTGAAATTATACTGTCACTGACTAGACAATTGATATTTGTAATAAAAAATACCACAGCCGAAACCGGTTTGGCTCAGTGGATAGAGCGTCGGCCTGCGGACTGAAAGGTCCCGGGTTCGATTCCGGTCAAGGGCATGTACCTTGATTGTGGGCACATCCCCGGTGGGGGGTGTGCAGGAGGCAGCTGGTCGATGTTTCTCTCTCATCGATGTTTCTAACTCTCTATCCCTCTCTCTTCCTCACTGTAATAAATCAATAACATATTTAAAAAAAATACCACAAATTAAAAAGTTTTTAGAGAGATCTCATACTGTTATCCATTAAGACTCCCTATGATGAAAGGACAGAAATTAGAATAAAAATCAAAATCCACTCAGAATCTCCATTTCTTTTTACATTCAGATATTTTCAAATATTGTAAAAAATTAGGACATTGGAAGAACAATTGCTCAACACTTAAGAAGAAAAGAGAAAAAAAAACCCAAAAATGTAAAGAAATATAACTAGTCTTAAGCTTTTGAATTTCCTATTTAAGTTACATGGGTCTTACAAATGTTAGGTTAATTAACAAGGGAATTGGAAGAGACAAAAGAGAAAATCAAGAGATTTCCCAACCATGTGGAAAATCTTAAAAGATTATTTAGATATAAAATTATGAGAACTGATATATTTTAACAGGTTTTAAATACTTTAATAACTGAACAAAAGTTGACAAAATTGGAAGCTGTATTTTCAAAATCTGATAGAAAAATTTTAAAGATGTGTAATTATGCCCTACCCAGTTTGGCTCAGTGGATAGATGGTTGGCCTGAGGACTGAAGGGTCCCAGGTTTGATTCTAGTCAAGGGCACATGCCCAGGTTGTGGGCTTGATTCCTAGTAGGAGGCGTGCAGGAGGCAGCCGATCAATATCAATAATTCTTTCTCATCATTGATGTTTCTATCTCTTTCTCCCTCTCCCTGCCTCTCTGAAATCAATAAATATATATTTTTAAAAAGTGTAATTAGAAATGTAAACACAGCCCATAACTCCATGAAGCTGAAGAAGTTGAAGGAAAAAAAAAATTGAAAAAGTGCATATTTAAAACACAAGCTGTTGAGATCTCCATGCCTAGCCTTCCCTCTTTCCCCTTGCTCATATTTTTCACCCAGTGTGAATCAGTGGTTGAGTGTCAACCCATGAACGAGAAAGTCATGGCTTCATTCCCAGTCAGGGCACGTGGCTTGGTTGCAGGATCCATCCTCAGTGTGGGGCAGGCAGGAAGCAGTCAATCAATGATTTTCTCTCATTGATGTTTCTCTCTCCCTCTCCCTTCCTCTCTGAAACCAATAAAAATATATATTTAAAAATATTGTGCTTTCTCTACAATTACTAATTCTATTAACATTTTGATCTCTGTGTTTGTATCTTTTATATGTGATATGATTTTTTTTCTACCTCTAGATTGTATTGGTTTGTAGTATGTGATAGACTTAAAGGAATTAAGCACTTATATAAGTTAAAAAATATGATAACTAACCAAAATACATTTCAGGAACATGATGATGATGCCCAATTTTCTGGTTGGCACGTGAGGAGCAGCCATCCCATGACCTCTTGAGGAGCAGCCGCCCCGAGTCCACACAAGGAGCAGCCACCCCATGAGCAGCCACTGCCCCATGACCACCTGAGGAGCAAACACTGCCAGTGACCACGTGACCTGCCACCAAGCCCACCACTGCAGCCACAGGCCCAGTGCGACTCGACACCTAGGTCCTTTGGTGAGAGCAAAAATGGGGAAAGAAAAGGAGGAATTGTCAGAAAAGGAACTAAACGAAATGGATGCATGCAATATGTCAGAAAAAGAATTCAGAGCAAGGGTAATACAGTTCATAAACCAGATGGATGAGAAAATTAACAACCTATGTAAGAATCAGGAGGAATAAAGAGTGATATAGCTACAATAAAAAACAATATGGAAGCTTTCAACAGTAGACTAGGAGAAGTGGAGGGCTGAATCAGCAAATTCGAAGACGGGGAAGCAAAACACACCCAATCTGAACTGCAATTGGAGGAAAAAAAATCAAAAGACAGGAGGAGAGCCCGAGGGAGCTATGGGACAACATGAAACGAAGCAACATACATATAATAGGGGTTCCAGTACGTCAAAATTTCCAGTTGGGTCTGAGTTCGTTGTCTTGCAAAATTGAAGAATGAGTTTGCAGACAAAAATGGTTAGTGGAAGCAAAGTTTATTGAGAGATAGACGGACTCCCTGCAGCAGGGAGCAGCAGGAAGGGGGCCCAAGAGGGTTACCAATGAAGCTACTTTGTCTCAGGTTTCAAAGTCCTGTGCCCCTTGAGGCAGTCCTGGAAAAGGTGCAGCTGGGGTTCCAGGAGAGCCAAAAGCAGGCCAGTGTCCAGAGCTTCTGCTCTATGTTGCAGTTGGGTGTAGGTCAGAGTGCAAGCTAATGAGAGTCCATCAGTCCATGTGTGGAGTCCCACATGGCCATAAGCCACGTGGGCACAGGGGAGCATATCCCCTGCCATAGGAGACCCAGGAACCCAGTGCACCAGAGAGAGAAGATACAAACAAGTGTGCTTCTTTGTCTAGAGGTAGATATATGTTTTGTTAGCTCCTGATTGGTCCTTTCAAAGAATTCTGCCTTAGCAGCATCCATACATTTCAAAACTAACATTTTCCTGGCAGGCTCTTCTTTCCCTACCCAGCTGGGTTGCCTTAGTAACTCCCACCAACTGGGCTCAGTGCTAGGTTACTTTCTCTCTGTGGTGCAGTCAGCAAGCTCTATTCTGCCCATGTCTACAATGCTCCACTCCCAGCCCTCATCCCCCAATCCCCTCCCCCATGGTCCCATGCCTGTCCCTGACTGCCTAGCTTCCTTCTACCTCCTCAATATGATTTGAAAAAATATTTTAGATTAGAGCTGGTTTAAGTTTGATTTGATTAAGTAGACATGTCTTTTAGAGTTGTTAGGATTTCATATGAAAGGTGGTATACGGGCAGGCTAAATAGTGATGGTGACTAAAGAGAAATTGAATTTATTTAAAGAAAAGAGGATTGAGAGTGGGGATATCCAAAGGGAATGGCTACACAGCACTGAGACAAAGGGTACTGGGTCCATGATGGCAGCAAAAAGATACTTAGGACAGAGAAACATGGAAAGGCATAGAAGAAGCAACAGGAGAGCCTAAGATGGGCTGCTTTGACTCACTGAGATGTCAGAGAAAAGGGGGCCTTGGAGACAGGTTCAGGGGCTTAGCCTGGAACAAGCTGCTGCTGCTCATTGTTCCCCTTGTTGCAAGTCTCCTGGGGTCCCTTAGAAGTTGGGGGATATGTGCCTGTTGGGGAATGGCATGTGCATGCTCCCCTAATGGAGAGCAAGCACTGGGTCCTTTGTCCTGAGCATATTTATCTCTTTCTTTCAGATGGAAATATTAGGGGAGGTCTCAGAGGAGGTGTGCTCTTTCAGCGTGGTGGTCTCCACTGATTGTTTGGTGCCAGGGCAAGGGGTCATTAGTCAATGTAGCTGTGTTACATTGTCTGGTTTTGCTGCTTTTCTGGGCCTGGAGCTGAAATACAACTGAGGCCTGGATGTTATCTTTAGGGAGGAAAAGGTCAGGGGGTCTAAACAGCCTGACCAGTGATATGGAAGATCAGGGTACAAACTGCATGACAAGTGATATGAAAGGGGATGATAGGTTACCCTGGGGGCGAGGCTCTTGTTTTCCCAGTTTTGCCACTTGCTAGGCATCTAGGGCTTTCTGCCCTGGTGACCTTCTGTAACTGGCCCATCATCCTTCCTCTGCTCATGTCTGTCTAACAGTTTACTAGTATATTTTTGTTTTACCTGGCTTTATAAAAATATGTTCAGATTATCTCAGTTACAAAGTTAGTCAAGAAAATAGCTTGGATAATAATTGACTTTGAAATTTCATACAGTTTTGCAAGTTAATAAAGTAAATAGGGGTTAATAAGATTTTTTTAGGAAAAATTTTTTAGCAGTAATTATATATATATTTGCAATTCATTTTCTAGGTGTCTGGTAACTTGAAAGTTTGAAGTTTTGCTGACTGCATTGGATGATAGTGTTGGCATATGTAGCTAGTTAGTCATAAACAAAGGAAGGGAGTAAATTTACCTGCCATGTATGTTGTGTTCTTCCTCAACTACCTGTAAATTGCATACTTCCTTTGAAATCTCAAACCCCTATCCCACTTTTTTCCTTTGTCCAAAGTGACATATATACTCAATTTTTCCTCACTGTCTTTGGAATTTTCATGCTTATGTGAGTTGCCTGTGAGCATGTGTTAAAATTTGATTTTCTTTTGTAACTCTGTCTCTGTTAATTTGATTATTATCCCAGCTAGAGAAATGTAGATGGTGGGAGGAATAGTAGTTTTCAAAATCTTATTTTAAATTGATTTCAAAGAGGAAGGGAGAAGGAGATAGAAACATCAACGATGAGAAAGAATCATTGTTTGATTGCCTCCTGCAAGCCACACACTAGGGATGGAGCCTGAAACCCAGCCATGTGCCTTGATTGGGGATTGAACCATGACTTCCTAGTTCCTAAGTTGAAGCTCAACCACTGAGCCATGCCAGTCAGGCAGAATAGTATTTTTTTTTTTTAACTTTTACAGGAGATTCTGTGATTTGGCTTTGAACTGTTTTTAGAGCCACATTTCTGTTCTTGTAAAGACTTGATTTGTAGAAAAATATTTTAATTTATTAAAGAATTGAGTTGCTATCAAGAGACTGACACACCCTTCCCACAAAATAATTACCCATTTGCTTATTTGTAGCAAGGAGAGAATCTTTAAGATGCGGAAAACAAAAGATTTTTATGTTCTGGATTTAAAGATGCGTGTTTTTGGAACGTTTCAATGAATCCTTCCACAATAGCTTCAGAATGTTGTGTTTTGATTTTTTTTTTCCCTTTTGGGTACATTGTTTTATTTTAGTTTAAGGAGGAACTAAAAAAAAAAGATAAACATGTTTTTAAAGTTTCTATTAGGTTCTAAATATCAGTTTCCAATGTGGGTAACTTTCAAACATCTTGTCAGGTTTCAGCTGGAATAAACTGTAAATATTCCTGGGAGTATTAAACAACCTTCATAAATGCAAGAGGCATTCCCAAAGAGGGTGCAAAAGATACTACCCATCCAAGATCTAAAGATAAGAGCCACTCCCAAAGACACTTAAAAGATATAAAGTCTTAGAACATTCCTTTTGAGATATGGAAATAGTTGATAAGGACCCTCACTGCAAATGGAGTGCAACTCACATTTCTGTTCATCCATATCTACCCTCAAATGGGGTGCAATCCACATCTTTGTCCAGCCATAGTTTTGGGGCCTCCAACCTGATGACTGCTACGCCAAATTCTCATCACACAAAAAATGAAACAGGTAAGAAGGCTATAACTGTCTCTGGGAAAGAAAACATTTATAACTAATGAGAACCAAAAAGCAAATTCACAAGTCACCGTTTAAAGCTCTAATTCTAACAAATTTTTTTTTCCTGCCAATCTGAATTTGGAAAGGAAATGGAAACATGAAATTTTACCTTCTTCTCTCAACCAAGCACCATAGATAGAGATCTATATAACTGAATTTGGTAAGAATTGTCACCTTTTGCTGGATTCTGCCAGTTTTCCCAAGATCTTGTCTGTAGGCTGTTCCAGCAGGTCTCATGCTGATCATCAGAAACTAAAGAAGAGGAAAAATAATTTTTTCTCTACCCTTTTACAGCAAGCATGTCAAACTCACAGCCCATAGGCTGCATGTGGCCCACAATGAATATTTTTGCGGCCCAGCCAATATAAAGGTATGTAAGAAACATTTCAATAAAAATGTCATAACTTAATTTTTACAATATCCTGTTATACATCTATATATATAAAAGCCTAATATGCAAATAGACCAAACGGCAGAACAACCAAACAACTGGTCGCTATGACATGCACTGACCACGAGGGGGTGTGCACGGAACATGGCGGGCATTGGTAGCAGGCAGGATGGTAGACAGGTGAGCAGGGGTGCCAGACCAAGGCAGGGTGCCTGTCACTGTGATCAGGGCGAGCCTCTGGTGGTTACTGAAAATTCCTTGCTCCCATGTGTCACGGTCCCACCCGGCGCTCTCATCTGCTGCCGGCACCAGCCCCACTGGCACCTGCTACCAGCACCCGGCACTGGCCCTAATTGCTCGGCGCTGTCAGCAGGTGTGAGCAACAGCTGCCAGCCCCAATTGCCCCTCAGGGCTTCTCCACCTCCCCCTGCTCCTGAGGGGTGATTGGGGCCAGCAGCTGCCTCTCACACTATCTGCCTGCTATGGTCCCACTCGCACCAGCAGCTGGCACTGGAGCCACCACTTGCACCTGCTGCCGGCGCACCGTGAGGGTCCGAATCATCCCTGAGGGCTTCTCTACCTCCCCCTGCTCCTGAGGAGCAATCAGGGCAGCAGCTGTCACTCACACCCACTGATGGCGCCGGCCCCACTTGCACCCATTATTGGCGCCAGCCTCAATCTCTCCATACCATCAGCGGGTGCGAGCGGGGCCAGTGCCATCAGCATGTGGGAGCAGTGGTGATGGGAGGGGGCCTGCAGGCAGATGGGACCAGGGACTGCAGCAGGGGGCCGGGCGGGGGCATGGAGGGTGGGCCAAGACCCACCCCTCTGCCCACTGCAGCCTCATGGCCACAGTTCCTTTCAAGGTGCACGAATTTGTGCACTGAGCCCTTAGTAATTATTAATAATGAACTACAACGTTCACTAATGACTGATTACTATAATTGTGTTTCATTCATTTCCCTTACGCACCTTACGTGCAGGCACACCATTTCTATCCACTAATACTAGTAGCGAATATTTTAGCAGCCGATTGCCACATCATTGGTCTTGTACTGACTTGTTTGGTGTGCACAACAGGAACTATTTTGCTTTCAGAGAACAAGAAAAATAGGTTTATTTGAGTTACGCTTATTAATTTGTGCAGTTATTCAGTGTCTGGTAAGTTAATGTTCAAGAAAAAATATTAATTTTTATTAAACTGTTCTATTATTTTATATTAATGATGACTCACTTATTTCAGCCCTTTGTATTCAGCACGTCTCTATTGAAATAAACCTATGTTTCTACAAAAATTTAAGCTTTTGTTTTTTTGCGGCCCACATAAACTTAAACCTTGTTTATTTGGCCCATGTTAGCATTTGAGTTTGACATGCTTGCTTTGCAGTAATTGCTATGCTGAGACTCCTTTTTGTTTAAGGCACCTTGGAAATAGGTAAGCTTATTTAGATAACAAATTCTCCACTGTGGCCATAGTAATTCACTATGACCTAAGGATAACCTGCTTGTTCATCCTTAAAAGAAAAAATTTTCACCTGAGGCCCCACACTACTTCTGGTCCAGTTTAAGTCAGACCCAGTCAAACCCTGGACCTAATCTAGTTTTTAAGTCAGATCCAGTCTAACTCTGGCTGGATCTGGACCTAGTCTGGAGACGAAGTTCTCAGATAAAGTCTGACAACTCAACACAAAAGTGGCAGAACTGGGATCCAAAGGGGTTTACTGTACTAGCGACCTCCAGAAGCAGCTAGACAGCAGTGAGCTCAAGGGTTGGGTTACCTTCCTCTGCTTGCTCCTTGCTCTTGGGGGCCACAGGTGGTCTCCTTCAGTTTCCTTTTCTGATCAAAAGTCCCTAGTACAACCAGAACTGTTCAAAGATAAATTGAGGCTTATTAAACATGGTACGAGTTTATTTTGGTTGAGCAGCACCAACAGGAGCTCTGGCAGAGGCTCTTACAGAAAGAAAAGGCAAACACAAAGGAAAATAGTTTGTTTAAACTAGTTTAAAGCCTCATTGACCTTTTGTGATTTGTTGTCCTCAGGTTTTAATTTTGTAGCCTTGAGTCATTTGTAGACTTAGATTTTGGTTTGCTTATGGAGGCTGCTGGGGCAGTAGGGCCACCTCAGTCTAAAGGCCTCCCTGTTTAACAATTTTAAATAAATATACATATATATATATATTATATACCCTACCTAATAAAATGGTAATATGTAAATTACCATCACTCTGCTATGCCCATGATTGGGCCAGAGGGAGGCGCAGGGGGCGGGACTTGGGGTGGCCAGGGTAGCCAATTGGGCCAGCAGGATGCTGAGCTCGCATCGCCAGTGGCTGCGCGAGCTCAGCGTCTGCGCCATGGCTGTGCTGCGGAACAGAAGGGGCCTCCGGGGCAGCGAGCTCATGCCCCGCCGCGGACCATCAAAAGTGGGGGAGCTGGGTGCCTGTCTGCTCTGGCACCAGGCCTTTCAGAAGACTCTGCCGCACCGGAGGCTTCCGAAAGGCCTGGTGCACCAGCGGACAGGCACCCAGCTCCCCCGCAATTGAAAGCGAAAGCGTGGGAGCTGGGTGCCTGTCCGCTCCGGCACCAAGCCTTTCGGAAGCCTCCGCCACACCGGAGGCTTCTGAAAGGCCTGGTGCACCAGTGGACAGGCACCCAGCTCCACCGCGATGGAAAGCAAAAGCGTGTAGGGGACCCTACACGTTCATGATTCAATCATGCACTGGGCCTCTAGTATATATATATATATATATATATATATATATATATATATATATATATAATCAGACATGCCTCATTTTATTGTGCTTTAGTTAATTTAGTGCGGGGCCTAAAAAATAATACTTTTCCTCCCATCTTCTAAGTTTCTATAACTGGACTAATAAACTAACAGAGACAGAATAACAGGAGAACATCAAATTTTATTTTATTTTATTTATTTATTTATTTTTATAATATATTTTATTGATTTTTTACAGAGAGGAAGAGAGAGGGATAGAGAGTCAGAAATATCAATGAGAGAGAAACATCGATCAGCTGCCTCTTGCACACCCCCTACTGGGGATGTGCCCGCAACCAAGGTACATGCCCTTGACCAGAAGAGAACCCGGGACCCTTGAGTCCGCAGGCCGACGCTCTATCCACTGAGCCAAACCAGTTTCGGCGAGAACATCAAATTTTAATGTGTGTGCACAGAGACTTCACTTAAGCATGAACATTCCAAAGACAGCCAGGCAAAACTGGCTATATATGACATTTTGGACAAAGGATAAAATGGAGCAGGGTCTAAGATTTTTGAAGTGAAAGAGATCACATATGGCAGATACATTTTTGCTAAGCAACATAAAAAATGATGGGACGCGGAGCGAGAGGGGATCTAGTCAATATGCGTGGAGTCTGCTGTCTAATGCTATGGTGACTGTGCTGCAGTTTCTTTCATGAAGCAGCTATTTCCACCTGAATCTCTTAGGCAAAAGAGGATGGAGGGTCAAAGATATTTTCTGAGCCATTTAAAAAAATAACCAGCTTAAGCTCAATATCCCAAAAGGCAGCTTTAGGGTGGTAAAAACTTCAGTCCCCTGCATCACTTTTGTATTTTATAGAAATTGAAAGTAAGACCCTTCCCAAGAAAAGAAATTACAACTTGCTGTGTTATCAGATGATGGTTTGCATCTTTTAGCAATAAAGTATTTTTTAAAATTAAGGATGTACATAGACATAATGCTATTGCACACTCAATAGACTACAGTATAGTGTCAACATAAGTTTTATATACATTAGTAAACCAAAAATTTGATGTGAGTCCTTTTATTGTGGTATTTTCTCTGTTGCAGTGGTCTTGAACCAAACCTGCAATATTTATGAGATATGCCATGCCCATATGTATATACACTGAGTGGCCAGATTATTATGATCTCTGAACACATAATAATCTGGCCACTCAGTATATATATATTAGAGGCCCAGTGAATGAATTCATGCATGGGTGGGGTCTGGCCAGCCTGGCCAGGGGGAGGGGACATGGGTGGTTGGCCAGTCTGCCTGCTGGTCGAACTCCTGGTCGAGGGGACAATTTGCATATTAGCCTTTTATTATATAGGACTAGAGGCCTGGTGCACAAAATTCGTGCACGGGGGTCCCTCAGCCCAACCTGCACCCTCTACAATCCAGGAGCTCTCAGAGGATATCCTACTGATGGCTTAGGCTCAGTCCCCATGGTTCTCTGCTCTCTGCGGGGCCTGGAGGTTTCCCTGCAGCCATGGAGATGAAGCCCCCATGCCCTGCTGTCGCTCTCTGCCTGGTGCCGCCATGTGCCATGTGAAGGAAGCCCCAATGCCCTGCAGTGTGCTCAGTCTGCCGGGCCTGGGGGATTCCCAGACATGGACACACTAAGAAAGCCCCCATGCCCTGTTGTCCAGGCTCTGTCTGCAGGGCCTGGGGGTGTTCCCACCGCCACTGCCCACTAAGGAAGCCCCCAAGCCCTGCTGTCTGGGTTCTGTCTGCCATGTCTGGGGACTTCCCTGCCACTGCCCCACTAAGGAAGCTGCCATGCCCGGTTTGCAGGGCCTAGCGGCTTCCCAGCTGCCAAGAACAGGAAGCCACCATGCCCTGCTCTGCTGGCACTGGAGTCTTCCCGATCACCCACCAGCTCCGTGTGAGCAGGGCCTGGCGTCTTCCCGATCACCTCGGCGACCATCAGGAAGACGCCAGGCCCTGCTCCTCTGCTGACTCCATGTGTGCAGGGCCTGGCGTCTTCCTGATCGCCGCGGTGACCAACAAGAAGACGCCAGGCCCTGTTCCTCCTCCGGCTCCATGTGCGCAGGCCTGGCGGCTTCCCACTGCCGCAGCACTAATGAAGCCACCATGCCCTGCTCTCAGTGCTCTGTTTGCTGGTGGGACAGGCCAGACATTCCAGCAGCAGGGCTGAGGGGACTAGGCGCTGCCATCTTGTGGGTATGGGGGCCGCCATTTTGTCACGGAGTGACGCCTAATTTGCATATTACTCTATTATTAGATAGGATATACACTGAGTGGCCAGATTATTATGTGTTCAGAGATCATAATAATCTGGCCACTCACTCAGTGTATGTATATATATATCACATATATATATTCCTGTGTGTGTGTATATATATATATATATATATATATACTGTTTAAATATATATACCAAATATAGTTTATAGTTTTATATTAAAGGTAAAAGAGCTTTTGTTTCTACCAGGAAAATCATTTTTGCAATAGTTTTTTTAATACTTGGAAATGGAAAAGAAGAATGATATGATTCAAATGGCCATTAGATGGAGCTGTTTCTCCTTGGAAATCATTACACAGACACATATTTTATTTGGCTGATCAGAAAAATAAGAATAGCTTTAAAATGCCATAAAGTAGTAATAGATTTTTGAAACATTAATTCTTAGTACAGCTAAAACAGAAAAATAACAAAAAATCACTTCAAACCTGCTTAAGTTCTCACTAGACTCTAAGGAAACAATCTAAATTGAAAGCAACGCAGTGCTGTTGTTTGGTACAGGGACAAGTCAGTTTCAGAGTTCATATCATTTTTAAGTTTTTCTAGAGTAAACAGAAGAAAGTGTTATATGAGTGCCATCATTACCATTGGGAAGTTAATAAAGTTATCTGTTCTAATTTTTAATTTGAAAGAGCACTCAAGAGAAAGTGCCATAATTTTAAAGAGACAAAAACACATTTTTCGGTGATCAAATTTTTAAAGGCATAAGCATACATTTGGGACATAACATGATCTCCAGCAAACTGATTATTAGATGAAACAGACAAAATTATAACTAAATGAGGAAGAAAAATGTTAGAAAAAAATCTATGCCAATTGTGAGCATTTATCTAAAGATTTACAGTTGATTATATATTAATTATCTTGAGACTTTTGAAACGATTGACATTCTGGAAGAGGCTACATTAGAAACAATACTGTGAATATTTTCTTGGTTTGATTTCCTATTGTACAAGCGCAGAAAGAAGCACCTTAATTGTAGTTTTGTGCTCGGGTTGTTTTTTTTTTCTTTTTCTGAGAAGAATAAAATTGTTTTTCAGGAAAATCATGATAAAAATACCTAAAAATATTCAATCCTTTACTTTCTGAAATACATAAAATTGGCATGCATGCTTGTGCATTTATAGAGAGAGCTATTGAGTATTTTTGAACAATATGACCTGAGTGTTGTTTTAGAAAAAAACCCTGGTGGCAGTTTGTAGATTGACTAGAATGAGGAAATACTGTGAACTGCAAGATTACTTAAGATACTGTTCCTATAGTTTAAATGAGAGATCACGAATATCTGACAGTGAATCATAGTAAGAATGAGAAAAAGGAGAGATACAAGCCATTATTGAGGTAAGAATTGTTATTAATATACTGAGCTGATAGATCATCTGCAAATAGAATTTGTATTGACATAAAATAAGTAATTTATTATTATTTGAGATGAGTAATGCATCAAAGAAAGAATAATACATTACAGAAAAATAAATTTTGAGGAAAGTAGTTTCATATTAGTATTCTAAAGGGCTAAAAGCAAAGAAAATAAATAGTGTTCTATTGTGCTGTTTGTTATAGGTTTCTATCACAATGGAATAAAACTAGAACCAATTCTGAGGTATTCACAGTTCAAGCCCAAACAAGAAGCATTTGATTTTAACTTGGAAAAAATTTCCTATTTAAAGAAGCCTCTGTACTTTAACTAAAAAGAAATTCACAAAGTTCAGGTAACCATCCTACCATTTATGTTTATCATATCTCTTTACTGGTAGCAACTCATCCCTTTATATATACACACGTGTGGGATGGTAAAAATCTCTTGATTTTAATGGATTTTGATCTTTATCTGCTAATAATTTCTCAGTTTTAATGTTCTCCTTTTTTCTTTTTCTTTCTAAATCTGCTTTTAAAATAATGATAAAAAAAGACTCCATCATTGTTGACTCATTCAGCCCAGCATAAATTTAGTTATTATTGATGGATCAATTAAAACATATTTATATGGTGGTAGTCATATTATCAAACAGTACTTCATCATAAGAGATAACCTTCATTTTAAACAATACAAGTCATTTGTTCTGTTGAATTTATATTTTAAAATACACACATTTTATGAATTTAAGATTATCATACAAATTTTAGTCTATAGTCTATAGTCATATAATATAAATTATCTAGATAATGGGTTAAATAAAAATCAGTGATCTGTATATAATATCTAAATCTTCCAGCTGTGAAAATTTAGGGTAATGTTGTGAGAGCATGAAGGTGTAATTACAGTCATGTGAAAGTATGTGCACAAATCATTCTGCTTCTCTGGGAAATTTCTAAACGTATATACAAAAATGCAGCATATAGCCGATGAGAAATAAGGTACATTTTCATTCTTATCCAGGGTAATCCCCAGTACTACCTGCCACCTAACCCAATGCAGTATCCTTAAGATTGCAGTAGGAAGTTTATTCTACTTACTCAATGTGTAAATCTAAAGCTTAGGTTGTTGCAATCTTCTGGTTAGACATTATGCAGGAGCACAAAAAACAATGGTGAACACACTTAGGCAGGGGGAGAGAGAGAGAGAGAGAGAGAGAGAGAGAGAGAGAGAGAGAGATTGATTATAGGCTCTGCTGGCTGAGTTTAAGTACAATGCCTCTGCTCATTCATAAACACATTCCAATAATGATGCAATCAAATACGCACTCTTTCCTTTTGAGGATAAAGAGAAACTTTCCTTTTCCTCTCAATAAACATCTGCAAAAATATAGTTAAAGCATCTGGGTTTTTAATTGAATATTAGCAACATTCATCCAGATGTTTTAGTATCTTGAAGAGAAAGGCAAAAAAGCTAGAAGCTGCATCAGCAGCTTCAGAATAAAGTAAGTTTGGGGGATGGAAGATGAGAAGGGACTAGTTATAAGAGAGCCTGCTAGTTTAGAAAAGAAATGCCAACCAATTACTGACTAGTAAAAATTATTCAATTTAACTTATAAATAAATTTCAAAGAAATACAGTTTATATATGTCAAGAAAGCCCAAGTTTCATTAGTCAGTAATTTTAGCTAAAACAAAATTGATATTTGTGAAGAAAACTTTCAAGAATTTTTAAGTTAACATAATATTGATTTCTGAAAATTGTTTGGGTTTGTTAATTTTATTTTAGAAAACTGCTTATTTTCTTTAATTTAGGCTGAGACAAAAGTTATAAGTTATGGGAGCATATACGTACTTCAGTTGTCCTAGGACTGGGTGGTAGATTATTCAGCACTCATGATGGCAATAAAACATGCTTCTTTTTTTTCTTTCTTTCTATGTGAATTAAGTAGTTTTGTCACTATTGCAGGAAATAATTTCCATTTCAATAAAAAAGCACCTACCTTTTGATGCTGAGATCCAAGATGGAATATTGAAAGATGCACACGTATACATTTCTTCATATACTCTCTAGCCCTAACTTTCCATGAACTTAATTTAACCTGCAAAACTAAGGGTTTTACCACTACTTAAAAGACCTTTCTCTTTCATTTTTCTGTTACATAGGATAAATTTATTGCCTTTCAAGAATTAACTGATAAATTTCCAGGCTTTTATCTGATTTAATCCATCTGCCTGAAATTGCCAATTTTTAACCAGTTGTAATGTATAACCCAACAACACACACACACGCACACACACACACACACACACACCCATTGTTCTCAAACACATGGAGAAATGATTAATAATAGGACACTGTCTAAGTAAATTGTGATACATTTATGTAAAGAAATAATATCCAGCCAATAAGAAAGGTACTAGAAAGTATAATTTTCCTCAGAGAAATCATTAAGAAATTAAAAATATTGACTGCTTTAGTAAAAAAGTATATAAGGTCTTGCAGGAAAAATATTCAAAAATGATATATGTTCACATTTAAACAGTGAATTTCTTAGAGTCATAGATTTTGAGTATTTTTTGTATTTTCTTTCTTATGAATATATGCATTTTCTAATTTTTCTATAGTAAATATGCATTTTTATGTAATTAAAAAAACAGTTATTTGATTAGAAATCTTGTAGTGTGAATTTAACAATATATACTTCAAGAGGGGCTGGTTCTAGGAAGTAGAAATATATGACTGGGTAAAATGCTTCTACATGTGATTTCTATTTGAAAAGAGAAAAGTTACATTTGAATGGGACTTTTAATTTGTTTAGTTCTCTTATAATTGCTTAGAAAACAGACACATTCTTAATTTAGGAAAAATGACAGAAGCCATTCAGTAAGATTAATTTTCCTATTTTTGGTAAACATCATATATGATCCTACATATGCTAATACCCGCAGAGTGTTGTTTTCACCCAAATTTGAGTAAATGTTGCAAACAGCTAATATAGTGGAGGGCTGAAAGCCTTTTTTTTAGATAGCTGAAAATATTCTATATGATGTATAACAAATATCCAAACTCTTTTTTGTAAGTTTTATTTATAATACTAGAGGCCCAGTGCACGAATTTGTGCATGGGTAGGGTCCGGCCAGCCTGGCCTCAATTGGGGCAGATCAGGGCTGGGCCTGTCAGGAGAAGGAGATGGCAGGAGGTTGGCCAGCTGGCCCACTCTGATCTGGGCCTGATCAGGGTTGGGCCAGCTGGGGGGAGGGGCCGTGGGTGATTGGCTGGTGGGAGGTGCCAATCGGAGGCCACCAGCCTAGGGGAGTGGCCATGGGTGGTTGGCCGGCTGGCCCTGCCCCTGATCAGGGTGGGGGGGCCTATCAAGGATGAGGCCAGTTGGGGGGAGGGACTGTGGGTGGTGGGGGCCCATTGGGTGGTAGGGGCCCCATTGGGGGGTGGGGCTGGCTGGGGGAAGGGCTGCAGGAGATTGGCCAGCCATCCCAGCCCCCTATTGGGGTGGGAGAGTCCGGTCAGGGGCGGGCTGGCTGGAGGGGCAGAAGGGGCCGGGGGAGATTGGCCAGCCAGCCTCACCCCCTGATCTGGCTGGTTGGCTGGCCACAGTGGGTGTCATAGCGACCAGTCGTTCCAGTCATTATGGAGTTATGGTAACTGGCTTTTTAATATATGTAGATACATTTTATATGAGAGGGGTGATTGGTACAGTGTTCATATTTTTCTTTCTAAATGTATTTTAAAATTGATTTTAGAAAGAGAAGAAAGAAGAGGGAGAGAAAGAGAAACAGGGATGAGAAAGATAAATTGACTGCCTCGTGCACACCCCTAACTGGGGACAGAGCCTACAACCAGGCATGTGCCCTGATTGGGGAATCTAACTGGCAACCTTTCAGTGTACTGAAGGATGCCCAACCAACTGAGCCACAATGGCCAGGCAGGGTTCATATTTTAATCAAGGATCAAAATCATGTTAATTTGAAGGACTTTTTTCTTCAAATTTACAATAAGAAGTCATTTTGGAAGCTATATTTTAATATGTTTTTATTGATTTCAGAGAGGAAAAGAGAGGGAGAGAGAGGTAGAAACATCAATGATGAGAGATAATCATCAATTGGCTGCCTCCTGCTACTGGGCATTTCCCCTGACCTGGAATAGAATCATGATCTCCTGGTTCATAGGTCAAAGCTTGAACACCAAGCCACACTGGTGGGGCTGGAAGCTACATTTTAAACTTTGGAATCAAATTGTTTCTTATTTGGAAGAATAATGTATATGCAATGTTATGTTAAATAAAAAAAAATCTAATTTGGTGCCAAAAACACCCCTCAGATATTTGGCTGAATAAAAATTTTAATAGTGTGAAAATACATGTTCTATTGAGTGTCTTAAATTCATTCTGGGAGTCGCATAATGGTGCTCTTTACCAATTAAACTTGCAAACTAGTTGCATGAGATCATTTGATGAGTTAGAAGATAAATATGGTAAGCTGCAAATAAACTCTATATAGGCAAAATTAGCTTTACTAATAGGGAGATACTAATGAAATATACTTTAAGAACTAAAATTTTCATATGCACACACATTTACAATAAGCAAAATATATATATATATATATATAAATATATCTTTTCACTCACCATTTTTAGTCTGCTGTTCCGAAAAACAAGAGTTTAATTGGAAATGCCTCTAAAATGCAAATGACTAGTATTAGATCTTTTTCTGACAGAGATGGAAGGGCATCAACTGCCTGATGTTTAATAGTAGTGCCTGCAAAGAGGAAAAGGATGCCAAAATAGCAGACTATCAAAATACTAGTATAGCTATTACTATTACCATTATGTCTACATCTACTACTATTACTACTACAACTACTAATGCTTATTATAATAATGTCTATAAATTGCCATGTGTGTTCCATGTACAAATCATTTCCAATAAATTATCTCATTGAATTTTAATAATAAGTTATAAATGCCGTTATTCCCATTTCACAATGAGGAACTCAAAAATGTTAAAATAATTGCTCCAGGTAACACAACTAATACACAGTATAGCTTATACCTCAAACCCAGGTTCAACATAAAACTACAACCACAGCTTTTTTTTTCCATTTTGCAACAAATTTCATGAGTCTGATAAAGAACTTCTTTGGATATATTAAGATATCATCAATGCCTACCGGGTTCTGTAATAATTTTATTTCATCTGAAATATTTTTCTGAACTATTTCTCATTCTGCAGTCTATTATTTGTAAATAAATAATTATTCATTTACAGTAAACAATTTGAGTAACTACTCTGTACTCACCATGTTAGATGGAGAATTAGGAAAGACCAAGCTTAAAGTACACTTGTGCTAACCCTGGCTGATTTGGCTCAATTGGTTGGATGTTGTTCCGTGCACTAAAGGGTTCCCTGTTCAATCCTGGTCAGGGCACATGCCCAGATTGCAGGCTTAATCCCCAATAGGGGATGTGCAGGAGGCAGCTAATGGATGTTCCATTCTCACATCAATGTTTCTCTCTCTCCCTCTCCCTTCCTCTCTCTCTAAGGATCAATTTTTTTTAAAAAGTACCCTTGTGTTATAAATAAATTAGGTGCTATTGGGATATAAAAACAAGTGTACATTCTAATTTCAAGAAACTTGTAGCTTAAGACTATTTTTTAAATTTAATAGACAAAATATATACAATTTACTATGTGCCAGACACTATTTTAATTATGTCATAATTTATATAAGAAATAATATTGTTTTATTTTTTTATAAAAATAAATTAATTGTTAAAAGTAATTAATGCAACTATGTTGCATTTGGTTTCATGTGAATTCCCCAAAGTAACTCTAGACACTACATGCTATTAACATATATATTTTACAAATAAGGAAACTGGTACATAGAGAGGAAAGTAATTTGCCTATAATAATAAAACTAGTAAGTGATAGGCTGGAAATGAGACCCACGAAGTTTGAATTCATGGTTGTGTGCTTTATCGGGGGGCTATGTTCCTACCCAATGAGTGCTGATTAAGCTGTAATAAATGCCTGTGATGCTCTATGCAAGAGAATGCATGTGAGAATTACAAAATTTCCGCAAACTTAGGAAGACATAGTGTGGTAACAAATAGTTAACACAACCTGCTTTACATCTGTTCAAAAGTTAACAAATATTCAGTGGTGTTGGGAAATACAAGTAAAAACAACATCTTTTCCCAACAGCTGTATTATCGAGAAAGCCTTGAAGTGGAATGCGATGTGCAGCACAGGCAATCCCAAAGGAATGAATCTCATCCTCTTAGATACCTCAGCAGATACAACCTATTATGTATGTACTAGGGGCCTGGTGCATGAAATTTGTGCCCTGGGGGGAGAGTCCCTCAGCCCAGCCTGCCCCCTCTCATAGACTGGGAGCCCTCAGGGGATGTCCCTCTGCAGGAGGCGACCAGGCTGATCAGGGGAAGGTGCCAGCCCCATCACCACAATGCTGCAGCCACTGCCAGCCGCCGCAGCCACCAAGGTGTTTTCATCAACACGGACCCAGTCCCTTCGCCATGAAAAAAATGACATCTTTCTTTAGGCATTTTCAAGATGAGTCTTTCATAGGTTATGACCCTTTTTTCTTTTTTTTTCTTTTTTTATTCTCACCTGAGGATATGTTTCCATTGGTTTTTAGAGAGTGTGGAAGAGAGAGAGAAGGAGAGACAGAGAGAAGCATCAGTGTGAGAGGGACACTGATTGGTTGCCTCCTGCATCAGCCTTGACCTGGGCCCTGGCCAGGGGGGAGCCTGTAACCTAGGTACATGCCCTTGATCAAAATCGAACCCAGACCCTGCGGTGGGCAGATCGAGGCTCTACCCACTGAGCCAAACCGGCTAGGGCAGGATACGACATTTCTTAGCCCCTCCAGCAGCAGACCTTCATTTTTCTCTCCAGGAGTGTGGTGGAAAAACCCTAGATCACCTTCTTGGATTCTTATAACCCAAGTTACTAAGAACACTGCAAGTAGTGGCGTATAGGGAGCTTAGCCAATGAGTGGTCAGAAAAGGTGTTTATGCTTGAACTGGTTTGAGCATCTGTCCCCTGGTGGTCAGTGTGTGTCATAGTGACTGGTCGTTCCTCCAGTTGTTCTGCCGTTAGATCGATTTACATATTAGGCTTTTATTATATAGAATAGAACAATTTACTGAGATCAAATAGGCCTCTCCTGCCTTTCCTTGGTCATATAAGTGATGATCCATATCATAACATGTTACCAAAACTGATATATATCTCTGTATAAACTTCTGAATATTGTGGAAATAAAGTTTGAAAAAATAGAATAGCCATTCCTAATAACAATTCTAATAAACAGCAGAGGTTTAACTTTTTAGTGATAGCACTGGTGCTGGCATAGAGAGGGCAAAGCTTGTCAGTATTATTTAACATTGTACTGAAGCTTTTAGTGAATATGCCATTTTCAAATAAATTATAGATTAAGTAAAGATACAAATATTAGTCTTAAATGTCAATATAAAAACACACGTATAAGTTGGGAGAGATGGTAGAGAGATTTCTTAAACAATATTAGAATTTAGAAGCTTGCTAAACTACATATTTAAAGGGTCAATGGGAGGAAAAGGGGACATATGTAATACTTTCAACAATAAAGATTAAAAAAAAGATTAAAACAGTTGTGTGGCAAATGTTATAATAAAAAACACTGAATTTGGAAAAATATAAATGTAATGCAGATGACAAATATTTAATATCTGTAAAAAGTGAGTCTTAGAGATCCACTAAGAAAATCTTCATTTAATAGAAAAGTTAGCAAATTATATAAATTAAGATATTGTAGATGAAAAAAAATATAAACGGCTAGAAGAACACATGAAAAGATGCCCAAACTGAGTGAATCTACCTAATAAAAGAGTAACATGCTAATTGACCACACCTTCGTGATGCCCACCAGCCAATCAGGAGTGAGTATGCAAATTAACCCAACAAAGATGGCGGGTTAATTTGCATACGCAGGCACTGAGTGGCTGGGGGCAGGCGTTCTGCACAACCCCAGCCGCTTTGGGCAGTGTGGGAAGGAGGAAAGGCGGCTCTGGCCAGAGCAAAGGCAGTGCTGGCAGATAGGGAAAGGAAGGCCCATTCTTGCATGAATCTTCGAGCATCGGGCTTCTAGTATTCCATCATTATCCCACTGTATGTTTTTGCCTCCTTTGACAAATATTAATTGACTATAAATGTTTGGGCTTAATTTGAGGCTCTCTATTCTGTTCCATTGATCTATATGCCTGTTTTTATGCCAGTAGCATGCTGGTTTGATTATTATGGCCTTACAATATCATTTGATATCAAGTAGTGTGATTCCTCCAACTTTGTTCTTTCTTAAGATTGTTGTGGTTATTCTGGGCCTTTTGTGGTTCCATATAAATTTTTGGAATATTTGTTCTAGTTCTGTGAAAAAAAGCCATTGGTATCTTGAGAGGAATTACATTGAATCCATAGATTGCTTTGGATAGTATGGACATTTTAATGATGTTATTGATATGGGATTCTTGGACTGGAACCTGAATTCTATGTCCACCAGAATAGAAGAAGAATCCATGGACAGAAAGTGGTATAGCAAAGGTAGAGATTTATTGAAGAACAAGTACAGACTCCCATGTGGGGAAAGGGAAAGAGTCCCACAGAATGGAATCCCAAGTAGGGAGGGGGAAAAGGGTCCCACTGAGTTACTTTTCCCTATGGCTTATAAAGTCTGCAGATCCTGGTGCCTTGATATCCCCTCTGATTAGTCACTATTCCCTTAGACTGGTTACTATAGTAAGTTGTGGGCTCAAAGGTTGAGCCTCACGTGGGACATGTGAGGTTCTCCCCCCTCCTTCCTTATTGTTTTTCTATTTCCTTTGGGCTTTCTTACTCTCCTTCTGGATGAAGGGTTTCCTTCTCTTTATTTTGTAAATACAGATCTTTTGCTGTTTCCATCTCCTCATTCTATAGAAATGTATTTGTTGCAGCTTTCCAGCTCCCCCATTCTATGGAAATATAGCTTCTGCTACTCTGCATCCCTGTGTTTTCCTCCATGGTCCCCTTAATTTCCAAAATTTCTAAAATTTACTAAACCTGTCCTATCTTACCCCTAAAATTCCTATTTCATTATTCTGCCTATCCATGAATACAGTATATGCTTCCACTTAGAGATTATTATTTTAATGTCTTTTTCAGATCCCTAAGCCTAAAATAGAATAATATTGCAAGGATATAGTCAGGATATCCTGTATTACCTAAAGAGGTAATATGCAAATTGACTGTCACGCCCTCACACAGATGGCCGCCCCTATGTGGTCACAAGATGGCTACCACAAGATGGCCGGCAGGGGAGGGCAGTTGTGGGTGACCAGGCCGGCAGGGGAGGGCAGTGGGGGGGACCAAGCCTGCATGGGAGGGCAGTTAGGGGCAACCAGGCTGGCAGGGGAGCAGTTAGGCATCGATCAGGCTGGCAGGGGAGTGGTTATGGAGTGATCAGGCTGGCAGGCAGAGGCAGTTAGGGACAATCAGGCAGGCAGGCAGGCGAACGGTTGGGAGCCAGCAGTCCTGGATTGTGAGAGGGATTTCCAACTGCTGGTTGAGGCCCGATCGGATCGGGCCTAAACCGGCAGTCGAACATCCCCTGAGGGGTCCCAGATTGAAGAGGGTGTAGGCTGGGCTCAGGGACTCCCCCAACCCCATACATGAATTTCATGCACCGGGCCTCTAGTGTAGACTATAATCCTGAATCCTCCTTGGCTAAAATCCCCTAGGATATTCAGGATATCTGCAATAAAAATTGCTTTTATTATAAATAAACTTTTATTAAGTTAGGACACTGAGATTTTGGATTGGTTATTACAGCTATAATTGCCCTAACTAATATAAAAATAGAATATTCAAGTGGTGTGTTTATATAATAAAATTTTAAACTATGTATATTGACCTAATATTTAGGCAATAGATATTGAGATAAGTTATATCTGAGGCTGGAAACATGGAGATAATATTAGGCCATGGCAGAACATTGGGTAAAACTGTCACCTGGTTTAACATTGAAACATTATGAGGTACCTAATAAACGTATAGCTTTAGGCTAAGAGTTTGAAAGACTCAGAACATTTGCCTCTTAGTTATTATTAGAACACTACATATTACTTACTGGCTGCCCTTAAAAATATATTATGAGAAGAAGATTATCTTGGAAATGAATAGGAAGCTTTGCAAGCTGGGGTAAAAGAATATGTGGGAAATCTAGAAATTTGGGGATTTGCGAAGATAGGAAATACAACTGATAGATAGATTTTAAAAGGCGTTTAGAACTGAAAATGTCTGAATGGAGAGCTCCAAGAGTCTGTCTCTCCAGTAAAGCAATAATTAAGTTGGCAAAAACTATCAAAGTCAACTTTTTGAGACTCTGGAATCTAATCATTAATCTTGATTTGAAAAAACGCACACACAACTTACAGCACTCAGTGGAGTGCTTTATAAAGAAAAAAGCTACTAAATTTCCGTAAGAGTGTGCAATGCATTTTTGTTTGCTCAACTATCCCCCAATCCCCATGTCAGAGGCAATCATGGGGATAGCAATTCATATGTCTGGTATAGCTTGCTGATGCCAGAGCAGAAATATTGAATTTGTTCTAAAAGAATTGTAGTTATGCATTTCTGCCTGTGCTGTGCTGCCTTGAAGTATCAGTTAATTGGCTTGCCTTTGACAACCCTCCAAATTTTTCAAGGCTGGAGAAGCTTTCTGGGAAGCATATGTTGCAAGCATTTAAAGACATATACTAGCAAAAGCTGACTGGGCAAGGGCCAGCAGATGGGGCAAGCAAAAGACAAAACAAAAAAAGCCTAGGATGAAAGAGTCTTGGGAAGGAGATAGGTAGAAAATAAGGGATTTGAAAAGCTCCATTGTATAATGGGAAATGCAAAAGATAACACATATGCTCGGGGCTACAGGATTTTCATGAAAGACTTGAGAAGAACCTAATCTTTTATTGTGGTTGATTTTTAAGGTTCACATAAACAGGAATTGAATGCTAAAGTAGAATTTTAAAGTCTTAGATAAGAATAGAAGGAACCAACCTGCAAAGACAAGAAAAATGTTTTAGGTTCATTTTGTTTTCTTTGCTGTTTCTTGAAAAATTCTTACAGGCTCCAGGAGTTTAAAGAAATCTTATAAAATTGCTAGCTGATCACAAAGCTAACAGAAGAGAGAATTAAGTGATCATACATGAAAAAGTATACAATATTTACAACAATAGTTTAAAAAATTCACTAAATAATCAATTATTACAACAACAAAGAGCATAAGAAATCTCAGGGAAGGGGGAGAATTTGATGTGCAAAATAAAACACCTGAACTATAGTATACAAAGTGCCAAGTTTTAATTAGAAAGTTTGAAGTATACAAAGAAATAAGAAAGTAAGCCCAATTTATAGAAAAAATGGGAAAAAAGTAATATAAACTGTTTCACAGAAAATACTGAAAGGAGTTTAAAGACAGGAAAGTCAGTATCAGGGAAAGGGGCTCCATGGGGGAGGAAGACACACATTCACAGTGGACATAAGAATGTTATAAGGTAAGGAGAAAAGAAAGAGGTGGGCCCCAGCTGGGTTTTGAACTTTGAAACTGATATCCTGCAGGAAAGTGGCCAATTAGGAGAGCATGGGGGACATAAACTAAGGAAAGGTCCAATAAGAAAGCATCATGTTCAGACAATGAGCTGCCAGCCTTTATAAACCCATAGACAAAGAAACTCAGGGACTGAACTAGACTATTTTCCCATTAGAGCAGGTTTTTCCCATTTGGGGAAAACGCCAAGGGGGTTCCCTTTGGGAACCCTTTTCTGGGGGAGTCTGTATACACTTGTAATTAACTTCTACAAGGTTGCTTAAAAATCTTTTAGTCTGCAAATTTTATTCTTCAAACGTCATAGGACAAGAACCCACAGGGAGCCCTAGCTGGTTTGGCTCAGTGGATAGAGCGTTGGCCTGCAGATTGAAGGGTCCCAGGTTTGATTCTGGTAAAGGGCACATGCCCGGGTTGTGGGCTTGATCCCCAGTAGGGGGCGTGCAGGAGGCAGGAATCTCTCTCATCTTTGATATTTCTATCTCTCTCCCTTTCCCTTCTTCTCTGAAATCAATAAAAACATTTTTTAAAAGAAGTGCTATATCTGGAAATGAGAAGCAGTAATGCTACATCCAATATTTTTTCTGAAGAAGGAGTAAGGGCATATTGTGATAACCATAATAAAAAGATGTAGGTGTACAGCACCTGCTTAAGACATAGGCTTAATAAAAAGAAAAGAGAATGCCATCCTGATCTCCTCAATACCTTCATTCCCCACTAACAGCATCAATATGCTCATCAATGTTGAGAACAATCTTAATTAAGAACAACTGGGAAATTTGTAAGAGACATATTCATCAGGGGAGAAGTGTAAAAGGAGGACCTAAAGCCAAGCAGGGAGCAAACTTCAGACCTAGCCCAACTCTTGATTAGTGACCCACGAGAGCTAAAAGAGTGTTTATATGCAAGCATAAAGATATTTAAGTCAGTATTTACTATCCTATTCAACGTGTGCAACATTCAATAAACACAGGGCATACAACAGGCAAGAACACAGTCTGAAGAAACTTGTTGGTTCAGAGGCTTGAGAAAACCAAAGTGGCCAGTTGAAAGTCTTAAGTTCCAGTTCAATGAATTCATTGAATTCAATAACTTCTAGAGGAAACATTCCGCCTTTTGGAAATAAGACCTCTAGACCCGAGGTTGGCAAACTGCGGCTCGCGAGCCACATGTGGCTCTTTGGCCCCTTGAGTGTGGCTCTTCCACAAAATACCACGGCCTGGGCGAGTCTATTTTGAAGAAGTGGCATTAGAAGTTTAAGTTTAAAAAATTTGGCTCTCAAAAGAAATTTCAATCGTTGTACTGTTGATATTTGGCTCTGTTGACTAATGAGTTTGCTGACCACTGCTCTAGACTAACAGAGCATAAAGTTGTGGGGACTGAAACCATTTGTGTTGTTGTTTTTTTTGCTAGTGGATCACTAGAAGTAATAGTGAGTAGAACCACTCCCATTTGCATACTTTAAATCTTGGATCCATGAATCCTAGCCCTAGGAGAAACAGTACAATATATTAGGGCATCTGCATCATACTGGAGAACATTGCTACCGCCCTGATAGGTATTGGCAACAAATTTGTGCTGAAATTGTTCAAAAGGTCATTTCACTGCTCTATCTAGTCAGCTGGTGCAGGATGATGGGGAGCATGGTAAGACTATATACTCTATGAGCAGGGGTCCATGACACACTATTTGTTGTGACGAAAGTTTATGTGTCAGAAGCAATGCTGTGTAGAACAGTATGATAGTATATAAGACATTCAATAAATCCACAGATAATAGATTGGGCAGAAGCATTCTATTTTTTTCCTGTTCTTTTAAAAATTTATCTTTATTATTGAAAGTATTACAGATGTCCCCTTTTGTCCCCCATTGACCCCTTCCTCCCCAGTCCCTTCCCCCTCCCCAGGCCTTCACTGCACTATTGTCTGAATCCATGGGTTTTGCATATATGCATATAAGTTCTTTGATTAAGCGCCCCCTCCCCCCAGTTGTCAGTCTATTGCATGCTTCTATGTCTCTGGATCTATTTTGATTGTCAGTTTATTTTGCTCATTAGAGTCCATATATAAGTGAGATCACATGAAGCATTCTGTGCAGAGAAAGAAAATATATATCAATCTGCCACTGGTTAGCTGGTTAATTACCCCAGGCAACAATGCTATGATGAGTGCTGGCCTCTGGTGTTACAGAAAACCAGAGAAGAACCAAGCAATGCTTAGAGAAATGGAGTTACATTTATCATTATTATTATTATTATTATTATTATTATTATTATTATTACTATTATTATTATTAGAGGCCCAGTGCACGAAATTCGTGCACGGGGGAGGGGTGTCCCTCAGCCCAGCCTGCACCCTCTCCAATCTGGGACCCCTCAAGGGATGTCCCACTCCCATGTAGGGCAGTCGGACATCCCTCTCACAATCCAGGACTGCTGGCTCCCAACTGCTCACCTGTTTGCCTTCCTGATTGCCCCTAACCACTTTTGCCTGCCAGCCTGATCACCCCCTAACCACTGCCCTACCAGCCTGATTGATGTCTAACTGCTCCCCTGCCAGCCTGTTTGCCCCCAACTTTCCTCCTCTGCCGAACTGGTCACCCCCAACTGCCCTCCCTTGCAGGCCTGGTCCCTCCCAAATGCCCTCCCCTGCTGGCCATCTTGTGTCCACATGGGGGCAAGATCTTTGACCACATGGGGGCAGCTATCTTGATCTTATGTGTTGGACTGATGGTCAATCTCCATATTACTCTTTTATTAGATAGGATAGAGGCCTGGTGTATGGGTGGAGGCCAGCTGGTTTGCCCTGAAGGGTGTCCCGGATCAGGGTGGGGGTTTCCTTGGGGCGTGGGGCAGCCTGGGTGAGGGGCCTGTGGTGGTTTTCAGGCCAGCCATGCCCCCCGGCGACCCAAGCAGAGGCCCTGGTATCTGGTATATATTTATCTTCTACAATTGAAACTTTGTAGCCTGGAGCAAAGCCAAGCCTTCTGCTTGCTCCATGGCTGCTGCCATTTCTGTTTGGATTTGTTTACCTTCTATAATTAAAACTTTGTAGCCTTAAGTGGAGGCCTGGGCTGACCAGGGCAGATTGAAAGCTTGGCTTCCTCAGCCTCTGGGGGCAACCCTAGCCTGCTCTCTCCAGCTCCGTGGCTGCTGCCATTTTTCTTGGGATTTATCTTCTATAATTGAAACTTTGTATTCTTGAGTGGAAGCCTGGGCCCGCCAGGGTGTGTGGAAAGCTTGGCTTCCTCTATTGCTGGGGAAACCCAAGCCTCCCTCCTGCTCTCTGTGGCAGCAGCCATCTTGGTTGGGGTTAATTTGCATACCCACACTGATTGGCTGATGGGTGTGGCTGGTGGGCGTGGCTTGTGGGTGTAGTGGAATGATGGTTAATTTTCATATTACTCTTTTATTAGGTAGGATTATTACTAAGCGTGGGCCCAGAGGAAAATGTCTCTCAAATTCTGGGCGAAGTCAGACAGGAAGTTTCCAGTATTTATATGTTTTTACCTTATCTGTCTCCCAAATAAGGATTTTTCTGGTTCCCTTTGCAAGTTTTTAAAGGGCCTTATGTGCTGGGGCTTTGAGACTTCAACCAAAGGCTTGGCCTGGCGCCAGCACTGATAACTTCATCTGGGGAAGGTTTATGGCCTCTTTGGAACAGGGAGTAGTCTTATTTCCTTATTATTTAAGCAAGCAAGCATGTACAGAAGCCAAAATAGCAGGGTTAAAATTTCAAACAGCAGTTTTTATATAAGATTTATGCTTCATTCTTCACTGGTTTTATGTACATGAGTCAAATCATTGACTCTTGGGGGTTGTTAACATTGTTAACCTATTCAGTTTTGAGGTTTCCTTTACTAAGTTCTATAGAGAGAATTAATAATACGGCACATGTGAAAGTTTTATCTTTAGAGAATCCTTCTGCCTCTGCTGCCTTAAGCCACGTTGGGATCCCATCGACCTTGACTGCCCTGGGGGTGGTCAGGATGATGGTATGTAGTCCCCCCCAGGTAGGAGTCAGTCCTTGGGTGGTAAATTTCTTTACTCAAACAGAGTCACCAGGGTGGAAGGGATGAACCAGATCAGAAGTTGGTACAGGCAGAGCATCTTGGACGTGCTTCTGGATTGCTTCCTGGATAGACTGTAAAGCCTGTAAGAACTTGAGTCAAGATTGGTTATGGATTTTAGCTTTTCTAGATTGGGTTTATGTGTAAGCTGGTGAGGTGGGTAGGTCAGGGTCTGGAAGAGTCACTAGAATATATAGAGGCCTCACTAGTTTTAGGGCAGCCTCTTGGGCTGTTTCATCTGCAGCCTAGTTCCCTCTTGCTTCTGGGGAGTCCCCTTGTCTTACATACATAGAGGTGGAAAGACTTAGTTACATCTAGTAGCGCTAGTTGGTTCATTGTCCTTGCTCTGCTCATGTCTGTCTTACTGCTTAATATATCACCTCAAGGACCCTGGCTCTGAATTTGGATGTCGGTGGGGTCCTCTGACTACTTCTGTGCTGAAGGGGGACGGAGTTTTTTTTCAGAGCCAAGAGATCCTTGCTGTCTGTCAGAGGGACGATGAGGCCTAGGTGCAGAAGGAGGTGGGCTTGTGACCTGGCGAAGACAAACTGTATTATAAAATTTAGTATTATTGAGCAATTAGAATAGCAAGAGTTACAACAAATGGTCTGGTGGAAGGGAAAGAAAACATTTTAGTTTTAATAACTTCTATTGAAATAAAATTTTTCTCCTTAAAATTATCACTCTGTTGATTAAAAGAACCAAATCAAGACCAATTTATTTATTATATTCAATTTGGCCTGATTGTTTGCATAAACACAACAAGAACAGTAACTGACTACTTTTGCTGGATTTTATGATTGGATCTTAGTGTGCCCCGTAGGGCCAGGAAACCAAGCCATTCAGCTGCTGTAAGGCCTTCCTGCAGTATCTTCTGAGTTAGGTGAATTCCTCACCTGCAGCAACTCCATCTGTCCCAGGCCCTAGGCTTCAAGGCCCATCTCAGCCCTCCTACTCATTGCAGCCTAGAGTGCATGGGGGTCCACAGGGATGCAGAGGCACCCTTATTGCTCCCCTTCTACTCTGACCAACTGCCAGCAATGGTAGGGCATGGGCCTGACGCTCCAGAGCCAGCTATTTTCAGGGCTACCAAGCAGGATACCAGGCTTTTTCTGTGACACTCTTATTTGCTTCAAATCTTCAGAGTTCAGACAGGGCTCTTTAATACGTGATACTCCAGTCAAAGTTTTCAGTTAATAAAACCACCATTGAAAACCAGCCTTATTGAATTTATGCAAAGAAATGTATTGCCATGATTTATGAAGCATTGCCAAATTTCGGAGGAGTTATATAAGGAGAAAAATATACTGACCTGCTTTAAGATCTTCTGATTTTCCTTGTTAGTCCTTTCTATGGACTCTTCCGTAATATAACTGTCTTCAAATGGCAAGAAGAAATTCAAAATGTGTCTATATTCAAATAGACAGTCACAGCTGTCCTTGTAGTAGGGTTCCCCCTACTTGACTTGTCCTTAAATTACATATGGCCTCTGGGAGGGGTGACATGCCCTCTCAGAGCAGACTAAGGGAGTTTTATCACTTCACAGAGTCTCATGTGTCACAGGACCTCACAGGGTCTATAATTCCTGTAACAGAGGGCTGGTACTCACCACTTCCCTCTGTTCCAAACAGGCCTTCTCCTGTTTGTGCCACCCCTGACATGGGCATGGTCACACAGGCCTGCAAGACAGTATACAGGCTGCCAACTGTCTCTCAATAGAGACCAAAACCAGATGGTTATTTTCCTTGACCATTTGGGAACCTGCCCTTTTGGCAACTGCATTCAAATCTGTAAGGTTAATGTAATATTATTAACACAATGAAGTACAATATTGGCACTGTGGCCACCTTAGGTAGCCAAATCTTCTGCTACCATATATGACACATGGTAGGGCTATACAAATATCTTAGGGAGGTGACTAAAGTCTATTCTTGACCTTCCCACACAAAGCAAAATTGTCCTTGTCTCTCTGGAGCCATGTCCATGAAGACGCAGGCATCATCTAAGTCTATTATACAGTTTCTACAGGCCACTGTCAGGGCTGTGCATGGCAGCCAGTTCTTCTTTCTAGCCACAAACACAGTCTGTCCAATTTCCCTAAAATGTATTCTGGCACGGGAGAAAGTTGTTTTGCTGTACACAGGCAGCTTAACCCCTACACAATTGGGCCTGGACCTCTGCCTAGAAAACTGCAGTCTATAAGTTCAATATGCAGCCTCCTGTCCTCCTAACCCAACGGGGTCTTGGCCAGTCCCTCAGTCAGACTACCCCTCTCTGGGAGGGTCTGAAAGTCTTGAGCTGCTCTTAGCTAATGCCTTCCCTCTGCCCTTTCCTGTTAACCCTGTTTATCAGTTACAGGGTCTTGCCATCCCTGTCTCTCATTACTGCTTAGTTCTTAGTGGCGAGCCAAACACAGCCGGGGCTGCAGGGAGAAACAAGTTTGCACATAGCAAAGCGTTCTGGTGACAGCTTGGGCATTAGGCCCTTGACTTCCCACCTGTCCTCTTTCCTGGCAGGGAGCTTGACCTTTCCCACAGGCTTCTCTATAAGAACAGCGTATCTACTCCCCCACCCCCAACCAGGTGTCTTGGCCCACCCCTTAGCCTAAGGGGTTTAACCTTTTAGCTTTTCTGGGAGAGTTCAAGGCAGAGGAAGGGAACATCAGCCCCTCCTCTTCTAGCAGCAACAGGTACTGAACACTTTCAGTACATTTGCAAATGGGAAACTTTACCAGCTTCATCCCTGGTTACTTTCACAGATACCAGGGTCCATTGCTTGTCTCCCTTTCCTACTGTGAGTCAGAGGAAGAGAGGGGAGAAATAGAAACAGTGGGAGTTTCAGAGAAAACTACAGGCTGTCGCTGTGGCAGCCTTCCCTCCCAGAGGCTGGGGTCTGACCTGTGGAGAAAAATGACTCTTAGCCTGGAAAAGAAGACAAAAGATAACAAGGGTGTGCAGGGAAATTTCTTGTGGAATAAAAGCCTGGAGGGCCTCCTGAAAGAAAAGATCTTCAAACCAGTTACAGATGCTGTCAGAATCAGGAGTAAGAGAGGAAGGGAAAGGCCAGGTTACATCATCTAGGAGGATCCTAATAAATAACTGAAAACGGCAAGCCAAACAAGACATACAAGATATATATAATCAGGGTAGATGGGGTTCATGAATGGATGATTATGATAACATTAGTTGGATTTCTTTTTCTTATTATTGCATACACAACCTTTATAAATTTCACATTTTCAAATTAGCCTTTAAACCTTCTTTTCTATGTCCTTTAAAAATGCATAACCATGCCTTAGACCTTTTATTTAGTAATTTCTTATTCTTAGAAACCTCAATCCTTTAATGATTACCAAAAATAGACAGCCAGTATTTCTTAGATTAACATTTATGAACACATTTTAAATGTACTTTTTAAAGAAAATATAACTAGACCTTCAGTGATAAAACTAAGAGCAGGTATATTAAAACTTGTCTAGTAAAAACTGCTATATTCTTCCTTATGTAATTTCAAGTATAATGTATTGGTCTAATTTAGTATTGGAATGGTTAAAAAGAATAAACCAGAGCAGAGAAAGATTAATTGTACTTGCAGAAAACTTGCAACCTTGAATCTAGTGTAGTTCAGATAAAACCACGGACCAGGCCCCTACGCCAGCAAAGTGGTCTGCAGCCAGTAAAAATCAACAAAAAACTAACTCTCTGCTTCATAATTAACTGTAGACACTTTCCCTTTTTACATTAACCATTTACTCTGTCCTGAAATAAGACAAGTGGTCTAAGATCCTGTATATTTAGGCTTTTTACATTTAAGGCCTTCTCTCTATAACAGCCGCTTTCCCTTCCAGATTTATATCTTTAAATTAACCCCAGAATTCCAAAATTTCAACCTAATATAGCAAAATCATAGAGAAAACCAAAATCCCTAGTACACAAACAAAGACAGAATTTTAATTAGCTAAGTGGGCTGATTCCCTCTCTGATGGAAAGCAAAAGACTCTGAGAAAAATAAATCTCGCAGCTGCTAGAGACTTTTGCATTTCGTCACAGCGGGTCCATCCTATCTTTAAACAAATTAAACAATAAAAAGAGATAACAAATACTCTCATGTGTACAGCCAGAAGGCACAAAGTAGCTTTCGCTTCTCACAGACCAGTTAATGAGCAGATAATTATGCCAACATAGACAAACATCTGTACTCACACTCTCTCAGTAGACTATCCCAGACTGGAGCAGAGCAGATAAACGAAACAATGCCCAACTCCCCAGATGGGCGTGGGGGCACTGCTGGAACCCATGCTCCAGAACAGAATTCTCAACCAACATCTTGGTGAGAACCTACCAGAGGAGTTAAGACTGCGTCCAGTCCCCCTTCTCGGTAGCAAATTGGCTAGTCCCACACAAACAAACAGCAGAGTGAACTCATAATTCCTTAATCGAATCCGAATTCACTCACCTCCGGAGTCCCACATTTATACACCAGACAGTCCAAGTTATTGACTTCTACCAGATACTTACCCAGAGTTTAAACAGTCCACCTGATTCCTGATTAATTTGCCTGAGGAAATCCTTGACTTCCAGGGAGGTGGTCAAGCTCCCCCTTCCACTCACTCGGAGTGGGCCTGACTGATAAGGGCCCTACCTTACCGATTCTGTCGACAGGTCCAGAAGTGTCCGTCCACTCTCTCCAGATGCTGGCCGGGTCCTAAGCTGAGGTCCGGGAGTGCCGGAGTCACCCGATTCAATTCTGCTAAATCAACAGAGCAGTGCCTCCCGGAGGCCTATCCGGCTCCCCCAGGCCCCAAACCTGGCCCACTCACCGGAGGCCAAAAGGCCAAGCACGGTTATTTCCTGGTCAGGGAATCATTAATGTTACAGAAAACAGGAGAAGAACCAAGCAACGCTTAGAGAGATGGAGTTACATTTATTATAATAATAATAATCAGTATTATTATTATTATTACACGAGGGCCCAGAGGAAAATGTCTCTCAAATTCTGGGTGAAGTCACACGGGAAGTTTCTGGTATTTATATGTTTTTACCTTCTTTGTCTCCCAAATAAGGATTTTTCCGGTTCCCTTTGCAAGTTCTTAAAGGGCCCTATGTGCTGGGGCTTTGAGACCTCAACCAAAGTCTTGGCCTGGTGCCAGCACTGATAACTTCGTCTGGGGAAGGTTTTTGGCCTCTTTGGAACAGGGAGTAGTCTTATTTCCTTATTATTTAAGCAAGCAAGCATGTACAGAAGCCAAAATAGCAGGGTTAAAATTTCAAACAGCAGTTTTTATGTAAAATGGATGCTTCACTGGTACTGGCAGATTAGGCACTCAGCAATAGTTGTAACCATTTCAGTCTTAGTGAATGTAATTTTATGTTTCTGAGCTGATACATAACCTCCATCCCTGCCATCTTAGCCACTTTGTTCATAAGCCCATTAGGCAATGACAGGCGGGACTGGGTATTCACTAAATGAATCGTCCTGACCACTTGAATATTAAACTATTTTTATGCTGAGGCCACTCTTGGTGAACATCCATGTGGGACACAAATATCTTTACATCGTTTGCCCATTCAGAGATGTCTATGCACATACTTTTCCCACAGACCTCCTTGCCACCAATATTCTAAATATGTTCCTTCCAAGTCCCTGACGATTCAGCCAAACCATTGGCCACATACAGTGAGTTCATCTAGACTCTGCATACAAACAAAAGGAGCAATCAGGTGCATTACTATGAATTCTGTCCATTAGGAGGGTTTCACTTCACCCCTATTTTTCAGAGATGTTCCAAAAAGGTGCTGAAATGCTACAGCTTTCCACTTTTCGGTACTGCCTGAGTATCATGTACAACTATTTGTAAACTGCTCTGTATTTTCCATCCTCAGTGATGACTCATGGAGTCATAGATGAAGGTTGGAAGAGAGAAAAGGAAATGTAGCAAAATTAAGGATCATTGACATTTGAGCCACTTCCTCATGTAACTTGTGCTTTTGGGACCTGCTTAAGACCTAGCTCATATATACCCATTTATTTGCTCATGGAAGTGCTGCTGTACATATCCAATATGAAGTTTTTGGTGAGTCACACAGTACCCTACTCATGATGAGGAGTTAAAGTTGCATGTTAACTTGATGGAACATGATTAAGCTGTTCAGTCCCTACTAAGGCCCAGTACAAAGACAAAAACTGTTTCTCAAAATAAAATAGTTATCTGAGAAGATGGCAGAGCTTTGCTACAAAATCCCGGGGAGCTGAGCTTTGATTCATCTATAGAAGCTTGCCAAATGTTTCCACTAATACTTCAAGCACTACTGCATCTGCTAGATTAGTAATATGTCCCAATTGGCAGAGCATCTTGCACAATAGATAGGATCTGCACCTTTAAGAGGTAATTAGGTCATGAGGGGTAACCCTCATGAATGGGATATGTGCCTTATAATAGAGACTCTAAGAGCTATGTAGATCCCCTTCCACCATGTAAAGACACAGCAAAAGGGTGGTCATCTATGAACCAGAAAAAGGCCCATGCCTTTATCTTAAACTTCCCAGTTTCCAGAACTATGAGAAATAAATGTTTGTTGTTTAAGCCATCTAGTCTATGGTAATTTGTTATTGCAGCTCAAATAGACTAACTAATTCAGGTGCTATTGTAAATTGAACATTTTTTTCAGATTATCATTGTTGCATAGAAACAAAAGTTATTTTTGCATGTTTATTTGTGTCTTGCAACATCGCTAAATTTATTTGCTAGTTCTAGTAGGTGTTTTGTGAAGACATTAAGGTTATATATAGCATTGATTTTTTTTCTTATTTTTGCATAGTTGCCTTGGCTTGTACAACAATACTATGCTGAATAGAAAGCCCAAAGTGGGCATTCTTGTTCCTGATATTAGAAGAAAAGCTTTTATTTTTTCACTGTTAAAAAATATTAGCTGTGGATTTTTCATATATAGATTTTCTTATTTAGAAGTAGTTTATTGTACTCCTAGTTTGTTTTCTATAAAGGGTGCCAAATTCTACTTTTATGCATCATTTGAGGTGATTAATTTTTCCTTCATTCTGTGATTGTGATATATTTTGTTGATTGATTTTGTATGTTAAACAGTACTTGCATTCAAGGAATAAATCCAACCTGTCATGTGATACAAACTTTTTTATTGTATTATTTTTATTACTTGAATATAATCATATTAAAACTGGATCTTTTTATTCTTCCCCTGTTCTACTCTTCTTCCAATGTTTTTGAGAAATAATGACATATATCACTGCACAAATTTGAGGCATACAACATGATGGTGTAAGTTACATATATAGGTTCAGCTAATATCCATCATCTCATAAAGAGACAATAAAAAAGAGAAAGAAAGGGGACATATTTAATACTTTCAACAAAAAAGAATTATTTTTAAAAAAAGAGAAGGAAAGAAAAATTGATCTTGTGATGAGAACTCTTACAATTAACTCACTTAACAAATTTTCTCTATATCATAAAGCATAGTTATCATGTTCTACATTACATTCCTAGATAACTATTTATCTTATAATTAGAAATTTGTACCTTTTGACTATCTTTTCCCAATTTCTTCTTCCACAACTGTCTGGTAACCACATCTTATTTCTTTATTCTATGAGGTTATATTTTTTAAATTCCAAATCTGAGTTAGATTATAAAGTATTTGTCTTTTTCTGTCTGATATATCACTCAGGATGATGCCTTCAAGGTCTTTCCATGTTGTAAAAAATGGTAAGACTTTTTCCCCATTTTTTAATAGCTGAATAATATTCATGTGTATGTATACACACACCTTTTTATCCACTCATCAATTGATAGACACTTAGATTGTTACCATGTATTGGCTATTGTAAATAATGCTGCTATAAACATAAGAGTGTAGATATATTTTTGAGTTAGGAATTTTCAATTCCTTTGGGTATATTTTCAGAAGTGGAATTGCTGGATCATATGGAAGTTCTATTTTTAATTTTTTGAGGATCCTCCATACTGTTTTCCATAGTGGCAGTACCATTTAAAATAACATCAATAGTGAACAATTCCCTGGTCTTCACACATTTGCCAACATTTATTACATTTTGTCCTTTTGATGAAAGGTTTTCCAACAGGCTGAGGTGAGATCATTGTAGTTTTAATTTCCCTAATGATTAGTGATGTTGAGCATCTTTTCATATACCTGTTGACCTTCCATATATCTTCTTTTAAAAATGTCTATTTGGTTCCTTAGACAAATTTTAAATTGAAGTATTTGTGGTTTTTTATTTTTCTTATTGAGTCATATGAATTCTTTATACAAGGTAGGGCAAAAGTTGGGTTACAGTTGTGAGTACATTAAACACAGATTTTATTCTTGTACTAGAGGCCCGGTGCATGAAATTTGTACATGGGTGCAGTCCCTAGGCCTGGCCGATGATCGAAGCACAAGCATCTGGCATGGAAGGGCAGGTCCCAGCTGACCTCTGGGCCCTGGGCAGCACCTGGGCCTCCAGGCCCCTGAACACCCCTCTCTGCCTGAGTCACAGTACCCAAGTCCCCACACAGAGATGCAGTGAGCGTGGCCGGATGTTGTGGGTTGGGGCGCAGTGTGGGCTTGTGGGCTTATGGGCTGCACAGTAGCACTGCACGAAAGCTGGGTGGGCAGCATGCTCTCTCCCGGCCAGCCTTGCAGAATGGCTCATGTGCAAACCCACGGGGAGCCCGACTGGCCCCTGCAGTCCCAGCAGCTGAGGCCTGGCTCATCTGGAAGAGGCCTCGCAGGTGCAGGGCAGGCTCCTCACAAGCACCTGGCACCTGAGCGCGGGGGCTTCCCCAGCACAGGAGCCCTTGTGTCCCAGGGGAGAGTAGCAGGGGGAGTGAGAGTGAGTTCAGCAGACACCCGCATTCCCACTGCACTTTCATCCCCGTCATTCCTGCCCCCAGGTAGCCAGCAAGAGGTGGCAGCCCCCTGCCCAGGCACCACAGGAGGTTGGTCACTGCTACCCACCCCCAGTTCCTTCACTGCTGCCCACTGCCAGTGCCACATTGCCAATGCCCACCATGTTCCATGCTGCCCCATAGGGGTCAGTGCACATCATAGTGAGTGGTTGAACTTCCGATTGAACTCCCAGTAGAGGGGACAATTTGCATATAGGTTTTTATTGTACTAGTGGCCCAGGTGCATGAAATTCATGCATATTAAAAGGGAATTAATTAGAGGAAATATTTTAATGTTTCTATTTGCCCTTTCTCTATAATAGAAGTGTCAGAGATGAAAGAAAATTAGTGTAATGTATATGAAAATCTTCCTCCTGTCAGAGGCTGGGGCACATCGCGGGACCCAGAGTCAAGTCCCCGCCCACTCGAGTGCACCTCAAAATTGCACGAGACTCAGACCTGGCCGGCCCCACCCCCATCAAGCCCCTCTGGGCAGGGGGCAGAGCCTCGGGTCCCCCATCAAGTCCCGCCGGGTGGGGGGGTGCAGCCTCAGTTCCCCTGTCAAGCCTGGCTGGGTGGGGGGGCACAGCCTCAGGTTCCCCAGCCAGGCGCCAGGGCAGATGGCACACCTTGAGTTCCCCTGTCAAGCCCTGCTGGAGGGCACAGCCTGAGGTACCCCATCAAGCCCCATCAGGTGGGGGACACGGCCTGAGATACCCTATCAAGCCCTGCTGGGTGGGGGGCATGGCCTGAGGTCCCCTGGCCCGGCTATGGGGCGGGTGTCACAGACTGAGGTCCCCTGGCCTGGTGGGGGCCAGGGGCGCAGCCTGAGGTCCCCAGTCAATCCCCGCTGGGTGGGGGCACAGCCTCAGGTTCCCCACCCCGGCCCGGTGCCACGCAGCTTCAGGTCCCTGATGATCGCTTGTTATGGGAACCCTGCCTCCACTGTGGGTGCAGACATCTTGTGACAGCATGAGGATTAATTTGCAAATTACCTCTTTATTATATAGAATAGGATTATTATTATCCCTTATCAGACATATGGCTTACAGTTTTTTTCTCATTTCATAGGTTGTCTTTTCACTTTGTTAATGTCTTTTGCTTTTTTTTCTGTAAGGAGCTATTTAGTTTAATGTACTTCCATTAGTGTATTTTTTATTACATTGCTTGTGCTTTGGGCATCATATCCAAAATATCATTACCATCACCCATGTCAAGGAACTTTATTTCTTACTAGTGGCCCGCTGCACAGATTCGTGTACATTGAAAGGAAATTAATTCGAAGAAATATTTTAATACCGCTATTCACCTTTTCTCTATAATAAAAGTGTCAGAGATGAAAGAAAATTAGTAAAATGTATATGAAAATAATATATAAATTGATTAATAATTAAGCAATAACAACATGATATAATAACAACAAAGATATGATATAAAACCATAAAAACATGATGTAAAAACAACAAAAACATGATATAAAATAACATTGATAAAAACAATGACTGATAAATTGATTAAACTTATTCTAATATATCCCTGTATACCATATTAAGAGTAAAAACACTTTCAGAGTGCTTGACTAATTTCCCTTGTGATGAAGTATTTACAACCTTAACTTTAATGTCACACACCTTCGAACTTGAGAGAAAGCAACATATAACTGACCATGTCCAAAAAACGGGTTCAGAGAGGAATATTTCTACTCTGTCTACAGTTTGTCCTTGTGATTTATTAATAGTCATCGCAAATGCTGGCATCATGGGAAACTGTCTTCAAATTAATTTAAATGGGAGGCCAGTGTCAGACAGGGACAAATCAATTCTTGAAATCAGAACAACCTCTCCTTCCACAGATCCTGCTAATACTTCAGCTTTGATTATGTTAGGTCACAATCTTTTGATAATAAATCTAGTACCATTACAAAGACCCCATTTACTATTAAGATTTCTCGGTAGGATGATGATTAAGAAATTCGATAGGAAAATTTTCCTTTTTGGCATCATCCATTGAATCAATGGAATCATCACTGAAGTAGGTGTGAAAATCTCCATTGAGTATATCCAAAATTTCTTTATTTAATTTAGGAACGTGCTCAGTTTTTGGACAAAGAATGGCACATTTAGATATTTTTAAAATATTATTTATAGACTAGGGGCTTGGTGCACGAATTCGTGCATGGGTGAGGTCCGGCCAGCCTGCCCCAATCAGGGCCAATCGGGCCGGGATGGCCAGGGGGAGGGGCCGTGGGTGGTTGGCTGGCCGGCCTCATCTCTGATCGGGGGCGGGGCTGGCTGGGAGAGAAGCCACGGGCGGTTGGCCGGCCCACCCCAAACCCTGGTTAAGGGGACAATTTGCATATTAGCCTTTTATTATATAGGATATACTATTTCCACAAGTAGCTTCAATAATAAATCTGTTACAAATAATTTCACAGGGGATTTCAATAATATCCATCAGCTTCAGAATGTCAACAAAAACAACCAAATTCACAACTGACAATGACAGATCGAAACACACATGTGTGATTGGCACCAGCGAGAGTTTTATATGTATTATGCATGTGCTAGTCAACATTTATTTTTAAATTGCCAGTGTGTGTCATATGTACCAGCCGGATGGTTGGTCGGATGGATGTATGGTCAATCACTTAGACTTTTATATATATAGATGCTTCCTTCTAGGAGTTTCATGGTTTCAGGTCTTACATTTAAGTCTTTAATTCATTTTAAGTTAATTTTTGTCAGTGGTGTAAGATAGGGGTCCAGTTTTATTTTTTAAATGTGAATATTCAGTTATCTTAGCACCATTTATTGAAAATACTCTCTTTTATCTAATGAATATTTTTGGTCTCATTGTCAAGTATTAATTAAGCTCATATAGTTGAATTTACTTATAGGCTCTTGATTTTTTTTATTTGTTTTTATGGCAGTCCTATACTGTGTTCATTATTGTAACTTACAGTATAGCTTAAAATCAGGAAGTGTGATGCTTCCTGTTTTGTTCTTCTTTCTCAGGATTTCTTTGTTTTTTCAGTTTTTTGTGGTTTCTTACAAATTTAGGATTTTTTTGCTCTATTTCTGTGGAAAATGCCTTTGGAATTGGATTGAATCTGCAGATTGCTTTGAGTTGAAGAACATTTTAAAAAAAATAACATAAAATAGACCCGTGTTATCCGTGGGAGATCTGTTCCAAGACTCCCAGTGAATGCCTAAAAGCAAGGATAGTATTACACCTTACATATACTGTGTTTTTTCTTATGCATACACTAGAGGCCTGGTGCATGAAATTTGTGCACGGGTGTGTGTGTGTCCCTCAGACCAGCCTGCACCCTCTCCAATCTGGGATCCCTCTCACAATCCAAGACTGCTGGCTCTCAACTGCTCGCCTGCCTGCCTTCCTGATTGCCCCTAACTGCTTCTGCCTGCCAACCTGATCATCTCCTAACCACTCCCCTTCCAGCCTGATTGATGCCTAACTGCTCCCCTGCCAGCCTGGTCACCCCTAAATGCCCTCCCCTGCAGGCTTGATCGCTCCCAACTGCCCTCCCTTGCAGGCCTGGTCCCTCCCAAATGCCCTCCCTTGCTGGCCTGATCACCCACAACTGCCCTTTCTTGCAGGACTGGTCCCTCCCAACTACCCTCCCCTGGTGGCCATATTGTGGAGGCCATCTTGTGTCCACATGGGGGCAGCCAACTTTGACCACATGGGGGCAGCCACCTTGTGTGTTGGAGTGATGGTCAATTTGCATATTACTCTTTTATTAGATAGGATACCTATGATAAGGTTTAACTTATAAATTAGGCACAGTAAGAGATTAACAATAACTCATAATAAAATAGAATGATTTTACTGTGCTAAAACTTATGGGAATGTGGTCTCTCTCAAAATATCTTATTATATTGCACTCTACTTTTCACTTAAAAGAAGGACTTTACAGGTTCTCTTTGGTGTATTCAAATTGCCAGCATCATTGCTCTTGTACTTTTGGGTCATTGCTAAGTAAAAGAATATAGGCATTGCAATACTACTACAGTCAATCTGATAACTGAAACAACTATTAAGTGACCAACAGGTGAGTGGCACATACAGTGTGTTTATGTTCAACAAAGGGATGATTTACATCCTGGGCAAAATAGAGGGAGACAATAGGAGATTTCGTTATGCTACCCAAAATGGCATGCAATTTAAAACTTATGCATTGTTTATTTATGAAAATTTCCATTTAATATTTTTGGACTGTGGTTGACTGTGGGCAACTGAAATCACAAAAAACAAAACCGGGGATAAGTGGGGGCTACTGAACAAAAGACATCATTAGTAATTAAGGAAATGTAAATTAAAATCCCAAGGTTGATAACACTTCACCTCTATGATGCTTATAAAAAAAAAGATGGATAACATCAAATGTTGGATAGAAAGTAGAAAAATTCTAACTTTAATACATTGTTAGAGAAAATTTAAAATGATACAATCAACTTGGAAAGCATCTTGACAGTTTTTCAAAATGGTTAACATAGATTGCAATAGGTCACTGCAATTCCACTCATATGTATATACACTAAAGAGCCGAAAACATATTTACACAAAACTACTATGTGAATGTTCATAGCCTTATTCATTTGTTTAATTTCTTTATTGATTAAGGTATCACATATTTGTCCTCATCCCCCCATTCCCAGCCCACACCCCTCCCCACACATGCCCCCACCCCCCTGTTGTCCTTAACTGCTGGTTAGGCTCATATGCATGCACACAAGTCCTTTGGTTGATCTCTCCCCTTTACCCCCACCCTCCCCTACCCTCCCTCTGAGGCCCGACAGTCTGATCCATGCCTCCTTGTTTCTGGGTCTGTTCTTGCTTATCAGTCTATGTTGTTCATTATTTCCCCTAGATGAGTGAGATCATGTGCTATTAGAAATACACTTATAAGAACTGAAAATGAGACAAGCAATAATGGTTATGCTGACAGGAAAATGAATCAGTCTGTAGTGAGTTTCTTTCTGGGCCAACAGTTCCTTTGCGACCCAATTTCAATGTCAAACAGATCTTTATGTGTACATGTCAGCCATGACATTTTAGTTCTGGATGGTGGACAAATGGTGGTAATGCTGGTCTGACCCTCTCTGGTTTGGTCCTGGGCAACCTGTAGTGATGCACAGCTGTTAACCGCTAGTACGGCAAGGCAAGGTCAGCGTCTTCCATCTCTGGACTGCTTCTCTTCTGTCTTCATGGCTGGAGTAGTCCTGTCGATTCCTCTCTGTGCTGGAACCCACATGGTCTCTGAGTTGTTTTCTGAAAATATACAAACATGTTCTCGACCAAAAGTTAATAAAGGAATATTTTCTATAAATTTGACTTGGGATCCTATTTCATTTTTTGCCCAAATGATTTTCCTCTGGCTTGTTTTTACACCTTGTGTGTTTTTCATGCGTGTCTTGCTTTTAACCTTACAATTAATTTTCTAAAGTATTAATTTTCTAGATGTAATTACTTACATGATATTTTTCCTTACATGATATTCTTCTAGTACCTCCCCCCCTTTTTTGATTTAAATATTAGGATGCTTTTGAAAATTTTATAATGTAGTCCTGATGGCTTTTAAATTTTAATTTTTAGCACTATAATATTACTGTTTTAGGTTCATTACATGGTGCACAATTTTATCATGAGATGAACTACCAATAAAAATTTTAGTTAACACTTTAGGAACACCTTTTTGTCCAGTACAATTAATTTTTCTAGAATATTCGCTGGTTTCAAATAGCCAATTTAAATTTGCCTGAAAACTTGACTACTATTTTACTGTCAAATTTATTACTCTAACAACAATCTTATTTTACCCTGTAAATATTAGTGGGAAGGATTATTTGCCTTCTTGAGTAGGTCCTGAGCATTCCTGGTTGTAGGCTGGATTTAGATACCATAAATCCACTTCCCAACACCATGGGTACAAGACAACTCAAACAATTCTTGTTGGAGTGAGAGGGCATCTGCTGTCGGCCAAGTCTCTGCCTGTCACCTGGGTCCTGATCTGAGCTGGGCACGGGAAGCACGAAGCAGCCATGGGGGAAGGAGACCTCCCTCAGAAGGGGCTAGGGTTCAGGCCCCTGCAATGTTGGGGGGGTGAGGGTCTGTGCCCCACCTCTGTTGATCCCAAAATTCTCTCCTGATGGCCCCTCTGCGACTGTGCCTGTCTTAGATTGTTCCTTCCTTAAGGAATCTTACCCGTCTCTGGCTAACCAGCTATCCTCCGGGGCCAAGCAGGGTGATGTGAGGTTCAGTTTTGTCTCCTTGGTAGCCTATGCCTCCGTGGCCTCCATGCCCAGCACCTGCCTTGGGATCCCCTCGCCTGTTGGCGGGGCCCCAGCACTGATCACATATCTTGTGAAACCTGGGTTTCTTCTCCAGGGAAGGCTCAGTTCACCCCACTGGGTGAGAGACAGATCCATGGCACCAGTCATCACAAGACTTCAACCTCGACATGAACAGAGAGCTCATGCAACAGCTGTGAGCAATTGAATTGTGAGAAGAGGGTCTCTCTTGGCCTAAAGGGTAAGAGCGACCAATATAGAATGCTCAGGTGCCTTCCCAGGAGGCCCTCTACACAATGAAAAGGATTAAATCCTTACATGTCCTTTTTAAATTGCTCCCAGACATTCAAAGAATTAGTTTGTAATTTTGCTAGGGATAATTGTACATTACGCTGTTGTAATTCTAAAATATCAAGAGATGTGTTAAGTTTGTCTCCAAGCACCAAACAGATGATTTTTTTTATCCCCAAGGGTGCGAGGAATTATTATAAGTACTGGGGGTGATCCAAATCTGGGAAAAATTTTAATGACATTGTAGAATAATATCATGTAAGGATATTCTTTGTTCTAGTCCATGGCAATTCCTTTTCAAACTGGCTGTCCATTTCTTTTTATATAGACAAGGTCTTAGTTACATTTTCTGCACCTCTACCGGGGGCAAGTAGTGATAGCAGTGACACTCTTTCTTTGGTGTTCACACAAGCCAGAAACCTCTCTTTAATTGTACACACAAAGGGGCATTGTTTTGATTTCGTGTCATACAAAAGGGAAGCTGAGTGGAGACCCCTGTGTATTTATACTTTCTTGCCCCACCCATGGACCTCCTGGATGACCAAGGTGTTTGGTATTATTGGTAACTACATTAGTCAGGGGATCAGTCCACGTAAGGGGTCTTACCCATGAAGGGTCAGGAGCATAAGTCCAAAATACTTACCCTCTTGTCCCAGGTAAAATTAGCGTACTTCTGATGATTGCTAGTGTGGCTCGAAAGGCATTCTCAGGCATTCTTGGGTTTCTGGTTACCTCACAATTTCTTCCCTGAGGTTTGACGTTCTGATTAATGTTTCTCTGTTTCTGGATCTATTTTTTTTCCCCATCAGTTTATGTTGTTCATTATATTCCACAAATGAGTGAGATCATGTGATATTTATCTTTCTCTGCCTGGCTTATTTCACTAAGCATAATGTTCTCAATCTCCATCCATAGTGTTGCAAATGGTAGGAGCTCCTTCTTTTTTTACCCCAGTGTAGTATTCCATTGTGTAGATGTACCACAGTTTTTTAATCCACTCATCTGCTAATGGGCACTTAGGTTGTTTCCAAATCTTAGCTATGGTGAATTGTGCTGCTATGAACATAGGGGTGCATATATCCTTTCTGATTGATGTTTCCAGTTTCTTGGGATATATTCCTAGAAGTGGGATCACTGGGTCAAACGGGAGTTCTATTTTTAGTTTTTTACGGAAACTCTAAACTGTTCTCCACTGTGGCTGCACCAGTCTGCATTCCCACCAGTAGTGCACGAGGGTTCCTTTTTCTCCACATCCTTGCCAGCATTTGTCATTTGTTGACTTGTTCATAATGGCCATTCTGACAGGTGTGAGATGGTACCACGTTGTTGTTTTGATTTGCATCTCTAATGATTAGTGATTTTGAGCAGGTTTTCATATGTCTCTTGGCCTTTCTTCTGTCTTCTTTTGAAAAGTGTCTATTTAGATCTGTTGCCCATCTTTTGATTGGGTCATAGCCTTATTCATAATAGATAAAAAGTTAAAATAATCCAAATGTTTATCTATTGATAAATGGATAAACACAATGTGCCATAGTCATACAATGGAGAATTATTAGGTATAAAAATGAAGAGCTGATACATGCTACAACAGGGATGAATTTTGAAAACATTTTTCTAAGTGAATGAAGGCAGACACAAAAGGCCATGCATCTATATACCATATATAAAAGCCTAAGCGTCCGGTTGACCGTTCAACCGGTCGACCGATAAACCAGTCGCTATGACGTGCACTGACCACCAGGGGGGAGGATGCTTAACACAGGAGCAGCGCCCTGGTGGTGAGTGTGCTCCCACAGTGGGAGGGCCACTCAAAAAGCTTACCAAGTGGTGGCGGAGGCAAGCACATTGGGGCTGAGATGAGCGGGAGTGGCCCTTGTCCGGGGCTCAGGCTCCTCCCTGGCTGCCTGCCGCTTGCACACTACTATATCCCTCAGGGTCCTAGATTGTGAGAGGGTGCAGGCCAGGCTGAGGGACCCCCACGGCTGCACAAATATGTGCACCAGGCCTCTAGCAGAGATATAAAATAGACTAGTGTTGTTAGAGTTTGGGGAGTACAGAACTATAAGGTGAGAATGTGTATGGACCTTATGGTTGGGATGGGAGTGATAAAAATGTCCCGGAATGAAACAGATGTTATGGTTGCACAATCAATTAAATAAACAAAAATCCTGAATTGAAAACCTTAAAATGAGAAATTTTATATGTAGAATATGTTTCCATTTTAAGAGACATATTTGAATGGTAATTTCACCAAAGAAGATATTCAAATGACTATTAAGCAAAATGAAAAGTATTCAAACTAAAAAATGCCTAATGGCATTTCAAATTAAAACTAGATGATACTCCTCACCCTTTAGAATTGTTATGGTAAAATAAATTCAGATAATAGGACATACAGATGTGGATATGGGGGAAAATGTTATATCCTACATGGCTGGTTAGCATTTAAAAAGTACCACAAATTTGGAAAATAGTTTAGTATTAAAAAATAGTGAAACATAAATTTATAACATTACTCAGCAATTGTAAACCTATATATTTACTTAAATGAAATGAAAACATATATCCAAATAATAACATATATGTATGTCCATAACAACATAATAATGGTTTAACCCTTTGCACTCGCTTGCTTTTTTCTCGATTCCTTTATTCTAATGCTAACCATGTTGAGTCACACTGGACATCCAAGTGCAAAAGGTTAAAACTTGGAAATGGTAAAAAAAAAAAAAATGTCCATCAACTGATGAATGGTTAAACAAAATCTGATGTATCTCTAGAATAGAGTACTATCCTAATATATAAAAAGCCAGCGGCCATCATGACTGAAACAACCAGACAGATAACTGAACATAGGCTGCCTGGGGCGACAAGGCCAGCAGGGGGGTTAGTGAGGGACAACCAAATGACTGAACAGCAGGCTGTGTGGGGTGACCAGCCTGGGGAGGGGGGAAGTTGGGGATGACCAGGCCGGCAGGGGGTAGTTGGGGGCAACCATGCTGCCAGGGGGGACAGTGAGGGAAGACCAGGCCGGCAGGGGGGCAGTTAGGGGTGACCAGGCCAGTGGGGAGGGAAGTTGGGGGCAACCAGGCCAGCAGGGGTGAAGTTAGGGGTGATCAGGCTGGCAGGCAGAAGCGGTTAAGGGTATTAGGCTGGCAGGGGGCCAGTTAGGGGCGATTAAGCAGGCAGGCAGGTGAGCAGTTAGGAGCCAGTAGTCCCTGATTGGAGAGGGTACAGGCTGGGATTTGGGGACCCCTCCCCCATGCACGAATTTCATGCACCGGGCCTCTAGTTCTGCAATAAGATGAAAAATAATACTAACAAATGCATTGTGCTAAGTGAATGAAGTTGGATACAAAAAACTAAGTATTATATACTTTTTTTTCTAAAATTTTCAGAAGAGGAAAATCTATAATATGGGAGAACTGGGGAGAGAAGTAAAATTGACTGCAAAACATCACAAGGGATTTTTTTGGGTGATGAAAATGTTGTAAAACTGGTTTATGTTATTACAGTATTGTTAACTATATTCCCTATGCATTACCTTAAATCCCTATGACTATTTCATAAGTAACAATAGTACACCTTAATCCCATCACCTTATTTCACCCCACCCCACAACACTCCTCCCCTCTGGCCTCTGTCAACTTGTTCTCTGCACCTACACCTGTTTAAATTTTGTTCATTTATTTAGTTCTTTAGATTCCACATATGAGTGATATTGCCGGTATTTTTCTTTCTACATATGGCTTATTTCAGTTAGCATAACACCCTGTAGGTCCATTCATGCTGAAGCAAATGATTAAGATTTCATACTTTTTGAGGCCCAGTAATATTCCATTGTATATACGTACCATTGCTTTTTTATTCACTCATCTATTGATGGGCACTTGGGCTGCTTCTATATCTTGCCTATCCTATATAATAAAAGGCTAATATGCAAATTGACCAAATGGCAGAATGACCAGTCACTATGATGCGCACTGACCAGCAGGGGGCAGATGCTCAATGCAGGAGCTGCTCCCTGGTGGTCATTGTGATCCAATAGGGGGAGTGATGCTCAGCCAGAAGCTGGGCTCATGGCTGGTAAGCACAATGGCGATAGCAGGAGCCTTTCCCGCCTCTGCGGCAGTGCTAAGGAGCAGCAAGCTGATCAGTAAGGAGCAGCGAGCAGGCGGGCAGTAAGACTGTGAGGCGGACATCCCCTGAGAGCACGAATTTCATGCATTGAGTTTCTAGTTGTAAATAATGCTGCAATGAACTAGTGTTACATATAATCTTTCAAATTAGTGTTTTGGGTTTTTCCAGATATAAACCCAGAAGTGGATTCACTGAGTTATCATTTTTAATTTTTTGAGGAACCTCTACACTGTTTACTGTTGAACGCAATCTGTAATCAAAAAATAAAATTAAAAAAAAGGTAGCATTTTATAATAAGGCTAAAGAGGTATACATAGAAGACAATACATTCCAAACTGGATTATACATCCCCTCAGTGAAATATTTTAAGTGCCTTTCAAATATATGTACATTTATTTTTGTGTAAATTACCCATACCACAAACTACACAATGAAAAGATGATATAAATATGAAAAAATGGAAAAAATATGCAAAGTTGCTAAAATCCTTAAACTGTACACTAAAAACAGGTAGATTTTATGATATGTGATTTATCTATACCAATAACAGGGTATTATGCTAAGTAGACCAGATAGACCAGGCGTCATTCCGTATAGCCTTCCTAACAAAGCTGGGGCCCGGGTGCCTGCGGCTGGCCCAGGTGGTGCTGTTCAAGGTTCCAGGTGCCTGCAGCCAGCCCAGGCAAAGCCAGCCAGGGTCCCAGGTGCCTGTGGCCGGCCAGAGGGAGGGAAGCCTGGGTTCCAGGTGTGGAGGCTGAGGCAGAGGTGCTTAGGGGCAATCAGGCAGGCAGGCGAGCTGTCAGGGGCATCAGGCAGGTAGGCAGAGTGGTTAGGGGCAATCAGGCAGGCAAGCAGAGGCAGTTAGGGGCAATCAGGCAGGCAGGCAAGCAGTTAGGGGGCGATTAAGAAGGCAGGCAAATGGTTAGGGGTGAGGGAAGAGTCCCACTGAGTCCCTTTTCTCAGGTTTATAAAGGCTGCAGTTTTTGTGCTTCGAAAACCCCTCTGATTGGCCACTATTCCCCTTTGATTTGGTCACTATAGCAACTCCTGAGCTCAAAGCAAAGGTTAAACCTCACATGGGGCATGTGAGGCCCTCTTTCCTCATTACTCTCCTATTCCCTCTGGGCTTTCTTCCTCCTTCCTTTTATTCTGTAAATGTGTACCTTTTGCTACTCCCAGTCCCCTTATCTTATGGAAATGTAACTGTTGCCTCTCCCAACTCCCTTGTCTTATGGAAATATAACCTTTGTAGCTCTGTAGCCCTGTGCTTTTTCTATGGAGCCCCTTGATTTAAAAAATCTCCTGAACCTGCCTATTTCACCCCTAAAAATTCCTATTTCACTCTTATGAACATAGAGGTCTCCAGGAGGGTGGGGCTAGTGGATCTTCCTTGAGGGCGATACACTAGTCTCATGGGAAGGTGGCGTGAATGGCTCCTGCCTGATAGCCCCAAAACTCAGTCACTGACACCTCCTGAGCCTGCCCAAACATCTACACCCTGGCTCAGGTAGCTGATTACTCAGGGTCTGCAGGGTGGGGCAACAGGGAGTCTGGAATGTGGAACTATTGCATTCCCCCATGCAGATTCCCTATGGAGGAGAGTGCTCCACCCAAGAAAAATGGCACCTGCAGTATGGAAGAGGGACTCAGCACAGAGATCCTGATGGCTGTCCCTTCAGCTCTCTCTCAATACGACTCTAGTCAGCTCTACCATCCCTCTGCTGAAGCCCAGGGTGAGTGGCTAAAAATGAGATTTTTGTGCACTGGCCCTTCAAGAAGGCACCTGTGTCTCTAGCACACTGTTGTCTCTGCCTGCCAGCCAGAGTCCCTACTGATTTTCAAAGCCAGATGTTATGTGTGTGCCTCTTCCCAATTCTGGTGCTCTGGGTTGGGGAGCCCTCCGTTGAGACCCCTCCCTCCTCAGGGGGCATCTTTGCAGCTGAGATATCCCTCATCATCTTGGATCTTCCTATTGTAGCTTCCATGGGAAGGAATGGGTGAGGCAGGCTAAACAAGTTTAGGATTAGCTAGATGGAATAATTTTGGTGGGGCTCTAGGGTTTAGGTTCTGTCCCTAGTTATCTGGTACCTGTGAAGGAGAATATAGAGGGCAATCTGGGAGGGGGGTAGCAACCTGAATCTGTGTCAGTAACCAGTATCCTACTGCACATTCTTGTTAGCCTATAATTAAGTCACTGCCCCTTCATTAGGCAATAATCTGCCTAAATAATCCCAGTTTACAAGGGCCACAAACCAAGAATTTAATAGCTTAGCCAGAGGGAAGGTCACTGGCACCTCCCAGGCCAGGCCTTTAGCTGTAATCTTACTTCTCCATTTTAACTAACTTAGGTAGGGCTACAAAAGCCCGAAAGTTAGAAAACAAAGAATTTTAGGAATGTATATAAGGAGTAATCTCATTGTATAAGATGTTCAGGCTTTGGATTTTCAAATACCCTAAGCCAGCAGCACTACTTTGAATAAAGGTTTCTTTTTTTCCTGAATCTCTGAGTACTCCTTGTATATTTTCTGGTCACCTGGTATTATCTGCAACACCTGGGTCTGAGGTTAGTAGGGCTGGGGCATACTTGGTTGAACTGAGGGACCCTATAAATAAAGCAGAGTTTTTATGGGTTCTATATTGGTTAGTTTGCATATAAAAGGTTCACTCACAGGCCAGTCTTTTGCTATCTCAAGGAATCAAACTCTCCCTATTCAGCAACCCCAGATGTTGAAGCATCACAATACAGACCATTTTTTTTAAACAGGTTTATTTCATACATATTTATGCACTTCCTATAACCTGGGAGGTTGTTTTTTTTGTTGTTGTTGTTTTCCTAAGTCTCTTTTTTCCTCCTAGCTACAATTGGTTTCCACAAGTGCTTTAATGAGAGCTTTTGCTTCTCTTCTCCCTACAGGTTAATACTTTTTTCATATTTTGGGGAAATACAGGACATGGGTCTGAGCAGTGGTTCAGCAGGGACTACTCTTACCTTTCCCTAGATAGCACCACAAGGTAAGTTTTCACAGGATTCTCTCTGGTCTTTTCTATGAGTGACTGGTAGAATTCTTGGAGAAAAAGCCTATAAGTGGGTGAAACCCCCACTTTGTCTGAAGCTCCACACCTTCACAGTGGCACACAGGTGGTTTTTAGAAATCATTAGAGTAGTTTTTGGAATCTTCTAACTGGCTTTTGTGGCATGTGGTGGTGTCTATCTTAAGTAAAAATGTGCTCAGGACATCTTTCTCCTTACATTTTGAGACAGCTGTTTATCCTATAACACCATTATCTAATGTCTTCAAAAAATTATAAACTTGCAGTTTGCCCACCCTTTTTGTAGTTGTTTTCTTTACATTTGTCAGCTGAAAGCATAAGCATTTAGTAAAGATTTTCACTACAAATTAGGTATGTTTTATGTATGTAGTGTTATTCAGGTTATTCATATCTTCTTCAGTGGCCTTGTCAATTTGTATTTGGCAAATAATTTGCCTATATTATATAGGTTGTCATTTTTGGTAAAATAATTTGTTCAACATATTCTCTTACATTTTTGGTAGAGGCCTGGTGCACAACATTTGTGCACTGGAAGGGGGGGTTCCCTCAGCCAGGCCTGCACCCTGTTGCAGTCCAGGAGCCCTCGGGGGATGTCCATCTGCTGCGCAGGAGGAAGAGGTTCCTGTCACTGCTGCTGGGCTTGCCAGCTGCTGGCTTCTGGTTGAGCGGTGCTCCCCTGTGGGAGCTCACTGATGACCAGAGGGCAGCTCCTGCATTGAATGTCTGCCTCCTGGTGGTCAGTGCACATCATATAGGATTATTGCTAGAATTTATAATGGTGTTGTCTCCATCACTCCTGATATTGGTAAATTATATCTTCTGTATTTTCTCTGATCAGTGTTGATCAAATTTATTTACTTAAAAACATTTAAAAAAATTTTTATTGTTGAAAGTATTACATATACATACTAGAGGCCCAGTGCATAGGATTTGTGCACTGGTGGGGGCATGGCCTGTGGGGATTGGCCCACTGTGGGAGTGCCGCTCATCCTGGTCAGCTGAGCAGCTGTGGACCCGCCCTCTGAGTGGCTGTTCCTGGGTCCAGCATCTTCTGTGGAGCCGGAGCACTCACCTCTACAGGGAACTGGTCAGGGCCTGGCCCAGGGACAATAGCACTGAGAGATGGCGGCCATGAACCTGCCTCCCAGCCTCCAGGGTCAGCTCTACAAGCCTGGTGGTGGAGCTGCACAGCCTGCAGGCATCTGGAGGATGCAACAGGGAGTGAAGAGGAGGAGCCTGGGACGAGGAGGCAACAATCACAGCTCGGGTTCCTGCCTGTTGGCCCGGGGTTCACAGCAGGAGCAGCTGCTCATCCCGGTCACCCAAGCAATGCTCCCACTGTGGTAGCACATTGACAATCAGGGGGCAGCTCCTGCATTGAGCGTCTGCCCCCTAGTGGTCAGTGCACATCATAGCGACTGGTCAAACAGTCGTTCTGGTCATTCCACTATTTGGTTGGTGAGCTTTTACTATATAGGATATCCCTTTTCCCCTCATTGACCTCATCTAGACTGGACACCCCCAACACCCCATCTCAGGCTTCACCACCCTACTGTTTGTGTTCATGGTTTATGCATATATGCATACAAGTTCTTTGATTGATCTCTTTCTACCCACCCACCCTCCCCTGCCTTCCCTCTGAGGTTTGAAAGTCTGTTCCATGCTTATATACCTCCACATCTATTTTATTCATCAGTTTATTTTGTTCATTAGATTCCACATATGAGTGAGATCATGTGATACTTATCTTTCTCTGACTGGCTTATTTAGCTTAGCATGATGCTCTCCAGTTCCATCCGTGCTATTGCAAATGGTAAGAGTTTATTCTTTTTTACAGCTGCATAGTATTACATTGTGTAAATGTGCCACCGCTTTTTTATCCACTCATCTGCTGATGGGCACTTGGGCTGTTTCTAAATCTTAGCTATTATAAGACAAAAATCACATGATCATATCAATTGATGCAAAAAAGCATTTGACACAATCCAACATTCTTTTTTGATAAAAACTCTCAGCAAAGTGGGAATAGAGGGATCATATCTCAAGATAATAAAAGCCATATATAACAAACCAACAACCAACATCATACTCAACAGACAAAAACCAAAACCACTTCCCCTAAGAACAGGAACAAAACAAGGATGCCCACGTTCACCACTCCTGTTCGACATAGTATTGGAAGTGCTAGCCATAGCAATCAGACAAGAAGAAGAAATAAAAGGCATCTAAATTGGAAAAGAAGAAGTAAAACTGTCATTATTCATAGATGACATGATATTGTACATAGAAAACCCTAAAGACTCTATCAAAAACTAGATTTAATAAATGAATTCGGCAATGTAGCAGGATACAAAATTAATGCCCAGAAATCTATGGCATTTTTATACACCAATAATGAACTCTCAGAAAGAGAAACTAAAAAAACAATTCTATTTACCATTGCAACAAAAAGAATTAAGATACTTATGAATAAACTTAACCGGTACTTGGAAGATATAGACAAGAGGAAAAATATACAGTGCTCATAGATTGGTAGAATCAATATCATTAAAATGTCCATATTTCCCAAAGAAATCCATAGATTCAGTGATAACATTTATTTATCTTCTTAAAATCCTGCTTTTATTTTATTGATTCTCTATATTTTTTTGTTTTCTATTTTATTTTCATACCGATCCTATTTTTTTCTATTATTCACTTTGCATTTAATTTAGACCCCTCTTTCTAGTGTAAGGTCAAACCTTCTTATACTTACAATTTAAAAAGCTTCAAATTTAACACCTACCACAGTGACCATGTTTCCAACATGCTAAGTTTTTCATTTTACCTCAAAGAATCCCACAAAATCTGTCTGAATTTCTTTGGTCACTTTACTGTTTGTAATCATTAAGAGACAATTAGACCAGTCTGATAATTCAAACTAAGCAGGAATTTTTTTGTCAGTTCCTGGATTTTGAATGGAATTCTTTTTCTTATTCATGACATTTGAGATATATAGCATAATTAGTAGAACTACATGATTATCTTTTACTTAGAAAAAATTAGTTATTATTTTTCATGATTATTTGGAAAATGGTATTTTTCCCAAATATGAAAAGTTATATCAATATACAGTATTTTTAATCAGGAATATATTTGTAATTTGGGGCTTAGCAAAAATATTGTCTTTTAGTATGATTCTTTGAATAAATTTTTATATGATTTCTGAAGACTAAATGTGTATTTTTTGTTAGCATGTAAATTGCACCCAAACTCTATTTAAATTAGGTTTGCATTCCCGTAATTTCCACTTCCATATTGCTAGGCGCTCACATTCTGCATCTTGCTATTTCTGTTTGGCACCTTACTCACTGCAATAAAGTAAAATTATTTGCTATATTTTAAGTACAACTGTGAACTGAACTTATTCCAAGGAAGATGTGAAATCCTATTTGCAAAATTTGATTGGCACACTGCATAACTGTTTTCACTGTTACCATTTTTGGAATGCTTTTCATTATTAAACCTATTCTGTCAAGTGTCAAACACACTAATTTATGTATAATCCAGGGAACAGCTAGCTTTATTTCAAAACCCAATTTGATGCTCTTTGCCAATCTAATGCCCCACCATTCTGTCACTTCTAACAGCTTAAATGTGAAACAAAATGCTTTATATTTTCCTCCTCAGCTGCTGAATTAGGCGGGCAGAATTTTCTCTTGAAGCTTTAGTTGCCATCTGAGTTCAATGGTTTGGTTTGTTCTGAACTTCTGATAATAATATATTTTTTTATGGATGTGTGCCCAACTTTCTGTTCACATAGTGCCATGTGTTCATGAAAATCATTTATTTTGCTCCCTAACTGGTTTGGCTCAGTGGATAGAGTGTCGGTCTGTGGACTGAAAGGTCCCGGGTTCGATTCTGGTCAAGGGCATGTACCTTGGTTGCGGGCACATCCCCAGTAGGGGGTGTGCAAGAGGCAGCTGATCGATGTTTCCCTCTCATCAATGTTTCTAGCTCTCTATTCCTCTCCCTTCCTCTCTGTAAAAAATCAATAAAATATATTTAAAAAAAAGAAAATCATTTATTTTGCTAGCTTTTTGACTTTCATCAACATGTCCAATGTGCCTACCCCTGAACAGTATAACAGCGCCTAGTTCTGGATAAGAATTTCTACTAATGAATATGAAAGTTTTATTAACAGATTTTAATTAGATAAACATCCACTGCTGTATATAAGCTCTGTAAGTTTGAAATAAAAATAAATCCTTTCTTATGAGGAGTTAGAATAATCTTAATATGAATGAATAGCTTCCTTCTCTGCTACTTTATGTTTTCTGGCTATGAAGCCTATGGTATCATCATTGCTAAGTGTGGAGTTGTCACTTCCAGCTATCACACATAAAAAGTAAAACTATCATTTCATCTCAATTAAATTAAAACCACTAAAAATCTGAAAATATACATAATGAAGATTCTATGAAAGATAATTTTTAAATGTTTATTGTGAAATATGCAATTATTGGAGTTTCCATTTCTAGTGTTTTCTAACACTTTTATAAACATTTTATTTTTTAGGGGAAATTTTTTTCTCATGCATTTTCCCTCCAATTCATTTGAATTTTTCTCTATCAATTTATGGGTGAAGAGGAATATAAAACCAAATGCTGAAAGATAAAAATAAGTTGTTAACTGGCTGGTGTGGCTTAGTGGCTGAACATTAACCTATGAACTGGGAGGTCAGGATTTGATTCCGGGTCAGAGCACATGCCCAGGTTGTGGGCTTGATCCCCAGTAGGGAGTGTCCAGGAGGCAGCCAATCAATGATTCTCTCTCAACACTGATGTTTCTCTTTCTCCGTCTTCCTCTTTCTCTCTGAAGTCAATAAAAACATTTCTTTTTAAAAGAGGAATAAGTTCTCATATGTTGACTTATGCGCTCCCTTCATTTTTAAGAGGAAGTAGATGTAATAGATTAAAAGTGAACTAATTATATTTCTTATATCACTATAATTTGAAAATGTTTTTCTTCTATCTCAAGATTTGCTTTAAAAAAAATCAGCTATCGGGTTTGTGTGGCATTTTTCTTTTCCTGTGACTTTAGCATTATAAATAGGAGGCTAATGAAATCAATCAGATATCCCCAGAAATATAATATATGATCCACTCATTTTTAGGTGCTCAAGTCCATTCAAAACCCATTCTGGTGTGTTTTGAAGAAGTTATCTGAATAAACAATCACAGTAGAGGTATGCTGTCCCAAGTGTGTATTGTATTAAAGAATACATCATACAGCAGTGATAAAGAAACCGGTGGAGGATAAAAAATCCTAAAGTAAATATCAGTGTAATATGTGGGATGTAATAAGATCATGCTTGAAAAATTGATGATACTAAAATATAAAATATGGATTGGGACATTATGAAGAAATTACTTATTTGTGGTACAATTTAGAATATAAGTTATGGGCCGCTTTCTTTTGTATGTAGTACTACTTAAATTAAAGCATTAGAAAACACCTATAACCGTTTAACATTTATTTAATGCAAACATTAACCATTTTTAAAATTTCCAAGTTTTAAGATAATTGTATGATTTTTGAATGTTTCATTATATGTGTTACATACACAGACCTACAATAACATATGTCTGTATGCAGGTATGTATTCATATGCTTCAGTATGTATGTGTATATGTATATGTGTGTTTCTCTTTGTGTAAATGTATTTATTCTTAGTGCCAAAAACTACTTTAAAAAATTTATGAATGAATAAAAAGTGCCCAAAGCCCATCATTTCCACAGCTCTTGTATCTGTACAGAGTAAAGCAGAATAAATCAAGAGAATTGCTTAATTTTGAAATAAGTAAGCCAATTATTAAACAGTTAAAATTACTTCTCCCTAGATATTCCACTGACAGTCTCTGCTCAGCTGTTAATATCATACTACAATTTGTACAAGAAATAAGATCTAGTCACCTGCCTCAATTTATTTGCTGGGCCTTCCTCCTGGAATAGGAGAGAAATGAGTATTAGTCCTCTTAATAAATCCTTCCTTATTAAGCCTAAATTCAGAATGAAATTTGGGGTAACTAATATAAGCTATCTATGTAGACCTGCTTACTCACAATTTCAGGCTAAAACATTAGTAGTACTTAGTAGTACACAGAAATTCAGCTATCTTGCATTTTAAGAGAGAAAGGAAGGGCAACAGCCAGGGTCCCTAAGGCGCTGTCCCAGCCCCGCTGGACAGCTGGTGTTGCGGCCCAGCCCAGCACCGCCTGCGATTTACATACCCATGGTGCACCGCGAAATCAGAAATCAGTTCCCACGCAGGATTTCCAGCCCCACGGGAATATGCCCACGGCCGCTGGGCACACTGCCTGGTAGGAAGGCAGGGTCTCTACCAGTGCCAGGACGGAGTGCGGACTGCGCGGGCACTCAGCAACCATCACTGCACCGAGGGTTCCTTGCTCTAAGAGACCGGGGCGGCTTTCCCAAAACATGCTCTGTGTCTGCTCAGGACAAGCTGGGAGTTCTTATCCAATTTTTGGAGGCCTCATCTTCGTGAGGCTGCTTCGCAGTTCAAGAACAGAAAATTGCCTTCAGCGGTGCTTTACCCTCGCTGAGTTCTGCTCTGCGCGCTATTGGTCGCCATTGGTCCCTCCCCACGCTCTGCACTACTAGCTGCCATTGGTCCCTCCCCACGCTCTGCACTCCTGGCCGCCATTGGTCCCTCCCCACGCTCTGCACTACAGGCCGCCATTGGTCCCTCCATTGGTCCCTCCCCACGCTCTGCACTACTGGTCGCCATTGGTCCCTCCCCACGCTCTGCACTGCTGGCCGCCATTGGTCCCTCCATTGGTCCCTCCCCACGCTCTGCACTCCTGGCCGCCATTGGTCCCTCCCCACGCTCTGCACTACTAGCTGCCATTGGTCCCTCCCCACGCTCTGCACTCCTGGCCGCCATTGGTCCCTCCCCACGCTCTGCACTACTAGCTGCCATTGGTCCCTCCCCACGCTCTGCACTCCTGGCCGCCATTGGTCCCTCCATTGGTCCCTCCCTATGCTCTGCACTGCTGGCCGCCATTGGTCCCTCCCCACGCTCTGCACTACCGGCCGATCACCCACCACTGTCCTGCACTGACCACCCCTCCACCCCCACCTTTCCCCAGGACCCAGGAAGGCTCCTTCCTCCTTCAGGTCTCATACAAACTTGTGGAGATCTACACTTTCCATCCTGTATAAAACAGTCCCACTCCCACCACACTGAAATAGGAATTTTTAGGGGTGAAGTAGGCAGGTTTAGGGAATTTTTTAAATTAAGGGAGTCCATGGGAAAAGCACAGGCTTCAAAGCTGCAAAAGGTTACATTTCCATAAGACAGGGAAGTTGGGAGAGGCAGCAGTTACAGTTCCATAAAACAAGGGAACTGGGAGTAGCCAAAGGTCTATATTTACAAAACAAAGAAGGAGGGCCTCACATGTCCCATGTGAGGTTTGACCTTTGAGCTCAGGAGTTGCTCTAGTGACCAAATCAAAGGGGAATAGTGGCCAATCAGAGGGGCTATTGAGGCACAAAACTGCAGCCTTTATCAACAGGGAAAAAGAAACTCAGTGGGACTGTTTCCCCCTCCCCATGTGGGAGTCTGTACTTCTTCAATAAATTTCCACCTTTATTACACCACCTTTCGTACGTGGTTTCATTCTTCAACTCCACCAGACAAGAGCTTGTGGAACCATCCTGCCCAGGGGAACACCGTGCGTTTCCAGTCCAAAAAATCCCATATCAATCAGCTGCTTAAGTAAATCTGCATGGTTTATATAGTATCAGTCACTAAAATTGCTTAAGTAGGAGCTGTTGTTGCGATTTCCCAAGTTTATATCAATTCTCTTGGCTGTAATTTGCAATTGCAAAGCTCAGAAAGAAAAGTTTTAGTTCTTAATAATTTAAATCCAAATGTGGATGAAGGGGGCCACATGCCAACCTGCAAGTTCAGGGAAGGCCTGCATGGCAGTCTTGCAGACTCAGAGACCTAAAGTAACCACAACGGATGGTCTGAAAATTAAACTTTTAACTAAAAGCAGTTATGGTGGGCAGTTACGTCTTAGGCCGGTATCTTCACTGACAAGGTCAACCTTTACCTTAACTGAGCCTATCTGTCTTTTTGCATCTATGATAACATACCCTTGAAATGTCTGGGTAACTTGTAACTTCCCTTTTTCTGGACCCCTTGGGGCACAGCCTAATGTGCTGGGCGCCAGGACAGATACCACAAATTCCTTCATTATCATGTTAATTGTTCCTGCACCCACCTAGATATGTGTCTATCATTTTATTTTTTATCCAATCCCAGGGGTTTCCCCAATTTGCTTTCTCCTGCCTCTCTAGTCTATCACCAATGGATTTCATGTAACCCACCTACGTCCCTCCTTTGATTGAAATGTATAAATACAAATGTAACCTGCCATTCTCCAGAGCATTATCTCAATTCGTTGAGGTTCTGCTTCCCGGCATATGTCAACAGTTTGGCTCAAATAAATTCACAAAAATCCTTTACAGGTTTCAATGTTTTTTGTTTTTGTTTTTTGTTTTGTTTTTGTTTTTTTTACATTAACAAAAGGATGAGATAAAAATGAAACCTTAGTTTGGTGGGTTGTAGCCAAATATTTAAGAAACAAAATGAAAACATTAAGATTCAGTTCAGTTTATGAGTGACAAATAAAATTTTGAAATCAGTTAACTGAATTAGAGTCTAATATCTACAACTATGTATTAGAGATTATACTGAAGCACAATTTCCCCCTAAAATCACCCTCATTTTTATCCAAAAGCCAAATTAGAACCAATTGATTTGCTCCATTAAATTCAGCTTCAATTTGGCCTGATTATTTTCAGGGGTCCTCAAACTTTTTAAACAGGGGGCCAGTTCACTGTCCCTTAGACTGTTGGAGGGCCGGACTACAGTTTAAAAAAACTATGAACAAATTCTTATGCACACTGCACATATCTTATTTTGAAGTAAAAAAACAAAATGGCAAAAACACCCGCTTGTGGCCCGCGGGCCGTAGTTTAATGACGCCTGATTTACATGAACACAAAAAGAGTAGCAATTGATCACATAGGCTCTCTTAAATCTGCTTTGCTGGAATCTCATAAGGAACCTCTGAATTGAACTTTAGACCCTCAGAGTCTGAACAAATTTACAGGGATATTATGTAGTGGCTATTGTGCTGCTTGTGGGTTGAGTTCCAAGGGGCTCTCACCTCCCGAGTCGTCTTTAACTCTTAAAGGTCTCAGTTTCTCTCCCCAGATGTCTAATACAACAGTGAAGACCCAGAGTGTGAGGGAACCAACCCTTAACGTGTGTTTCTGGACATGTCAATTATTTAATTACAGTTGAGTTGTAATTCCATTAAATCTGTATATTGCTTTGGGTAATATGGCCATTTTAATTATGCCGATTCTTCCAAAATATGAATATTAATATCTTTTGATTTGTTGTGTCTTTTTCAATCTCTTTTAATAATCTTTGTAATTTTAAGTGCTTAGGTTCTTCACATTCTATATTAAGTTTATTCCTAGATATTTTATATATTTTTGTAAACAGTGCTTTATTTAAGAAAAAAAATGCTAATTTATTTATTTATTTATTTATTTATTTATTTATTTTAGTTTTCTTTTCAGCATCTAATCCTTTAGGTGAAATAATTGGATAGGAAATATTTCCAGAAAATTGATATTTGTTATTATTCGAGTATAAGAAGATGCAATGTGAATACATGTATGATGCAGAGGAAAAAATGAACTAAAATGATAATATTTTCTCCAATTGCAATAAAATAAAACAAAAAGGAAAGGAGACAAAGATTAAGAATGTGAGCACTGGGTTAAAGGAGAACACCTGAAACCTATATAATTTTATTAACTAATGTCACCCCAATAAATCCAATAAAAAAAAATAAATAATAATCACCCATAAAAGCTAAATTTCAAAAGATGTAGGAATTACATTGAGAAACTGCATGTAAAATTATAAGCCATTTTTGTAATACTTCCTCATGCCCATAATGCTAATGCGTGTGTTATTGAAAAGATATTCAAAATTCTCATCATTATGTAAAGAAAAAGAATGAATTTGTTCATGAATATAAATGTACTTATTTCTTGTGCTGTCCTAAATGTTATTTCCTCCTACCACCAAGCATCTATAGATTTTACCTTGCTGAAAGTCACTCAAAATCAATATAATACAAAGCTGTTTTCTTACAAGTGAAATTTAACCTTCAAATGCTTCTTCAGCAGTAGAAGTATTTTAGGACAGTCATAACTTTACCATTGACTTCTTTCTTTTCATTTACTCCTGTACTTTGTAATTCTTTGCATTAGTCGCCTGAGGATTTGACCTAGAAAAGATGATAGGCAGCCAAAAACCTCAGAGGAATGTGATATCATTCCAATCTTAGGGTATTCAGATAACACCATCACACAGATATGTTCCAGAGCTACATAAATTTTATCATCTATAAACACAAATGATCTTGTACTTTTCACTTTGGTTTTGTTTCAATTTATAAGAAATAGCTAACCATAGCAGCTGCAAAAAGTGGTCACACATAATGTGATCTTTAAGCAAATGTTTATTCATGAGATACCCATTTCTCTGCCAGTGTTCTCCAGCTGAATAGTTGCTCAGCGTGTACTATAATAATCTCCACATGGTGCATTAGCAGGCACTGAGCAACCAGCAATAAGGCATCTGCCATGCATTTAAAAACAAATATCAAAAGTGATTCTCTAGGAAAAAAATTATAGATCTTTATATAGACTAAAGAGGATTTGACTATTTGCACCATTTACGAGACATTTTCTTAAAAGATATATATACAATACTACCATCAAATAATGGGTACACACACACACACACACACACACACACACACACACACACAGATCCTCCATAAAATGTAAAGGTCCGTTGTCTTCTACATAAGGAAATTTCAACTTTTTTTTATTGGAACCCAGCCACGCAACCCTGGGTCTGGGAGAGGCCACGCGCCCCTGGGTCAGGGTCAGGCCATGCACCCCTGGGTCTGGGTGAAGCTGGATCCCGGGTCCGGGTGAGGCCGTGTGCCCCTGGATCCGGGTGAGTTTGGGTTCCGGGTCCGGGTGAGGCCGCATGCCCCTGGGTCCGGGAGAGGCCATGCGCCCCTGGGTCCGGGTGAGGCCACGCGCCCCTGGGTCCAGGTGAGGCCATGCGACCCTGGGTCTGGGTGAAGCTGGATCATCCCGGGTCCGGGTGAGGCCGTGTGCCCCTGGATCCGGGTGAGGCTGGGTCCCGGGTCCAGGTGAGGCCACGCGCACCTGGGTCCAGGTGAGGCCATGCGCCCCCTGGGTCTGGGTGAGGCCACATGCCCCTGGGTCTGGGTGAGGCCACGTGCCCCTGGGTCCGGCCGAGACCAAACTAGAGGGTGTCGGACCTGCATTACCACCATTTGTCCACCATCCAGAGCTGAGGGGTCAGTGCCGACATGTACACATAAGGAACTGGTGGACATTGATATTGGGTCTCAAAAGAACTGTTGGCCCAGAAAGAAACTCACTACAGACTGATTCATTTGCCTGTCAGCATAACTATTATCGCTCATCTCACATTCAGTTCTTATAAGTATATCTCTAGTGACACATGATCTCGCTCATCTAGGGGAAATGATGAACAACATAGACTGATGAACAAGAACAGAACCAGAAAAAAGGAAGCATCGATCGGACTATTGGGCCTCAGAGGGAGGATAGGGGAGGGTGGGGGGAGGGGGGAGAGATCAACCAAAGGACTTGTGTGCATGCATATGAGCCTAACCAATGGTTAATTTCAACAGGGGGTTGGGGCATCCGGGGGAGGGGTGTGGGATGGGAATGGGGGGATGAGGACAAATATGTGACACCTTAATCAATAAAGAAATTAAAAAAAAAGGAATAGCGTTCAGACTATGAACCATAAAATACATTTTTGTGTTTCTTTATATATCTAACTGGAGTAAAAGTTTCATGAAACTTGAAAGTGAACGCTAATATTCTTATCCTCTTCTATTCCATTCCGTTTCATTTAAAAAACCTCTCTGGTTGTGACCACTTAATTTATCTTCTGGAAATTATTCATAAATATTTATTTGAAAGTCACTCCTCTAAAATTATGCCACTATAGCAAATATTAATGTTTGAATTTATTTCCAACTAAATAGAATTATTAAAGTAATACTTTAGAAATGTTAATAGAAACTGAGCTAAATTTAAAAAATGTTTACTGCTGGGTTACTATTAATTTTTGTAAATATTAGAAGGTTTGATCTAAATAGCACTTGTTCAGCTTCTGAATATCATGGTGTATATTTAAAAACATTAAAATATGGCCTTAGCTGGTTTGGCTCAGGGGATAGAGCATTGGCCTGCAGACCAAAGTGTCCTAGGTTCAATTCCAGTCAGTGGCACGTACCTTGGTTGCAGGCTCCTCCCTGGCCCAGGCCCTGGTCAGGGCTCATGCAAGAGGCAACCACTCTATGTGTTTCTCTCACATCAATATTTCTTTCTGTCTTTCCCTCTCTCTTCCACTCTCTCTAAAAATCAATGGAAAAATATCCTCAGGTAAGGATTAAACAACAACAACAACAACATTTAAGTATGGACAACTTTAGAAATAAAGCATTTTTATTAATCACTCCAATCACTACTCTGGTAATTATTTACTCTTTGACCTTGCAAATTAATATAGCTTTCTTCTGTATAATCACACAAATATAAATGTAACATGTCCTATAAAATTATTTTAAAGTTTATTTTTGTAGACTACCACCTGAATGCTTATTCTCAGTTATTTGCATCAAATCAAGTCAGACTGAAATAGAATATTAATCCAGCCAATTTATTGTAGTCCCATCTTCTTCCCATTTGTATATTCACTAGGTCATATGGAAGGGACTAATTAAAAACAATGTTGTCTTCTATTAAAGCCTAATTTGGAAGAAATTCTCATAGAGAACCAGTCTAATCTGAAGGTCCTCAAACACAACAATTATCAAACAAAGACAAAGAGACACCAATTGCTTTGTCCAAGAGTTTTTACCGGGAAGGGAGGCCCTGGATGGCAGCCGGAAGGCCCCAATTGGCCCTGATTGCCGGCCAGGCCTAGAGACCCTACCTGTGCATGAATTTTGTGCACCAGACATCTAGTAATATAATAAAATAATGTGGGAAAATAGATTCTATCTCTTGATGGGAGGAGATCAGAAGCCACGTTAAAAAATACCTGTATATTTTAGCCTTTGCCTGGTACCTGAGTTGGTTAAAGCATCATCCTGACATGCCAAGGTTGCGGGTTTGATCCCGTCAGGGCATATACAAGGAATAACGAATGAATGCATAAATATGTGGAACAGCCAATTGATGTTTCTCTCTCTCTCTCTGTCGTCTTCTTCTTCTTCTTCTTCTTCTTCTTCTTCTTCTTCTTCTCTCTTTCAAAATCAATAATAAAAGAAAAGTTTATAACAACAAAAAATTTTATCATAAAAAGTAATGGCAGTATATAGTTCCACATCACTGTATAAAAGTGTCTGATTCATGACCTCATTGCCAAGATAAACACTGTCTTGTAATTTAAATTTAAAAATTTCACACATACAGTTTATAGAAATGATTAATACAAAAGAGAGCAAAATAAAAAGCAATAATACTGTCTCATTCCCCCTCACCAATATTCCTGCTTCTGAGGGGGGAAAAAAGCCATCTTTAATTGTTTCTGGTTTTAACTTTTCTGGTGTCTTATTACATAACTCTAAAAAAATATGTTAATATAAATATTACCTAGTTCATCATTTTAAACATTACCCATTTGATTCCTGTTATTATGGGTGAGCTTTTTTTTTTTTAATTTCTTTATTGATTAAGGTATCACATATTTGTCCTCATCCCCCCATCCCCATCCCACACTCCTCCCCACACATGCCCCCACCCCCCTGTTGTCCTTAACTGCTGGTTAGGCTCATATGCTTGTACACAAGTCCTTTGGTTGATCTCTCCCCTTTACCCCCGCCCTCTCCTACCCTCCCTCTGAGGCCCGACAGTCTGATCCATGCCTCCTTGTTTCTGGGTCTGTTCTTGTTCATCAGTCTATGTTGTTCATTATTTCCCCTAGATGAGTGAGATCATGTGCTATTAGAAATACACTTATAAGAACTGAAAATGAGACAAGCAATAATGCTTATGCTGACAGGCAAATGAATCAGCCTGTAGTGAGTTTCTTTCTGGGCCAACAGTTCTTTTGAGACCCAATTTCAATGTCCAAAAGTTCCTTATGTGTACATGTCAGCCATGACATTTCAGTTCTAGATGGTGGACAAATGGTGGTAATGCAGGTCCGACTCTCTCTGGTTTGGTCCTGGGCACCTGCAGTGATGCACAGCTGCTAACTGCTAGTATGGGAAGGCCACGTCAGCGTCTTCCATCTCTGGACTGCTTCTCTTCTGTCTTCATGGCTGGAGTAGTCCTGTCAATTCCTCTCTGTTGCTGGAATCCACATGGTCTCGGAGTTATTTTCTGAAAATATACAAACATATTCTCGACCAAAGTTAATAAAGGAATATTTTCTATAAATTTGACTTGGGATCCTATTTCGTTTTTTTCCCAAATGATTTTCTTCTGGCTTGTTTTGACACCTTGTGTGTTTTTCATGGGTGTCTTGCTTTTAGCCTTACAATTAATTTTATAAAGTATTAATTTTCTAGATGTAATTTACTTACAGGATATTTTTCCATACATGATATTCTTCTCCTATCCCCTCCTTTTTTGATTTAAATGTTAGGAGGCTTTTGAAAATTTTATAATGTAGTCTTGATGGCTTTTAAATTTTAATTTTTAGCACTATAATATTACTGTTTTAGGTTCATTACATGGAGCACAATTTTATCATGAGATGAACTACCAATGAAAATTTTAGTTAACACTTTAGGAACACCTTTTTGTCCAGTACAATTAATTTTTCTAGAATATTCCCTTGTTTCAACTAGCCAATTTAAATTTGCCTGAAAACTTGACTACTATTTTACTGTCAAATTTATTACTCTAACAACAATCTTATTTTACCCTGTAAATATTAGTGGAAGGGATTATTTGCCTTCTTGAGTAGGTCCTGAGCATTTCTGGTGGTAGGCTGGATTTAGATATCGTAATCCCCCTTCCCCACACCATGGGTACAAGACAACTCAAACAATTCTTGTTGGAGTGAGAGGGCAGCTGCTGTCGGCCAAGTCTCTGTCAGTCACCTGGGTCCTGATCTGAGCTGGGCATGGGAAGCATGAAGCAGCCATGGGGGCAGGAGACCTCCCTCAGAAGGGGCTAGGGTTCAGGCCCCTGCAATGTTGGGGGGGTGAGGGTCTGTGCCCCACCTCTGTTGATCCCCAAATTCTCTCCTGATGGCCCCTCTGTGACTGTGCCTGTCTTAGATTGTTCCTTCCTTGAGGAATCTTACCCGTCTCTGGCTAACCAGCCATCCTCCGGGGCCAAGCAGGGTGACGTGAGGTTCAGTTTTGTCTCCTTGGTAGCCTATGCCCCTGTGGCCTCCATGCCCAGCACCTGCCTTGGGATCCCCTTGCCTGGTGGCGGGGCCCCAGCACTGATCACCTATCTTGTGGAACCTGGGTTTCTTCTCCAGGGAGGGCTCAGTTCGCCCCACTGGGTGAGAGACAGATCCATGGCACCAGTCATCACAAGACTTCAACCTCGACATGAACAGGGAGCTCATGCAACAGCTGTGAGCAATTGAATTGTGAGAAGAGGGTCTCTCTTTGCCTAAAGGGCAAGAGGGACCAATATAGAATGCTCAGGTGGCTTCCCAGGAGGCCCTCTACACAATGAAAAGGATTAAATCCTTACATGTCCTTTTTAAATTGCTCCCAGACATTCAAAGAATTAGTTTGTAATTTTGCTAGGGATAATTGTGTATTATGCTGTTGTAATTCTAAAGTATCAAGAGACGTGTTAAGTTTGTCTCCAAGCACCAAACAGATGATTTTTTTTATCCCCAAGGGTGCGAGGAACTATTATAAGTACTGGGGGTGATCCAAATCTGGGAAAAATTTTAATGATAGTGTAGAATAATATCATGTAAGGATATTCTTTGTTCTAGTCCATGGCAATTCCTTTTCAAACTGGCTGTTCATTTCTTTTTATATAGACAAGGTCTTAGTTACATTTTCTGCACCTCTACCGGGGGCAAGTAGTGATAGTAGTGACACCCTTTCTTTGGTGTCCACACAGGCCAGAAACCTCTCTTTAATTGTACACACAAAGGGGCATTGTTTTGATTTTGTGTCATACAAAAGGGAAGCTGGGTGGAGACCCCTGTGTATTTATACTTTCTTGCCCCACCCATGGACCTCCTGGATGACCAAGGTGTTTGGTATTATTGGTAACTACATTAGTCAGGGGATGGTGGGTGAGCTTTTTGATAACATATCTGTACATTTCGTCAAAGTCTCCCTACCCAAGAAAATCAAAGTTAATATTATTTTATTTATTGTAGCCTTTGTAGCTTCATATAGTACACCTGTATATCTGTTTCTAGACTTTATATTTTATAATATTAAATTTGTTATCAATCCTACTCTTTCCCTTTTCCCTCCTACTTACTAGGTTCTGTCTTCTGTATTTTTACATTTGTAAATCATTAATAATGGCAAAAAGATATTGAGTTACATATTTTCTCTGTGTGCTAAAATTGTGACTATGGGTGAAACTGAACCAAAACTGCATTAAATATCTCTCATTATCAGTTTAAAGTCCTGTTAGAGAGGAATCATCTGCAAATACAGTTTAGGACCAGTACATTCTTACAGGGCTCACAGATTTCCATAAGTATCCCACATTCTCCAGTTACCATCCTGCCCACCTCTAGCCCTAATGAGGGAGGGAAAAGCGTGCCTTCCATTTTTTTGAAGTCAGTGAGGGTGGCAATACGAGTGATCTATTCATAAAGCTTGGAAATGCCTGTGGGAAATGTCCTTTAGTATCTTGAAACCCATTTAGAAGTTTGTTGAAATTCAGACCTCTGAGGCTTAACTTGGGAATAAAATATAATGTCACTAACAGAATAAAATAAAATGTCAGTTTTTGGAAGAATATTCTGTGAGCCTAGGATTATGGCACTTTTGTCCTTTGCGGTTCCCTTTGCTTGCTTTGCAGAAAAGAAAGCTGCTTGACATATGTCCTCTGAAATTTATAGATTTGCTTAAACATAAAACCAGGTGATAGCTTATTTATCTGAAAGGTCTCTCAGTGGGAGGTCTTGAATATGGCTTTTCATCAGAACTTAAAGAAAGCATAGCATAGTTTATGAAAAGTTAGGCCTACCCCCACTTTGTCCCAGTCCCTTGAGATCTCCCAGAGTTTGCAAAAGAGAACCAAGCGGTTCCTATTGCAGGCCAATGATATAAACATATCTTTCGCCTTTCTCTAGTTTGAGCTGAATCTGTCTAATGTTAGGGCCTCTGCTGATATGGTGGTGTCTGCACAGTTAGTGATAATCATTGTCCAGGCAAGTGCTTTGCTTCACCTTTACCTCCTACAGCTTTGTGAAACCTTTTAGAAAGAAAAAAAAGTATTTTCTTTGTTCAGCCCAAGGTGCTACCCTGCTAACCTTACTATTGATAGTAAATTAAGAGGCATTTGGCAGTCTAGAATTTGAAGGCAGGAGGGCAGGAATATTCTGAGAAAGAGTACCTGTATAAAGCACATTACAAGTCACTTTGAAGTTTTGACCAGACTAGTTTGTCTTAGATTGGGTAGTAGAAAAAAATTATTTGAGGCAAGTTTGAGACTAAAGCTTTAAAATGAGCAGAATTGAAATGTTAACATAAAACAAGAGAATATTTAAGCAGCGTAAAGTGAATGTAATATTATAGACTCTACCAAAGATTTGATTAAGGTACCTGGTACCCAAAAGGACAGTGAGATTCAATGTGGTAGGATTGGAGACTACTCAGGAGTAGTCATTGGAAAACAACAACTCCATTTTGTGTTTATGCCTCAAAAATTTGAACAAATTGAGAGGCCCCTCAGAACTCTGGTTACATTTATATTATAATTTGTAACTGTATGTCTTCTGTGCTTTGTATACAGAATAACACCATAAAACTGAAATTAACCCTTCATTATAAGCAGAGCAAACTTTTTTCATGGGCATACAGTTTGTATTTTTAAATTTTTTCTCTTGTACACTTTTGAGCAAGAATGTCTACTAAGTATTTCTCATTTTTCATGTATTTTGGGATTTTTGCCTTATTGATACATTGCTCTAATGTCTCAAGCGTATCGTTTTCTGTGTGATTTCCCCCCCCCCCCCATAAATACCCCTTCTGGAACTCTATGACTTCTTCCTCCATACCAAATCAGTTGAATCTAATCCTGTAGTGCTTTCCTGGATTAGATCTCGTGGTTTCTAGATTCTTATGCTCTTTCCTCTTGGTTTACTCCTTGGTGTAGAAAAGAAATATTGTCAAGTCTCTTCTGAAGAAGTTTGTAAGAGACATTCACTTGTCTGGAGCAGAGGGAGGAGTGTGCGTCATCTTCCTCTGGGGTCACAAAGGGCTCTCACAGCTCTTCTTCAGGGGCTGCTGCGAGGACTGACCTCCAACCCCCCGCCCCCGCCTTGTTTGTCTGACTTGGCAGCAGTATTAAGTTGCTTTTATAGAATTAGCTGGTCTCCAAGAAATAAGCAAAAGAAAAGATATTACTGCTGTGATTTGAGCTCAGCATGGTTGTAGTCATTCATTTACTGGGGCTTCCTTTAATTGTGGGGCCTATGGATATTTGTCACTTTTTCACAGGATTGACTATTTCTGATGGAGACATGTATATAATTGCAGGGAAAATTGGGGAAGCAAGATGCGCTACAAGCCATGTGGGAGGGTTTATCAAGAATTCCTCTGTAGATCTCTTTCTCAGCAGTAAGGCAGAGATGCATAAAACTATAGAAATGAAAGAAATGATCACATAGGAAGAGAGTGACCAGGATCTGGGGCATCAGGGGTTGGCTGCTTATCTACTTTTTGTTGAGGGGACTAAAGAAGAAGCAAGTAATTCTGGATTTGACTCTGATTAAACAAGATGTTGAGTTTCATACTAATGGTACAGGACATGGTGATTTAAGGCCAAGGAAGATGCAGCCATTGAAGGCAGAGAATACTTACTTTTTTCTATAAGTTTGTCTTTCTTAGTAAATGAAGATGATGTCCATGTCTTTTTCTTTGGTTTATATGTGGATGGGGTAATTTTCTTAAAACATTATGAAAGTTGAAATACTAGTAATGTCATAGTAAAATTTGCTTCATGTACTATTGCTTTAGGAGGTCTGAAATGTCATAGAAGTTTTATGGGTTCCAGATTTATAGAAATAATGCAAGGCTCAGAACAACAGTGGGTAGAGTTTGGTGGTAGTACATTTAAGGAGGGTGACATTCCTATGAGAACTGAAGAACATTCATCACCAAGAGGAGTCAATGACAGACAGTTTTTAAAAAGATCTCATTAAAAATCTCCCAGAAGACCATGTTCTTATTCCCCTCTTGGATTTTATGTTCACTTAAAAAAATCTGACCTAAGTATTAAATTTATTTAGAGATACTGATCTGACTAATGAACAGATTAGTTTTTTATTTACTTATTTATTTATTATTGATTTCAGAGAAAAAGGGAGAGAGAGAGAGAGAGAGAGAGAGAGAGAGAGAGAGAGAGAGAGAGAGAAACATCAATGGTGAGAGAATCATTGGTCAGCTGCCTCCTGAACGCCACCTACTGAGGACCAAGCCTGCAACCCGGGCATCTGCCCTTACTGGGAATCTAACTGTGACCTCCTGGTTCATAGGTCGATGCTCAATCTCTGAGCCATACAGGCCGGGCCTGATTAGTTTTTTTATGTAAAAATGAAAGAAGAACAAGATATGCCTTTGTGATGTTAAAGACTCTGAAAGACTATAAAACTGGTCTGAGTTTACATAAGACTGTTTTACAATATCATCCAGTTCTTGTAGATCCATTTTCTAGAAAACAAATGCTGAAGTTCATTGAATGTTATGAAAAGGGAAGACGAGCTTCAATAGAGAAACAGAGGCTTGCACACATTTTGCAAAAATACTTTCAAGATGGCTACTCTGGCCTGAAACTGTACATATATTTCCCATTTGATGTTACAAAAGTTAAAATACAAAAGTTCCTTGCAGATTTTCTTCTTGCTGAGGATGACATTTTGCTTGCTTTCTGGTGACAAAGGAGTTGGTCTGGGAGAAGCATTGGTGAAATTCAAATCAGAAGAACAGGTCATGCAAACTGGTGGAAGATTCTTGAGGACAGAAGTATTGTTAAGACTTATATCTGAGACCCTGGCTGGGTAGCTCTGTTGGTTAGAGCATTATCCCTATATGCCAAGGTTTTGGGTTCCATCCCTGGTCCATGCACATACAAGAATCAACTAATGAAAACTAAAGAATGCATAAAATGTGGAACAACAAATCGATGTTTCTCTCTCTTTCCCTTCCTTTCTCTCTTAAAAAAATAGAAATCAATAAAAATAAATTTTAAAAAGACATATCTGAGGCACAAATGTAGGAGTTTGGTGTACATTTTTTCTTGCTGTCCAGTAAGAGAATTCACAGTCATATGATAGGAATGACCCTTCCCATTAATTTGACTCAAATGATCCATCAGTATCTGCAGTGGATTTTTCTGAAAACTTTAGGCATCGGGAAGGAAACTTGAGGCAACTGGACAATTTCAAGCATCCCCAGAGAAATGTCCATCAGACTGATAGATATCCTCCAGAAGACTTTAGGCATTCGCTAAAAGATTTCAGGCACCATTGGGAGAGACATTTTAAGGAATTTCTCTACTTCTTCCTAATATTCAATGTTGCTTATGAAAAGTCAAATAGTAGGTCCACTTGGAGGTGAATTTCTCCCTCTGTCTCTCTCACTCTCCCTCATTCCCTCCCGCCTTCTCTACCTCCACCCCACTCTCTCCCTCTATCCCCTGAAATTTTATAATGATATATCTAAAATATGTACCAGTATATTGTTTGTGGAGGCGTAAATGAAGGGAATTTAGAGGAAAATTATTCAAGCATTTAATTGCTGGAAAAAGGAACTTGCATTTTAAACTACTTCATTAAACAAGCTAACCTTGATGGGGTAAAATTATAAAACAGGATCATCCCTCATGCACCAGTGCTTTAAACACACTTAGTCCAGTCTCTCTCTCTAGCTTGCTGATGGCAAATTGGGTAAGTCACACAGTTTTTCTTTCTGATAATAACTGTCTAAATTTTGAGTTTAAAAATGTAGTTGTAATATAAGATCAAAACTTTTGTTTTTCATATAAGTCATATTTACTCACCTCAAATCCCTCTCACCTGATGCTCAGGGTCTAGCATGTAGTATGAAGAGACATGTTCTGTTCTTTTGTTCACTTTTATCTCCTTTCTTTGTCACTACTCGTTGTGCTTTGGCACCGAAAATGGTGAGTGGTGTCAACAGATAGTTGTTGGTGCCAATTCAATGCCAACAGAAATCCCCAATTTAAGGTGCAGTGAAGGAGGACACTTTATTCAGTGCAAAACGCTCAGTTGTGATACCACAGGGCTGTAAAAATGGCACTGCTGTTAGGCATCCCTAGGGCCACGTGGCCTGGGGCAGGACCCTCTGCTGCTGGACAGCTATCTGCTCTGTTTGTGGCTGCTCTGCTCTGCTCTAGCAGACATCTTTGTGGTGTTTTTGTTGTTGTTGTTGTTTGTTTGTTTGTTTGTTTTTAGCTAAGCCAGGGAAGTGCAGTCTCTAGTCTTCAGTGGAAAGGAAAAGTTGCTCTCTGAGCCAGAAGGGAGCTGGCTTATCCTATCTAATAAAAGAGTAATATGCAGAAAAAATGGCGGCTGAATAGAGTCGTGTTTGGAGTCTGGTCCAGGGGCGCAGAGTAGAAGCGGCTGAGGTTCGCAGAGGAAGTGTATGTTGGCAAGCTAAGGGACAGCTAAACTCCAGGAGAAGGCGGGGAGTGCTGGGCAAGGTTCCCCTGACCGTGCAGCACCCACAGGGGCTGGGTCTCCTCCCGGAGCTGCGGGCTCACCAGGGAAGGCCTAGCCATCTTGCAAGGGAAGGAGGATTTTATTGGAAACCTGACTTTCCGCAACAACTGCAAACACTGAACAGCTGTGAGCACCAGAACACCGGTCCCCTATTGGCGCAAACACGCAGATTCAAAGGAACTCTTCACTACACCACGGAAAGGTCAGATTTCGCCTGGGATAAGGTGTGGTTTCTCACCTCCGCAGTGGGAGAGGGAAGCGCGCGAGCCGTAGGACAGGCAGGACCCGGGAGGTCTGTGCCTAGAAAAATCTGTGGCAGTTGGAGCTGCCGTGACCCGTGAATGTGGAAGGGGGTCCTCTGAGCTGCTAACAGAAGTGATCTCTTAAAAACAACTCATTTTAATCTGACGAGGAGGGTCAGACTAAGAATTTTCAAAGGAGTGCAGGCTCCTTAGTCTTGTGCGCAAACCCACTGTCAGCACACTTGGGCTCTTTCCGACTCTAATTACTAAGCCCAATACATAGGAAAACCCAGTTGGGGAATACCCTGAAAGACTGCAGGGGGAAGTTGTTTTTCTGGAACCTGGGGAGCAGAGCTGGATGTGACCATCGGAGAGGCAGCTCTGAGGTGCACACCTCCACAAACCGGTAGTGAGTGCCATAGAGGAGGAAAAAAAAAAAAAAAGCTAGAGAGGCAGGGAAGTCAACTCAGAAACACTGCTACGCAGGGGCCGAAACGCTAATTGTCTCTGGTGTAATAAAAAATAAATTAAGAGAAATGAAGACACGGCCTGGCTTAAAAATCAGGACTGGCTTACAACACTGAGAAGCAGTGGAACGAAGGGAACTGAAATACAGCCCAGACTGGGAAACAGGCATACCAAACAGAATAATAGAGGAAGTGAATGACAGCCGCTACTGAACATTTTATTCTTCCTATTTTTTATTTTAAATTCTTTTTTTAAATTTTTTTTAAATTTTTTTATTCTAATTTTTTATTTTCATTTTTGCATCTTTTACTTAAGAAACTAAATTTTTTTCTTTTTCCTCACTCGATTTTCAACTTTTTAATTATTACATTTTTATTTTCAATCAGCATTATTATTACTATTATTTTACTTTTTTTTTTTTTAATGTCATTTGATTTTCTCTTTCTTTTATTTTGGGATTAGTGTCCTAAATTCTATTTCAATCTTTCCCTTACAATCGTTTTACCCTATCTCAACGCTAACTTTATACCATCACTCTCCTCCTAACCTTTCCCCTTTTGGTCTCCTGTTTATCTTAACCTTTTCTGGCTTTAGATTTTCCCTACTCTTTCAGTTTACCCTCTGCTAAAATTTCACCCTACTTATATATCTAATTCCCAACCCCCTGCTCCAAGTCCATACACACCTCGCTCTACACTACCTTAACTAAAACAAAACAAAACAAAAAATTGTTTTTCTCTCTGGCCTTTTGATGTTGTTTGCTTGAATGTTGATTAGATTGAATTTTTATGCTTTTTTTATGAGATTGTTTTGATTATTCTTTTTGTTTGTTTGGTTGGTTCTTTTGTTTGCTTTGTTTTTGTTTGTTTTTTACTTTTGTTTTCCCTTGCCCCACTTGATATTAGTTGGTGTTGCAGTTTGTATTAATCTCCAGGCTCGTGTTGCTAGAATTTGCTGGGATTAGTGGTTGTTCTATTGGAGTTTACTCCCCATATATATAGTTTGTTCTCCTTTTCTCTCTTAGTATCGTTCTTGTCTCTCTTACTTTTTTTTCTTTTCTTTTTTTTCTTCTCTTTTCCCAAGTTCAGATTCACACTCTTTTGTTTGTTGTTGTTCTTTCTTTTTACTCCTCCTCTTCCTCTCCTATTCCCTAATTTGTCTTTCTCTGGTGGTCACCTTTATTGGAGGTTATTAATATCGTGAATACAATTCTGTTCAGTGCCTTGTGTGTTGTGCCTGGTTGTGTTGTATTTTGTACCTTTAAATCAACGCCAGAGAGAGAGAACTACATAACCAGACATCTGGAGAAGAGAGACCATGGGGAGACAAAGAAATAGCCCCCATAGGAAAGAAAAGAAGGCATCACCAGAAAAGGAAGTAAACGAATTAGAGGCAAACAACCTATCAGAGAAAGAATTCAGAGAAATGGTCATAAGGTGGCTGAAAAGGATGGAAGACAAATTCGACAATATGAGTAAGAACCAAGAGGAAATGAAGAAGAACCAAGAAGAAATGAAAAATGACATTTCTGCTGTAAAGAACTCAATAGAAAGCATCAAGAGTAGACTAGAAGAAGCAGAGGACCGCATAAGTGAGCTAGAAGACAAGATGGAAAAAAAATACCCAAGTACAACAGCTTCTAGAAACAAAAATTAGAAAGCATGAGGAGAGCCTAAGGGAACTTTGGGACAACACGAAACAAAACAACATCAGGATAATAGGGGTACCAGAAGGAAAGGAAATTGAGCAAGGAATAGAAAACCTGTTTGAAGAAATAATAACAGAAAACTTCCCTGATACAGGGAAGAAAAAACCCACACAAATACAAGAAGCTCACAGAGTTCCAAGCAAAATGAACCCCAAAAGACTGATGCCAAGGCACATTATAATTAAGTTGGCAAACACCAATGACAAAGTAAGAATCTTAAAAGCAGCCAGAGAGAGACAGACAGTTACATACAAAGGAACCCCCATCAGACTATCAACTGATTTCTCAACAGAAACTCATCAGGCCAGAAGGGAATGTAATAAAATATACAAAGTCATGCAAAGGAAGGGTCTCAATCCAAGAATACTGTACCCAGCAAGGCTATCAATCAAAATTGAAGGTGAAATCAGGAAGTTCACAGACAAAAAAGGACTAAGGGAGTTTATCACCAACAAACCAGCATTGCAAGAAATGCTAAAGGATCTGCTGTAAAAAAAGAAAAAAAGAAATAGGAAGCAAAGAAGGAACACAGGGTTATAGAATAAAAATGGAGACAAATAAGTACCTGTCAATAATAACCTTAAATGTAAATGGATTTAATGCCCCAATCAAAAGACACAGGGTAACAGATTGGATAAGAAAACAAAACCCATATATCTGCTGTCGACAGGAAACTCACCTCAGAAAAAAGGACACATACAGACTGAGAGTAAAGGGATGGACAAAGGTTTTCCAGGCGAATGGAAATGAAAAAAAAAGCTGGGGTAGCAATACTTATATCTGACAAATTAGATCTCAAAGTGAAGGACATAACAAGAGATAATGAAGGCCACTTCATAATACTAAAGGGAGCAATCCAACAAGAAGAAACAACTCTTGTAAACATATACGCACCCAATACAGGAGCACCCAAATGCATAAAAAAACTCCTAGAAGATATCAAAGGAGAGATTGACAGCAATACAATCATAGTAGGAGACTTTAATACCCCACTATCACCATTGGACAAATCCTCTAAACAAAAAATCAGCAATGAAACAGCAATCCTAAATGACTCACTAGACCAGATGGAATTAATCGACATCTTCAGAACATTTCACCCCAAAGCCACAGAATATACATTCTTCTCAAGTGCACATGGGTCATTTTCAAAGATAGACCATATGTTAGGACATAGGCAAAGTCTCTCCAAATTCAAGAAGATAGAAATCATATCAAGTATCTTCTCAGATCACAATGGCATAAAACTGGAAATCAACTACAATAAAAACAACCCAAAGAAATCAAACACATGGAGACTAAACAGCATGCTATTAAACAATGACTGGGTTACCAAAGACATCAAGGAAGAAATAAAAAAACATCATGGCAACAAATGACAATGAAAACACAACAATCCAAAATCTATGGGACACAGAGAAAGCAATCCTGAGAGGGAAGTTCATAGCTCTACAAGCCTACTGCAAAAAACAAGAAACAATGGTAATAAATTACCTAACCCAACAACTCAAAGAGTTAGAGAGAGAGCAACAAGAAAAGCCCAGTGTAAGCAGAGGGAAAGAAATAATAAAGATCAGAGCGGAGATAAACGACATAGAGTCCAAAGAAACAATACAAAAGATCAACAAAACCAAGAGCTGGTTCTTTGAAAGGATAAACAAGATTGATGGACCTCTAGCCAGGCTCACCAAGAAGCAAAGAGAGAGGATCCAAATAAACAAAATCAGAAATGAAAGAGGTGAAATAACAACAGACCACGACAAAATACAAAGGATTGTTACAAAATACTACGAACAACTCTATTCCAACAAACTGGACAACCTGGAGGAAATGGACATATTCCTAGAAAAATACAACCTTCCAAAACTCAATCAGGAAGAATCTAAACAGCTCAACAGGCCAGTAACTATGGAAGAAATTGAAGCAGTCATCAAAAAGCTTCCAGCAAACAAAAGCCCGGGGCCAGATGGCTTCACAGGAGAGTTTAACCAAACATTCAAGGAAAAACTAAAACCTATCCTCCTCAGACTATTCCAAATAATTCATGAGGAAGGTACACTTCCAGGCTCCTTCTATGAAGCCAGCATCACCCTAATACCAAAACCAGATAAAGACAACACAATGAAAGAGAATTACAGACCAATATCCCTCATGAACATAGATGCCAAAATCCTCAACAAAATTCTAGCAAATCGGCTCCAGCAGTACATCAGAAAGATCATACACCATGACCAAGTAGGATTTATCCCAGGAATGCAAGGATGGTACAATATCCGCAAATCAATAAACGTGATACATCACATAAACAAATTGAGAGATAAAAATCACATAGTCATATCAATAGATGCAGAAAAAGCATTTGACAAAATCCAACACACTTTCTTGATAAAAACTCTCAACAAGGTGGGAATAGAAGGATCATACCTCAACATAATAAAAGCTATATATGATAAACCCACAGCAAACATCATACTCAATGGGCAAAAACTAAAACCATTCCCCCTAAGAACAGGAACAAGAGAGGGATGCCCACTCTCACCACTCCTGTTTGACATAGTACTGGAAGTATTAGCTATTGCAATTAGACAAGAAGAAGAAATAAGAGGCATCCAAATTGGAAAAGAAGTGAAGCTGTCCTTATTTGCAGATGACATGATATTGTACATAAAAAACCCAAAAGACTCCATCAAAAAACTAATAGACTTAATAAATGAATTCGGCAATGTAGCAAGATACAAAATTAACGCTAAGAAATCTATGGCATTTCTATACACCAATAATGAACTTACAGAGAGACTAAAAAAAGCAATCCCATTTACAATCACACCAAGAAAATTAAGATACCTAGGAATAAACTTAACTAAGGAGGTAAAAGACCTATACGTGGAATACTACAGGACACTGAAAAAAGAGATAGAGGAAGACGTAAACAGATGGAAGAACATACCATGATCATGGATTGGTAGAATCAACATCATTAAAATGTCCATACTACCCAAAGCAATCTATAGATTCAATGCACTCCCTATCAAAATACCAACAGCATATTTCACAGACCTAGAAAGAACTCTCCAAAAATTCATCTGGAATAAAAAAGACCCCGAATAGCCACAGCAATCCTGAGAAAGAAGAATAAAGTAGGAGGGATCTCAATACCAGACCTCAAGCTGTATTACAAAGCCACTGTTCTCAAAACAGCCTGGTACTGGCACAAGAACAGACATATAGATCAATGGAACAAAATAGAGAATCCAGATATCGACCCAAACCACTATGCTCAATTAATGTTTGACAAAGGAGGCATGAACATACAATGGAGTCAAGACAGTCTCTTCAATAAATGGTGTTGGGAAAATTGGACAGATACATGCAAAAAAATGAAACTAGATCACCAACTTACACCATACACAAAAATAAACTCAAAATGGACACAGAACTTAAACATAAGACGGAAAAACATAAAAATACTAGGGGAATCCACAGGCAGCAAAATCTCAGACATATGCCAAAAGAACTTCTTCACCGATACTGCCCCTAGGGCAATGGAAGCTAAAGAGAAAATAAACAAATGGGACGACATCAAAATAAAAAGCTTTTTTACAGCAAAAGAAACTATCAACAAAACGACAAGAAAGCCCACTGCATGGGAGAACATATTTGCAAATGGCATCACTGATAAAGGTTTAATCTCCAACATCTACAGGCAGTTTATACAACTTAATAAAAGGAAGATAAATGATCCAATAAAAAAATGGGCAACGGACCTAAATAGAATCTTTTCAAAATAAGACAGAAGGGAGGCCAAGAGACACATGAAAACATGCTCAAAATCACTGATTATCTGAGAGATGCAAATCAAAACAACAATGTGGTACCATCTCACACCTGTCAGAATGGCTATCATCAACAAATCAACAAAAGACAAGTTTTGGCGAGGATGCGGAGAAAAAGGAACCCTTGTACACTGCTGGTGGGAATGCAGACTGATGCAGCCACTGTGGATTACAGTATGGAGTTTCCTCAAAAAACTGAAAATGGAACTCCCATTTGACCCAGTAATCCCACTCCTAGGAATATATCCTAAGAAACTGGGAACACCAATAACAAAGGATATATGCACCCCTATGTTCATAGCAGCACAATTTACAATAGCTAAGATCTGGAAACAGCCTAGGTGCCCATCAGCAGATGACTGGATCAGAAAACTATGGTACATCTACACAATGGAATACTATGCTGACATAAAAAAGAAGGAATTCTTACAATTTGCAGCATCCTGGATGGAATGGAGAACATTATTCTGAGTGAAATAAGCCAGTCAATGAAAGAAAAATACCACATGATCTCACTCATTTATGGATAATAAAGAACATTATAAACTGTGGAACAAAAAGATAGATACAGAGGCAGTAAAACATCAAACAGAATGTCAAATTACAGCAGGAAGGTTAGGGAGAGGTGGGGAAGATAAGAGATCAACCGAAGGACTTGTATGCATGTGTATAAACATAACCAATGGACGCAAAACTCTGGGGGGTGAGGGCATGTATGGGTGTGGGGTGGGGGGGCAATGGTAAGATATGTACACATATAATACCTCAATAAAAAAAATGTAAAGAAAATTAAAAAATAAATAAATAAAAAATTCAGGAGCTCAGATTATAGCTCCCCTTGTAATACTAATGAGATCCAGGAGAACAGCAATAGAGGAACAAAAGGAGAGTTGATGATAACTTAAAACAAATGCACAGATCAGGGTCTCTATCTGCAGAGTAAAATAGCTACTGTATGGCAGCTGTTAAATGCAGAACTACCCACGCTTTGAGTTCTGGAGATTTACCTCCTGGGTGTGGGTGTATAGATGATTTACTGTATCCAACACATAATAATCTTTGAATAAATAATAAAAAAACCACCCATAAAAAAAAAGAGTAATATGCAAATTGACCATCACTCCAACACACAAGATGGCTGCCCCATGTGGTCAAAGATGGCTGCCCCCATGTGGACACAAGATGGCCACCATAAGATGGCCAGCAGGGGAGGGCAGTTGGGAGAGACCAGGCCTGCAAGGGAGGGCAGTTGTAGGCGATCGGGCCAGCAGGGGAGGGCAGTTGGGTGGGACCAGGCATGCAGGGGAAGGCAGTTGGGGGTGATCAAGCCTTCAGGGGAGGGCAGTTAGGGGTGACCAGGCTGGCAGAGGAGGGAAGTTGGGGGCAACTGGGCCTGCAGGGAAGGGTAGTTGGGGGGGCCCTAGGCCTGTAGGGGAGAGCAGTTGGGAGGGACCAGGCCTGCAGGGGAGGGCAGTTAGGGGTCACCAGGCCTTCAGGGGAGGGCAGTTAAGGGTGACCAGGCCTGCAGGGGAGGTCAGTTAGGGGCAAACAGGCTGGCAGGGGAGCAGTTAGGCATCAATCAGGCTGGCAGGAGAGTGGTTAGGGGGTGATCAGGCTGGCAGGCAGAAGCGGTTAGGGGAAATCAGGAAGGCAGGCAGGCGAGCAGTTGGGAGCCAGCATTCCTGGACTGTGAGAGGGATGTCTGACTGCCCGTTTAGGCCCAATCCTACTGGGATCAGGCCTAAATGGGCAGTCGGACATCCCTCGAGGGGTCCCAGATTGGAGAGAGTGCAGGCTGGGCTGAGGGACACACACACCCCCATGCACGAATTTTGTGCACCAGGCCTCTAGTATGGACATAAATTCCCTGACCCTGATTGGTATGTCCTCATGCAAATAAGGACTCCAACTCATTGCAGCATTGTCTTGATTGGTCAGTATAGAACCACTCTGGTTGTTCAAGAGCTGCACAGCTCTACTTGGGCAAGGAAAGCCTCAGTCCTATTGTTCGAAATAGGATTCTAGGAACTCCTTTATAAGGGCTGGCTCAAATGGCAGAAACAGTGTAAGCTCGCAGTCCAGTTTAGAGCCAGGAAGTTTAGAGCCAGGCTTCTCCCTGAAGTGCAGCTTGTGTGAGAGGTCCCTGTGCAGAAGTGGCTGCTAGGCTCTGTTTTTTTTGTTTGTTTTGTTTTGTTTTTAAAATTGAGCCCAGTTAGCCACCAGGAGCCCTTCTTAAGCAGATGTCCTCTTTCTCAATGTTTACAGTGGTAAAGGAGCAAATACCTTTTGATTTAGCTGGTCCTATTTGGAGTTTTCTCTTGCCTATCAGGTGCTTTTTAGTATATTATATACTCAAATGTGTACTCTTTTTTTCTTGGGGTCCTTTTTGGGTTCTATAGAAACATCTTTGCAAGAGCACTCCATATTACACAATTCCTTGTTGCAAAAGATGGAATATTTGATAGACTTCCTCACCCTGTATGAATCTCATAATATCTACCATAGCACAGGCATGACTGCAGGTACCATAAACATACAACAAACTTTTCTTAATTTTTTGTCACATATGAAACTGCCATTTTTGGAACTATGATACCTCTCAACGATCTTGTCTTTTATAATAAAACTAGAGGCCCAGTGCATGATTAAATCATGCACGTGTAGGGTCCCCTAGGTCTAACCTGCCATCCAGGCCATATCCACTGCCCCGCAAAGCCCAGCATGCTTCGTGGAAAATGCTGGTAGCCTGCTCCCCGCTTTTGATGGCAGGGGGTCCGCTGGTGCCGGAGCGGACACACAGCTCCCCGCTTTCGATCGCGGGGGAGCTGGGTGTCTGTTCACTGGTGCAGCAGGCTTTTCAAAAGCCTCCGGTGGAGGCTTTTGGCCTGGTGCCAGAGGGGACAGACACCCAGCTCCCCCGCTTTCGCTTTCAATCGTGGGGGAGCTGGGTGTCTGTCCATTGGTGCCGGAGCAGACACCCAGCTCCCCGCTTTTGATGGTCGGCGGCAGGATGTAGGCTTGCTGCCCCAGAGGCCCCTTCTGTGCCGCAGCTCAGCCATGGCGCAGATGCTGAGCTCACACCGCCGCTGGCGACATGAGCTCAGCATCCTGCCAGCCCAATCGGCCACCCTGGCCACCCTGAGTCCCGCGCCCCCGTGCCTCCTGGCCAATCGTGGGCATAGTGAAGGTACGGTCAATTTGCATATTACTCTATTATTAGGTAAGATAACATACAACATTCTACAATAATTTGGTAAATTTTAACATTATATTTTACACTGATTAATGGTTAAAACTTCTTATAAATATACTAGAGGCCTGGTGCACAAAATTCATGCATGGGGGTATGTGTGTCCCTAAGCCCAGCCTGCACTCTCTCCAATCTGGGACCCCTCAAGGGATGTCCGACTGCCCATTTAGGCCTGATCCCAGTAAACTGGCAGTCGGATATCCCTCTCACAGTCCAGGACTGCTGGCTCCCAACTGCTCGCCTGCCTGCCTTCCTGATTACCCCTAACTGCTTCTGCCTGCCAGCCTGATCATCTCCTAACCACTCTCCTGCCCGCCTGATTGATGCCTAACTGCTCCCCTGCCAGCCTGTTTGCCCCTAACTGCCCTCCCTTGCAGGCTTGATCACCCCAAACTGCCTTCCCCTGCATGCCTGCTCCCACCCAACTGCCCTCCCCTGCTGGCCTGATTGCCCACAACTGCCCTCCCTTGCAGGCCTGGTCTCTCCCAACTGCCCTCCCCTGCTGGCCATCTTGTGGTGGCCATCTTGTGTCCACATGGGGGCAGCCATCTTTGACCACATGGGGCAGCCATCTTGTGTGTTGGAGTGATGGTCAATTTGCATATTACTCTTTCATTAGATAGGATAGAGGCCTGGTGCACGGGTGGGGGCTGGCTAGTTTGCCCTGAAGGGTGTCCCAGATCAGCGTAGGGGTTCCCTTGAGGCATGGGCGGCCTGGGAGAGGGGTCTGTGGTGGTTTGCAGTCCGGCCACACCTCCCAGAGACCCAAGCGGAGGCCTTATATCTGGGATTTATTTATCTTCTATAATTGAAACTTTGTAGCCTTGAGTGGAGCCAAGCCTCCTGCTTGCTCTGTGGCCGCAGCCATGTTTGTTGGGATTTATTTATCTTCTATAATTGAAACTTTGTATCCTTGAGTGGAGGCCAAGGCAGGCCAGGGCTGTGGGAGCTTGGCTTTCTCCATCACCAGGGGTAACCCAAGCCTCCTGCTCTCTCCAGCTCTGTGGCTGCTGCCATTTTGGTTGGGATTTATTTATCTTCTATAATTGAAACTTTGTAGCCTTGAGTGGAGGCCTGGACCCACCAGGCAGTGCGGAAAGCTTGGCTTCCTCCATTGCTAGGGAATCCCAAGCCTCCTGCTCGCTCTGTGGCGGCAGCTATCTTGGTTGGGTTAATTTTCATACTCATTCCTGATTGGCTGGTGGGCGTGGCTTGTGGGTGTAGTGGAGTGATGGTTACTTTGCATATTACTCTTTTATTAGGTAGGATGATAGCAATTGGCCAATATATAATTAGAACTCAGACACTTCAATCTCAAAATCAATCTCTTACCCTTTGGGACAGCATGGATGGACTTGGAAAATATTATGCTAAGTGAAATAAGCCAATCTGAAAAAGCAAATATCACATGATCTCACTTATTTGTGGAATCTAATGAACAAAATGAATTGACCAACAAAATAAGATTTGAAGCATGGAGGCATGGAACAGACTGACATACCTTGATGTGGGGATGTGGGGAACAAGAAAAGATAAACCAAAGAACTTACATACTTACATGCATAGACCATGGATAGGGGCAATAAGGAGGTAAAGACCTGGGGATGGGTGGGTAGGAGTTGGAAGGAGGCAGGAAAAGGGGGTATGGGAGACATCTGTAATACTATTAACAATACATATATATATATTAAAATCAGTATTTACATACTATTACTTCTGCTGAAATTGTTTAATGTATACATACATACAAGTTAACTATGCAACTATTTTGAGTATGTAGAAAATATCAACTCTTTCCCGAAGGTAAGCACATTTAGATAAATTAATGAGTCATTAATCAGAAAAGATAAGAGAATAACCAAAAGGGTATAAAAATAGTATCACCAAACTGTAGCCTGAGTGTCAAATACAGCCCATTACCTGCTTTTGCTATTAATGTTTAATTGGAACATAACTAAATCCATGTATTTGCTTATTGCCTTTGGCTACTTTTGTGTTACAATGGCAGAGTTAAGTGGTTGTGATAGAGACTTGACAATCTGGAAACATCAAATATTTACTTTATGAGCGTTTACAGAAAAACTTTACTGAATCCTAATTTAGAATTGGTAATTGTTGTACTTCCTAGGATATATGCATTGTTGGACAGGAATATTTAGATATATCAGAATGTAATAAAGGGTCAGGGCTGCTACTAATCCTCTGAGTGACAGCAGGAAGAAGGCATTGTATTATCAAATTATTCTTGCTCTGACATTTTTGAAAGTGTATAAGTCCTTATTACATAAAAGTATCATTACACTAATTCTGAAGGTTAAGTCCTTGATGGTGTTAATGACAATGCTAAAAATTTATCTAAAGCAATTACATTTTTACTATTGTTAAGTATGCTATTATTTGCATGCCAAGAAATCCCAAAATATTGGGAAGGTGGTCAATTCCATTAACATAACATGACAGATACTAAAATGGTATGGAAGTTTCAGTAGAATAAATCATTAAAATGGTATCCATGGCAACAGTGGGGATTAGAAGATCAGCATGGTACTTCTTATTCTGATTCACAGGTGTATATAATGATATTTTCTCCAACCTACATAGTACCAGGTAGTTCAGTTATATATTTACCTTCCTTGAGTTTATAGCTGTGGTTTGAAGTTAAAATTAGATAAATTAACTAAAGCAAATATTTGTTACCAACTGTTTTTTAGATTCAGGTGATGATCTTGTTGGATTCATTGAAGTCCAAAACAATGTAAATTCTCTCTACTTTGCCTAATTATGAGCTACAGGAAGAAGTTCTATGACCCTTGTTTTTGTTTGTTAGGAAGGATCAGAAAACTGAGCCAGACTTGCTTCAATTTATCCTCAAGCCAGATGTATATCACCTGTTTTTGGTGTTTTATTTTTCTTCAGAAATACACACAGTTGTAGTAGATTATGCTCTCTGTTTATGGTTGAAATGGCTAAGATGGTGCTGGCCACAACTTAATCCAATCAAAACAACAATATAAGTGACTATAAATCTGATTCAATGTGAAACAAACATGTTCAGAAGTGTGTTTCTTTTAAATATTTCTTTCCGTATTATTTTCTTGCATGGATTTGGTGAGTGGGATCCAATTCTTACAGCCAAACAAAGGCTACTTGTCTATTACAATTTCTTTTCATCATAGAAAAAACTAACATTTTAAAACCTGAGTTCTAAATATATAAGGGGAGAGTATAAAAATGATTTGAGGGCTGAGATACTCTTATTTATTCTTTTATGTGTTGATTTATTTTATCAAACATTTGAGACTGTGAAATCTGATTAAATTGATAGATGCATAAAGATGTGCACACACTCACATGAACACACACTTGTTAGGCTAAGATAAATCATGAAAGCTAAGGGCATTTAGTAGTTTTGATCAGTGATTCATTCATTAATTTTTTAAAATATATTTTTTATTTATTTCAGACAGGAAGGGAGAGAGAGAGAGAATCATCAGTGATGAGAGAGAGGAAAAACAGAATTGCTTGAGACTAGTATCCTAGCCTCACCACCACCCAATCTGATCTCAGACGCAAACCAGGACCCTACAGCCACTAGGGACAAAGATCTGCGACCACAGCTGTAGACCCACAGACACCAAGAATCCAAATATCCCAGCTGCAGATTTCTGTGAGTCACAGAGCCCATCCCCCTCCCAACAGGGTCGCTCAGGGCCATAGGAACTGCTAGACCCACCCCGCGCAAGCAGGACTTCTGCCCACACAGTGCGTCTCAGCTACCTGAATTTGAGCCTGGGCACGCAGATACTGGGAGACTGTCTCCTGCTGCGTGCACTCCTGTGACCAGACCCCCATGCCCACACAGGGTGGCTCCACTTCCTGAATTCGAGCCTGGGCGCACAGACACTGGGAATCTGTTCCCGCAGTGTGCAATTGCATGACCGGACCTCACGCCCACACAGGGTGGCAGTGCCACCTGACTTTGACTGTGGGCAAGCACAAATGGAAGTCTGTTTTCTGCAGCACAGAAGTGGACCTCCTGATGACACAGGGCGGCTGTGCAACCTGGTTCCCCAAGCAGACCGGGGACTCTGATTCTCCACACAAGAGACAGCACTGAGTACCAGTGACTTGCCTCTGTTTCTCATGGCTTGTGCCTGAGATCCCTGATTCCCAGTGCATGCACATTAAGACCCAGTGACTCCAATTCTCGGAGCGTGTGCACACAGGGGCCCTGATTCTTGGTGTGAGGCTGCACCAAGCAACAGAGACTCTGATACTTGATACTTGGCGCTGGCACAGGGGATCTTTGACTCCTGGCATGCGCTAGTGGACTCTGATTTTCGGCACACAACAGCGGGGTCTCTTTTTCAGTGCAGCGCAGGTGGGGTCCCTGACTCTAGGTGCATGCACAAGGCCGCACTGAGTGCCGTTGACTCAGAACCTGGGCGAACGTGGCTCCCACCAACCCACAGCAGTCACACGTCTTGGTGTTGGAGCTCTTCAGTGACACTTTGGGGGGTTTGAAGCTCCCACTGCACATGGCCAAGGCCGCAGCAAACTGGGCATTTGAACCTTCTGGTGATAGTTAGAGTGGGGAAACAACAAAACAATCACCAGAGGAATGAAAAAGAAGAATCTCCAAGAAAGGAAATAAGTGAAATGGAAGCATGCAACATGACAGAAAAATTCAGAGTAATGGTCATACACTTCATACACCAGATGAACGAAAAAAATCAACAACCTATGTAAAAATTAGGAAGAAATCAAAAGTGATATAGCTACAATCAAACACCATGGAAGGTTTCAACAGTAGACTAGAAGAAGCAGAGGACTGAATTAGTGAGTTAGAAGATAAGGTAGAGAAACAAGCCCAAGCTGAACAACAACTGGAGAAAAAAATTAAAATGCAGGAGGAGAGCCTAAGGGAGCTTTGGGACAACAAGAAACAAAGTGACATACATATAAAAGGGCTGCCAGAAGGACAAGAAGAGCAGCAAGGATTAGAAAATCTCTTTGAAGAAATAATGACAGAAAACTTCCCTGATCTGGGGAAGAAAAAAGTTACCTAAGTACAGAGAGTCCCAAACAAGATGAATCCCAAAAGACCCACACCAAGACACGTCATAATTACAATGGTAAATGTTAATGACAAAGATAGAATCTTAAAGACTGCAAGAAAGAGACAGAGAGTTACCTACAAAGGATCCCCCATCATATTATCAAATGATTTCTCAACAGAAACACATCAAGGTAGAAATGAATGGAAGGAAGTATACAAAGTAATGCAAAGCAAAGGACTGAATCCAAGAATACTCTATCCAGCAAGACTATCACTCAAAATTGAAGGGGGAATCAGGAGCTTTGCAGACAAGAAAAAAGGTTAAGGGAGTTTATCACTACCAAGGCAGAAATGCAAGAAATGCTAAAGGGAATGTTGTAAAAAGAAGAAATAAAAAGGGAGGAAGGAACACAGGCATAAAGTACAGAAATGGCTACAAATAAGTACCTATCAATAATATTAAACATAAATGGATTAAATGCTCCAATCAAAAGACATTGAGTGAATGGATGGATAAGAAAACATGACCCATACATATGCTGCCTAGAAGAGACCAACCTCAGAACAAGGGACTCACAAGGACTGAAATTGAAGGGATGGAAAAATATCTATCAGGCAAATGGAAATGGATAAAAATCTGGGGTAGCAATACTTATATCAGACAAAATAGACCTCAAAGTGAAGACCATAACAAGAGACAAGAAAAGCCACTTCATAATTCTAAAGGGATTGATACAACAAGAGGATATAAATTTGGTAAACATTTATGCACCCAATAAAGGAGTACCCAAATACATAGAAAAAAAACACAACAAAACGTCTGGAAGATATCAGGGGAGTGATTGACAGCAACACAATCATAGTAGGAGACTTTAATACCCCATTAACATCACTGAATAAATCCTCTAGATAGAAAATTAGCAAAAAAAATCAATCCTAAATGACTCACTAGATCAGATGGACTTAATTGACATCTTTAGAACATTGCACCCCAAAACTACAGTATATACATTCTTCTCAAGTGCACACGGGACATTTTCAAAGATAGACCACATATTGGGACACAAGCAAAGTCTCTCCAAATTCAAGAGAATTGAAATCATATCAAGCATCTTCTCAGATCACAATGGCATAAAATTAGAAATCAACTACAGTAAAAACAATCACAAAAATGCAAACACTTGGAGGCTGAATAGCATGCTATTAAACAATGAGTGGGTTACCAAAGAGATCAAAGAAGAAATAAAAAACATTCTGGAAACTAATGACAATGAAAACACAACAATCTAAAATATTTGGGACACAGTGAAAGCAATCCTGAGAGGGAAGTTCATAGCATTACAGGCCTACATAAAAAAAAAAAAACAAAACAAAACAAAACAGAAAAACTGGTAATAAACCATCTAACTCTGCAACTTGAAGAATTAGAAAGAGAGCTACAAGAAAGCCCAGTGTGAGCAAAAGGAAGGAAATAATAAAGATCAGAGTAGAAATAAATGACATAGAGTGCAAAAAAAAAAAAAAAAAAAAAGAACAATACAAAAGATCAATGAAACTAAGAACTAGTTCTTAGAAAGGATAAACAAGATTGATGAACCTCTAGCCAGGCTCACCAAGAAGCATAGAGAGAGGACTCAAATAAACAAAATTGGAAACGAAAGAGGTGAAATAACATCTGATCCCACAGAAATATGAAAACTTATAAAAAAATGCTATGAGCAACTCTACTCCAACAAACTGGTCAACCTAGAAGAAATGGGCATATTCCTAGAAAAATATGACCTTCCACAACTCAACCAGGAGGAATAAATAAAAAAAATCTGAATATGCTGATAACTATGGAGTAAATTGAAGCAGTAATAAAAAAACTTCCAACACACAAAAGCCCTGGACCAGCTGGCTTCACAGGGGAATTTTATCAAACATTAAAAGAAAAAATAAAACCTATCTTCCTCAGACTATTCCAAAAAATTAAAGAGGAAGGAGCACTTTCAAGCTCTTTCCATGAAGCCAGCATTACCCTAATTCCAAAACAAGATAATGACACTACAAAGAAAGAAAATTATATACCAATATCCCTGATGAACATAGATCCCAAAATTCTCAACAAAATTCTAGCAAATCGGATCCAGCGTTACATTAGAAAGATCACACCATAACCAAGTGGGATTTATTCCGGGGATGCAAGGGTGGTACACTATCTGCTAATCAATAAATAAGATACATCACATAAACAAACTGAGAAAGAAAAATCACATAATCACATAATCATATCAATCGATGCAGAAAAAGCATTTGACAAAATCCAACACCCATTTTTGATAAAAACTCTCAGCAAAATGGGAATAAAAGGATCATACCCCAACATAACAAAAGCCATATATATGACAAACCCACAGCCAACATCATACTCAATGGAATAAAAAACAACTAAAACCATTTCACCTAAGAACAGGAACAAGACAACGATGCCCACACTCACCACTCCTGTTCGACATAGTACTGGAAGTACTAGCCATTGCAATTAGACAAGAAAAATAAATAAAAGGCATCCAAATTGAAAAAGAAGAAGTAAAACTGTCCTTATTCACAGATGACATGATATTGAACATAGAAAACCCCAAAGACTCCATCAAAAAACTACTAGACTTAATAAATGAATTCAGCAATGTAGCAGGATACAAAATTAACACCCAGAAGTCTATGGATTTTCTATACAACAATAATAATCTCACAGAAAGAGAAATTAAAAAAACAACCCCATTTACCATTGCAACAAAAAAATTAAGATACCTAGGAATAAGCTTAACCAAGGAGACAAAGGACCTATACTCAGAAAATTTCAGGACACTAAAAAAAGAAATAGAGGAAGGCATGAAGAAATGAAAGAATATAGCATGTTCATGGATTGGTAGAATCAACATCATTAAAATGTCCATACTACCCAAAGCAATCTATAAATTCAATGGAATCCTCATTAAAATACCAAAGGTATACTTCAAAGACCTAGAACAAATTCTCCAAAAATTCATCTGGAATAAAAAAGACCCCGAATAGCTGAAGCAATCTTGAGAAAGAAGAACAATCTTGGAGGGATCACAATACCAGATATCAAGCTATACTACAAAGCCACTGTTCTCAAAACTGCCTGGTACTGGTACAAGAACAGACATATAGACAAATGGAACAGAACATAGAACCCAGAGATCGACCCAAGCCCGTATGCTCAATTAATATTTGACAAAGGAGGCAAGAGCATACAATTGAGTCAAGACAGTCTATTCAATAAATGGTATTGGGAAAACTGGACAGATACTAGCAAAAAAAGTGAAACTAGACCAACAACTTAAACCATGCACAAAAATAAACTCAAAATGGATAAAGGACTTAAACATAAGATGGGAAACCATAAAAATCTTAGAAGAATCCATAGGCAGCAAAATAGAAGACCTTTGTCGTAGCAATATCTTTACCGATACAGCTCCTAGGGCAATGGAAACTAAAGAGAAAATAAACAGTTGGGACTACATCAAAATAAAAAGCTTCTGCACAACAAAAGAAACCATCAACAAAACAACAAGAAAGCCCACTGCATGGGAGAACATTATTTGCCCATGTTATCTCCAATAAGGATTTCACCTCCAACATTTACACAGAACTCATACAACTTAGCGAAAGGAAGATAAGCAATCTAATAATAAAATGGGCAAAGGACCTAAATAGATACTTTTCGAAAGAGGACATTCAGAAAGCCAAGAGACATATGAAAACATGCTCAAAGTCACTAATCATCCGAGAGATGCAAATGAAAACAACAATGAGGTACCCTCTCACACATGTCAGAATGGCTACCATCAACAAATCAACAAACTACAAGTGCTGGAGAGGATGCGGAGAAAAAGGAACCCTCCTTCACTGCTGGTGGAAATGCGACTGGTGAAGCCACTGTGGAAAACAGTGTGGCATTTCCTCAAAAAATAAAAAATGGAACTGCCATTTGACTCAGTAATACCACTTCTAGGAATATACCCCCATAAAACCGAAACACCAATCAGAAAGGATATATGGCACCCCTATGTTCATAGCAGCACAATTTACCATAGCTAAGATTTGGAAACAGCCTAAATGCCCATCAACAGATGAATGGATTAGAAAACTGTGGTACATCTACACAGTGGAATACTACGCTGCTATAAAAAAGAAGGAATTCTTACCATTTGTAACAGCATGGATGGAACTGGAGAGCATTAGGCTAAGTGAAATAAGCCAGTCAGTGAAAGAAAAATACCACATGATCTCACTCATTTTTGGATAACAAAGGACATTATAAACTGTTGAACAAAAATAGACTGAGGCAAAGAAGCATTGAGCAGACTGTCAAATCATAGCGGGAATGTACAGGAATGTTGGCAGTGGGTGCGGGGAAGAGATCAACTGAAGGACTTGTATGCATGCATATAAGCACAACCAATAGACGCAAGACACTGGGGGGGGGGGTGAGGGTAAGTGCCGGAGGGGTAGGGGAGGCCAGGGGGAAAATCAATGGGGGAAAAAAAAAGAATCATTGGTTGTCTACCTCCTGCATGCCCCCTACTGGGAATCGAGCCTGCAACCCAAGCATGTGCCCTGACCGGAATCGAATCGTAACCTCCTGGTTCCTAGGTCGACACTCAACTACTGAGCCACGGTGGCTAGGACTCATTCATCAATTTTTAATGATTGCATATCAGAAAACATATCAGACAGCTCAGCTCTACCACTCACTAGCTGTGTTAACTGAACTGAGTGATCTCTCTAATCCTTGGTTTCCTCATCCATAAAAATGGGAAAAATAATAAAACTTAATTAAATATATTTTTGTAGGAACTCCAATGAGATAACATGGCATATTCTGGTTGGTACATATGTTTAAATGCATAATTATAATGCAAAAATCTTATTTCTTAATGATATTGATATAATATTATTATTTGTTCCTGTCACCTTCATAAATGGCCTTGGTGATCATGTGACTAGCTCTCTCAACAACCCTGCTTCACATTTGCTTTACCTCTTCAATTTCACTCCACTTCAAACTCTCATACTCATGGCCCCAGTTCAGACATCTTGACACTCAAAATTATTGTGTTTTTAAAATATGAAATACAAATATTCACACATATAATAACAAATTCATCTTGTTATAGTTCTCCCATTATTTTGTTTCTATTAGACACCTGTTTTGTTTATTTATTGTGCACTGGTGAGGTCCCTCAGCCTGGCCTGCACCCTCTTGCAATCTGGAACCCCTCAGGGGATGTCAGACTGCAGATTTTGGCCAGGCCTAAACCCACAATCTGACATCCCCTGAGGGCTGTAGCAATGCAGGAAGCGGCAGGCAGCTGGGAGGAGTCCAAGCCCCAAGCGGGGCTGGGCACCCCGCTGCTCCTGCTCATCCTGGCCCCACTGTGCTTGCCACCACCACCACTGTCGCTGGTAGTGCTGCTGCTGCTGTAGCTGCACTCTCCAGCCATGAGCACAGCTTCTGGCTGAGCAGGACTCCTGCTGTGGGAGCGCACTGACCACCAGGAGGCAGCTCCTGCGTTGAGCGTCTGCCCCTGGTGGTTGGTGCGTGTCATAGTGACTGGTCATTCTGGTCATTCCAGTCGACCAGTCGTAAAGGTTGCTTAGGCTTTTCTATATATAGATTGGCACTACCTTGACACTGCAGTTATCATCCAGTGAACATATCATCCCTTTCTTTGAGGAATAAAATTTTTTAGAAAGCAGACTTGTACCAAGGGTAGGAGGAGCTGTGTCAAGAATGACAGTAAGTGGTCTACCCTGGGTACACACAATAATAAAATTTACTAAAATTAGTTTGCTTTTTATTGTCACCATGGACCCAGCAATTCTAAAGCAAGTCAGGAATTAGTACCCTTCCATGAATATATTTTTGTTGATTTAATTTCTAAATGATTGTGGTAGTTGATGCTGACTTTTGATAATAAATATGTAAGTGCTGCTTTAAATCCTTCTATAAGAAGATCCTAAGTATGAAAATATGATTATATTAAAACTATAAGTAAAATCTGAAGAAGCTTGGATCCATTGGTATTTTAAATTATAGTTGAGAGTTATTTGAAGATTTCCTGAGTCCCTTTATTTCACAGGGACGCAAATGTCCCAACATTCTTTGAGAAACTTGCCTTTAAGCTGGACTTGATGATCTTCAATTTTTTGTCGTATAGAGGAAATATCATATCACACCTGTGTTTTGTTTTTTTTATTTGACATATTGTAAGATACTCTGCTGGGAAAGAGTTTAATAAGTGCCTAGCATAAGACAAATCAGACAATTCAGCTCTAGCACTCACTAGCTGTGGGGTGCTCACTGCTATTTCTTCCTCTCCATTCATTCCTTTCTGAATCCACTTCAGTTGTTTTTCTACTTCTACAGCTCCACTGAATTTGAATTTTTTACAATTATCAATAAATGGTCTCTTAGTTGATAAATTTTATGGATATAGCTTCAAACTTCATTTTAACTGATATCTTCATTCCATGAGGAGGCCAAGTCAATGCCAGGTTTTAAAGCTTTTTAGTAAAGAGTAGCAATTTTGTTTGGGGGCAGAGTTGCAGTCTGTAAACTGAAAACCTTTGTGATCTGGGTCAGAGAAGTACCTGGGGCCCTCAAGCATATCAATAAGCAAACACTGCCAGTGTATTACAGGAACAACAAGAAGTTATGGATGACCCAGCTCCTCTTCCAAAGTGCCCCACTGCATCCCTATTCCAGCAAAATACAGGAGCACTGTTTGGAGAATAATATACATAATATTTCAAGACTAGAGGCTTGGTCACAAAATTGTGCACTTGGGGGGGGGTTGTCCCTCAGCCCTGCCTGTGTCCTCTCAGGAAGCAGGCCTGAGCAATCAGTCGGACATCCTTAGCGCTGCTGCAGAGGCGGGAGAGGCTCCTGATATCGCTGCTGCACTCGCCAGCCATAAGCCTGGCTTCTGGCTGAGCGGTGCTCCCCCTGTGGGAGCACATTGATCACCAGGAGTCAGCTCCTGCATTGAGCATCTGCCCCCTGGTGTTCAGTGCACATCATAGCTACCGATTATTCCTCCATTTGGGAGATTTGCATATTAGCCTTTTATTACATAGGATATTGCTTATTGTTGGTAATATTCTTGGTGATTTTCATCCCAATATCAAAGTGGTCTTTCTTCCTCAAAATACCATCTCTTTGATCCACGAATGGATCATGGACTTATAGCAGCTTTTAAAGCTTAAAGCCTGAAGACAACCTTTTCCCATATTATTGCTGCAACCGAGGAAGACACTAATGCATTTCTGGAAGGATCACAACATCTATGACTACATTAAGAACCTTATTTCAGCTTGAGGTGAAGTCACCAAAGAGTGTATGGCACTTAAGAGGTTTATCCATGACTTCAAAGGATTTGCCAAGGATGAGAAACTTGCCAAAAACCATCAAAGCTTTGGTTGAGATGGCAAGCAACTTTAACCTGAGTAAGCAGGACAGTGACATTGAAGAACTCCAGAAATTGTTTCTGAGGAATTAGTAAATGCTTTTGAAATAGAATCAGAAATGCATAGCTGAAGTAGCAAAAAGAGGAAAGGAAATCACAGAAGAAAAAACTAACTTCCATAACTTCCAAGAAAATTCACAGTAGTATTTATCAAAAGCTTTTGCAAACTTCAACAAGGTCCTTAAAAAGGGTGAAAAGATGGATCCCAACACCAAAAGATTTTATTAACAAAGAGGACTGTCCATTATTTGCTAATAAGTCCATTTATAGTGAAAAATTAAAGAGAAAAAGAAAGAGAGGGGAGGCTGGGAGAGGACAATGGGGGGGAAAAGAGGACATATGTAATACTTTCAACAATAAAGAATAAAAAAAAAGAAAAGAGAAAGAATGAAAGAATGAATGAATGAAAGGGAGGGTGGGAGAGAGGAAGGAAGGAAGGAAAATAGAATGAAAGAAACATAAGTGACCAATGAAATGAAGAAAAAAAAACAGCTGGGGTAGCAATACTCATATCGGGCAAAATGGACTTCAAAATGAAGGCCATCACAAGAGACAACAAAGGTAAATACATAATCCTAAAAGGATCAATTCAACAAAAGAATATAATCCTGGTAAACATACATTGACCCAATATAGGAGCATATATATATATATAAACTTCTAGAGGACTTTGAAGGAGAGATCCACAATAATACAGTCATAGTAGGGGACTTTAACACCCTGCTGACTTCACTGGATATATCTTCCAGACAAAAAATTAACAAGGAACAGTGACTCTTAAGGACACACTGGATCAGATGGATTTAACTGACATTTACTAGTATAGAACATTTTGCTTCAAAGCTGCAGAACTTATATTCTTCTTAAGTGCACATGGGTCATTCATAAAGATAGACCACATGTTAGGACACAAAACAAGTTTCTACAAGTTCAAGAAGATTGAAATCATATCAAGCATCTTCTCAGATCACAGTGGAATGAAATTAGAAACCAACCACAGTAAAAACACACAAAAACATTCAAACACATCAAGGCTAAATAGCATGTTATTAAACAATGAATTGGCTACCAACGAGATCGAGAAAGAAATCAAAAACTTCCTGGAAACCAGTGAAAATGAACACACAACAACCCAAAATCTCTGTGATACAGCAAAAGCAGTCCTGAGAGGGAAGTTCATAGCACTACAGGCCTACTTCAAAAAACAAGTAAAACTTTTAATAAGTTTTCTAACCCTGCAGTGCTAATAAGTTTTCTCTTTCTAAATAATTAGAAAGAGAACAACAGGAAAAGCCCAGAGTAAGTAGAAGGAAGGAAATAATAAAGATTAGAGCAGAAATAAATGACATAAAGACTAAAACATCAATACAAAAAATCAATGAAACCAAGAGCCGGTTATTGAAAAGATGAACAACATTGATGAACCCTTAGACAGAAACATTAAGAAACAAAGAGATAGGATCCAAATAAATAAAATCAGAAATGAAAGTGGTGAAGTAACCACTGACACCACAGAAATACAAAGGATTGTAAGAAAATACTATGCAAAACTAGATGCCAACAAACTGGACAATGTGGAGAAAATGGACAAATTCCTAGAAAAATATAATCTACCAAAATTGATTCAGGAAGTATCAAAAAACCTGAATAGGCCAATAACAACTGATATAATAGAAGCAGTAATAATAATAAAAAAAACTCCCAACAAACAAAAGCCCTGGTTATGAGGGCTTAATGGAGTTTTACCAAACATTCAAAGAACTAACACCTATCCTCAAATTACTCCAAAAAATTCCAAGAGGAAGGAACACTTCCAAGCTCTTTTTAAGAGGCTAGGATTATCCTAATTCCAAAACCAGATAAAGACACTACAAAGAAAGAGAATTACAGGCCAGTATCCCTGATGAACACAGATGCTAAAATCCTCAACAAAATATTAGCAAATCACATCCAGCAATATATTAAAAATATCATACACCATGACCAAGTGGAATTTATTCCAGAGATGCAAGGCTTGTACAATATTCACAAATCAATAAATGTGATACATCACATAAACAAACTAAGAGACAAAAATCACGTAATTATAATAGATGCAGAAAAAGCATTCAACAAAATCCAATACCCATTTTTGATAAAAACTTTCAGTACAGTTGGAATAAAGGGAGCATATCTCAACATAATAAAGGCCATATATGACAAACTTGCAGCCAATGGGCAAAAACTAAAACTATTTCCCCTAAGAACAGGAACAAGACAGGGATGTCTGCTTTCACCACTCCTGTTCAACATAGTACTTGAAGTCCTAACCACAGCAATCAGACAAGAAGAAGAAATAAAAGGCATCTAAATTGGAAAAGAAGAAGTAAAATTGTCATTATTCACAGATGACATGATATTGTACATAGAAAACACTGAAGACTCTATAAAAAAACTACTAGATTTAATAAATGAATTTGGCAATGTAGCAGGATACAAAATTAACACCCAAAATTTGGTGGCTATTTTATGCACAAAGAATGCATTCTCAGAAAGAGAAACTAAACAAACAATCCCATTTACCATTGCAACAAAAAATGAAGATACTTAAGGAATAAACTTAACCAAGATGGTAAAAGACTTGTACTCAGAAAACTATAGGATGTTGAAAAAGACATAGAAGAAGAATATACTGTGTTAATGGATGGGGAGAATTAACATCATTAAAATGTCCATACTGCCCAAGGCAATCTACAGATTTAATGCCATCCTTATTTAAATACCAACATTATATTTCACAGACCTAGAACAAATACTCCAAACATTTATATGGAACCAAAAAATAGCCCGAATAGCCACAGCAATCTTGAGAAAGAAGAACAAAGTTGGAGAGATCACAATACCAGATATCAAGTTATACTACAAAGCCACTGTAATCAAAACACCTGGTACTGGCACAAGAACAGACATATAGATCAATGGAACAGAACAGAGACCCCAGAAATCAACCCAAGCCATTATGCTCAATTAATATTTGACAACGGAGACAAGAACATATAATGGAGTCAAGACAGTCTCTTCAATCAACAGTGTTGGAAAATTTGGACAAAAACATGTAAAAAACTGAAACTAGACCACCAACTTACACCATACACAAGAATAAACATAAAATGAGTAAAAGACTGAAATGTAAGTCGTGAAACCATAAAAATCCTAGGAGAAACCATAGGCAGCAAATCTTAGACATCTCTCATAGCAATATGTTTACAGATATGTCCCCTAGGACAAAAGAAACTAAGGAGAAAATAAACAGATGGGACTACATCAAAATAATAAGCAGAAGAAGCCATCAACAAAACTAAAAGGGAGTCCACTGTACGGGAGAACATATTTGGCGATAATACATCTGATAAAGAGTTAATATCTAAAGTATGTAAAGAACTCATACAACTTAACAAAAGGAAGACAAACAATCCAATTAAAAAATGGGAAAAGGACCTAAATAGTCACTTCTCCAAAGTGGACATACAAATGGCCCAGAGACATATGAAAAAATACTCAAAGTCACTAATCATCAGAGAGATGCAAATTAAAATGACAGTGACGTATCTCCTCACACCTGTCAAAATGGCTATCATCAACAAATCAACAAATGACAAGTGCTTGTGAGGATGTGGAGAAAGGAAGTGCTAGTACACTGCTGGTGGGAGTGCAGACTGGTGCAGACATTATGGAAAACAGTATGGTGTTTCCTCAAAAAATAAAATATGGAACTGCCATTTGACACAGTGATCCCACTTCTAGGAATATATTCTAAGAAACTTGAAACACCAATCAGAAATAATGTTTGCACCGCTATGTTCATAGCAGCACAATTTACAATAGCTAAGATCTGGAAGCAGCCCAAGTGCCATCAGTAGATGAGTGGATAAAAAAGCTGTGGTACAGTTATATCATGGAATAGTATGCAGTAGTAAAAAAAGAAGGATCTCTTACCTTTTGGGACACCATGGAGGGACCTGGAGAGTATTATGCTTAGTGAAATAAGCCAGTCAGAAAAAGACAAGTATCACATGATCTTACTCATATGTGGAATCTAATGAACAAAATAAATGGATGAACAGAGTGGATCCAGAGACATGGATTCATGAAACAGACTGGAGAATCTTGGAGGGAAGGTGGGGAGGGTGTATGGGTGAGAGGTGATCAGCCAAAGACCTTGTAGGCATATATGCATAACCCATGGTCACAGACAATAGTGTGGTGAAGGTCTGGGGTGGAGGGTGGGGACAGGCTGGAGTGGGGGGGGTCAATGGGGGAAAAATGGAGACATGTGTAATGCTTTCTACAATATTTTTTTTTTAAAGAAGAATCTCAGAAGAGTATCAGGCAAGTCCTTCAGGAGATATTCCAGAAGAAGACATTGTTATCATAGGAGATGACAGTTCTATGTCTTATTGCCCTTGAAGACCTTCTAGTTGGAGAAGATGAGGAGGGAAAAATGATATTGATGTTCCTGGCCTGGTGTAAGCTTAGGCTAATGTATGTGTTTGTGTCTTTGTTTTTAGTAAAAACTTGAAAAAGTAAATAGAAAAGATGAAAAGATTTTAAAAGTAGAAAAAAACTTATAGAATTTATATATATAAAAGCCTAAGTGAGCAAACGACCAAACGGCTGTTCACTTACTCCCTTAGTGGTCATGCAGGTCCAATCTCCAGAGAACGGGCCAGGCAACGATGGACCAATGCCACCGGCCAGATCCCAAAAGGGCCGCTGGCCTCCTGGATGTTGGCCTCATGCACTGCGGCCACTTCCCCTCCCTAGATGCTCCACAAGAAAGAATCAATATAAAAGTGGCCCCCAGAGGGCTGATCATGTCCCGGCCCCCTCCCAACCCCCTCCGGATGGGCACTAGATACAGGGTTCATGACTGGTGAGTGCCGCTGTGGCAGCACGAGCCTCTCTTGATCATGACTGACTGGGCACAAGCCCACGGAGGGGCCATGGGCCGGGATCATTGGGAGCAGCAGACAGGAGTGGCAGGTGGTGTTGGACTGCAGGTTTCCACCCAATCCCCACAGGCCACCCCGAGGGACCCCACCTGTGCACGAATTTGTGCACTGGGCCTCTAGTAAGAATATAAAAAAAGAAAATATTTTTGTACAGCTGTACAATGCATTTGAGTTTAAGCTAAGTGTTATTAAAATAATTGAAAAGGTAAAACAATTAAAATGTTTAAATAGTAGAAAAGTTACAGTAAGCTTTGTTAGTTTATTAAAGAAAAATATATCTTTTTAAAATGTATTTTAAGTATACATTGTTGATAAAGTCTATGGTAATGTGTAGTAATGTCTCAGGTCTTCACATTTGCTTAACCACTCACTCTTTGACTCACTCAGAGCAATTTGCAGTCCTTAAGCTCTAGTCATAATAAGTTCTCTATACAGGTATACTGTTAAAAAAACTTTTATACTGTATTTTTACTGTACTTTTCTTTATTTAGATTTCTGTAGATTAGAAATATTTATCATTGTATTATAATTGTTTACAGTTTTCAGTATAGTATCATGCTATATAGGTTTGTCGCCTAGGGGCAAAGGCTATACCATATTATCTAGGTGTGTAGTCAGCTATACCATTTAGTTTTGTGTAAGTGCAGTCTATGATGTTCAGCTCAATGACAAAATTGCCTAACAATGCATTTTTCAGATCATATCCCTGTTATTAAATGACACATGACTGTATAGGTAAAAGTACGGATACGCAAATTAGCAAGTTGCATGCAATTGTGGGTGGGATACAGAATGTGGGTGTGTGGGAATAGTGAAAAACTAAACAGTTTACCTGAAGTGAGATCATTAGGACCTTACATATTATGTTAAGAAGTTTGTCCTGAAAGTTATAAAGAGACATTAAATGTTTTTAAACAAAGTAGTCCTTGGATCTGATTGCATTTAGAGATACCTTTCTGAAAGTAGCCTGGAGGATAGGATGGAAGGAAAGAAAAATTGGAGGAACAGAAATTAGAGGTGTTAGCAGTGGTCTAACTGATAGATGACGGCGCCTTGAATGAAGCTAGTAGTAGTAGGCTTATTAGCCATTGATTATACTGACCCTGGCTACAATGGTCTACTCCCAGAACTTCCCATAAAAGTATAAAAATCATTTGCTCCATTCTCTAAGATATTTGAATGGCCCTCCTGTTATAAATATGACAAGGCCATAGTTATGCCAGTACTTTCTCTGTTGCTGTCATATTCCCATTTTGCCTATAACTCTAATTTGACCCAAGAGCTTCAAGTTCATAATTTATTTGTATTACCCAGAGCCATGGGGGGGTGAGCTTTAATATTCTGTGGATTACTTAGGACCGTGGTTGGCAAACTGCGGCTCACGAGCCATGTGTGGCTCTTTGGCCCCTTGAGTGTGGCTCTTCCACAAAATACCACGGCCTGGGCGAGTCTATTTTGAAGACGTGGCATTAGAAGAAGTTTAAGTTTAAAAAATTTGGCTCTCAAAAGAAATTTCAATCGTTGCACTGTTGACATTTGGCTCTGTTGACTAATGAGTTTGTCAACCACTGACTTAGGATTTTCTATGTACATGATGATGCCCTCTGCAAATAGATATAATTGTACTACTTAATTTCCAAGCAAATGTTTTTTAAATTTTATTTTACCTATATGGCCTGGCTATAACATCAAGTATCCTATCTAATAATAGACAAATATGCAAATTGACCATACCTCCAACACACTAACAAGCCATGCCCACAAGCTACGCCCACCACCCAATCAGAGCGAGTATGCAAATTAACCCAAACCAAGATGGCTACAGCCACAGAGAGCAAGGTTTCCTAGGTAACAGAGGAAGCCAAGCTTTCCTCCTGCCCTTGCCAGGCCTAAGCCTCCACTCAAGCTACAAAGTTTCAATTATAGAAGGTAAACAAATTCAAACAAATGGTGGCAGAATGGAGCTTGAGAGAGCAGGCCAGGGTTGCTGCTGGCAACAGGGGAAGCAAAGCTTTCCGCACACCCTGGCCGGGACAACCCGCTTAAGGCAACAAAGTTTCAATTATAACCCCAATACAAATGGCTACCGGCCTCGGAGGGAGCCCCAGGCTTGGCTCTGCTCCAGGCTACAAAGTTTCAATTGTGGAAGGAAAATAAATTCCAGATACCAGGGCCTCCGCTTGGGTTACCAGGGTGTGTGGCTCACCTGCAAACCACCACAGGCCCCTCGCTCAGGCCGCCCCACACCCCAAGGGAACCCCCACCTGATCTGGGATGCCCTTCAGGGCAAACCAGCTGACCGCCACCCCCTGTACCCGGCCTCTATCCTATCTAATAAAAGAGTAATATGCAGATTGATCATCACTGCAACACACAATATAGCTGCCCCCATGTGGTCAAAGATCCTGTCCCCATGTGGACACAAGATGGCCATTACAAGATGGCCAGCAGGGGAGGGCAGTTGGGAGGCACCCGGCCTGCAAGGGAGGGCAGTTGAGAGGGACCAACCCTGCAAGGGAGGGCAGTTGGAGGTGATCAACCCTGCAGGAGAGGGCAGTTAGGGGTGACCAGGCCAACAGAGGAGGGAAGTTGGGGGCAAACAGGCTGGCAGCAGAGTGGTTAGGGGGTGATCAGGCTGGCAGACAGAAGCTGTTAGGGGCAATCAGGAAGGCAGGCAGGTAAGCAGTTGGGAGCCAGCAGTCCTGGATTGTGAGAGGGATGTCCGACTGCCCGTTTAGGCCCGGTCCCACCGGGATCGGGCCTAAACGGGCAGTCGGACATCCCTCCAGGGGTCCCAGATTGGAGAGGGTACAGGCTGGGCTGAGGGAAACCCCCCTCCGTGCACGAATTTCGTGCACCGGGCCTCTAGTTAAGTTAAATAAAAGTAGCAAGAATGGACACTCTTATTCCATTCATTATATTACAATGAAAACCTTAGTCTTTGACAATTAATTATGATAATAACTGTGTGGTTTTTTTGTTTGTTTTTATATTTTTATTGATTTCAGAGAGAAAGGGAGAGGTAGAGAGAGAGATAGAAACATCAATAATGAGAGAGAATCATTGATTGGTTGCTTCCTGCATGTTCCTACTGGGATCGAGCCTGCAACCCGGGCATGTGCCCTTGACTGGAATCGAACCAGGGACCATTCAGTCCGCAGGCCAATGCTCTATTCACTGAGCCAAACCACCTAGGGCAGTGGTCGGCAAAAGGTGGCTTGTGAGCCACATGCGGCTCTTTGGCCCCTTGAGTGTGGCTCTTCCACAAAATACCACGTGCGGGCACGCACGTAATATGAGATTGAAACTTCGTCGCTCATGCACAGAAGTCGGTTTTTGGCCTGGGCGAGTCTATTTTGAAGAAGTGGTTCTAACGCCGAGCCATACTCAAGGGGCCAAAGAGCCGCATGTGGCTGGCAAGCCGCGGTTTGCCGACCACTGACCTAGGGCATTGGCTGTGTGTTTTTTATAGAGAGCTTTTTTTAGTTTAAGTTTTCTTGTATTCCTAGTTTGTTGAGTGTTTTTATCATGAAAGAATGTTGGATTTGGTCAAAAGGTATCTATTGAGAGGATCATGTGATTTTTATTCTTTTAATATTAACAATATTATATTATTTGATTTTCCTATTATATAACCATCACTGCATTCTTGGGATTAATCCATTTTATCATAGTTTGCAATTATGTTTTATATTTTGCCTGAATGTGTTTTTGCTAGTGTTTAGTTAAGAATATCTGCATCAATATTATAAGAATCATTGGTCTTTAGTTGTCTTGTGACGTATTTGTCTAGTTTTTGGCATTAGGGTAGTACTGGCATTACAGTATGAATTGGAAGTTTTGCCTTCACTTCTGTGTTTTGGAAGAGATTTTTAAGAAATAATGTTAATTCTTCCTTAAATGTTAAAATTTATCAATGAAGCCATTTGGTCCTAGGACTTGCTTTGTGAGAAATCTTTGATTACTAGTCCATTCTCTCTACTATAGGCTTATTTGGATTTTCTATTTCTCCTTGAATTAATTGCAGTAGTTTGTCATTTTTAGAAAATTATCCATATTTTAGACACTGTCTGTTAGATAGATTCTCTAATTTGTTGGCATATATTTTATAGTATTCTCTTACAATTTCTCTTACTTCTGTGAGGTCAGTATTAATGACCTTTCTTTAATTACTAATTTTATAATTTTAGTTCTCTCTTTTTTATTGGACAGTCAGGGTAGTAAAGTTTTGCCAACTTTGTTAAAAAAGGTGAACCAATAACTTTTGGTTGTATTGATTTTTTCAATTGTCTTTCTATTTTCTATATTATTTGTATTCTCTATCTCTATATACCATACATAACAAAATATATGTTGTATTTCTATTCTCTATCACATTTCAGTTAATAATGCGTATTTTTTTAATAGATGGAGTTACACATATGTTGATATATATGTGATTTGATATGTATGGTATTTTGTTGTATTGACAGCAAGCTTCAAAACTTTATATGTCAAATTTGCTGAAGGTGTTAACATCATAGATATTTTCACACTTAAAAATGTCGAATTTCGTGACAAAAAAAGAACATCTGCGGGAAGTTTTAATTCATTACTTTATTTTGAAGAAAAAGTTATCATATACTTTGGGAAGCATATGGTGAACATGCTCCATCTCAAGATACTTGTGAACACTGGTTTAAATGCTTTAAAAGTGATGATTTCGATGTGAAAGACAAAGAATGTCCAGGTCAACCGAAAAAGTTTGAACACCAACAATTACAAGTATTATTGGATGAAGATGCATGTCAAGCTCAGAAACAACTTTCAGAAAGATTAAACGTTGCTCAGCAAACAATTTCTGATGGTTTACAAGCAATGGGTAAGATTTTAAAGGAAGGAAAATGGGTGCCACATCAACTGAATGAAAGACAAATGGAAAACTGAAATGTCATCAGTAAAATGTTGCTTCAATGGCACGAAAGAAAGTCTTTTTTGTATCGAATTGTGACTGGTGATGAAAAGTGAATTTATTTTGAGAATCTTAAATGCACAAAATCATGGGTTGATCTAGGTCAACCATCAACTTTGACTGCAAGGCCAAATCGCTTTGGAAAGAGGACAATGCTCTGCGTTTGGTGGGATCAGGAAGGTGTGGTGTATTATGAGCTCCTAAAACCAGGTGAAACCGTTAATACTGATCGCTACCAACAACACATTATCAAATTGAATCACGCTTTGATTGTGAAACGACCAGAATGTGCCAGAAGACACAGCAAAGTAATTTTGCTTCATGATAATGCACCATCACACACTTCAAAACCAGTTAAAGACACGTTAAAAGATCTTGCCTGGGAAGTATTAACCCACCCGCTGTATTCACCAGACCTTGATCCTTCAGATTACCACTTGTTCTGATCGATGGCACATGCACTTTCTAAGCAGCACTTCAAAACATATGAAGAAGTGGAAAACTGGGTCTCTGAATGGTTTGCCTCAAAACAAGGCAAGTTCTGTTGGGACGGTATCCACAAATTACCTGAAAGATGGGGGAAATGTGTAGGTAGCAATGGACATTACTTTGAATAAAGCACTTTTGATGTTTCTCTTGAAATTATTGTGTTTTCTTTGATTACAAAACCTGCTATTATTAACTGATACACCTAGTACACGTATCTTTCTTATTTCCTTCCTTCTGTTTTTTGTTGGATTTATTTTGGTTTTATTTTTTCTTTATTTTTTTAGTTTCCTAAGGTGGAAGGTTAGATCACTAACTTGAGATCTTTCTTCTTTTTTAATACAGGTGTTTAATACCTGTAAACTTCACTCTAAGCACTGCTTTTGCTGCATCTCTAAAAGGTTTGTTATGTGTGTTCAAATTTATTCATCTCAAAGTATTTTCTAATCTCCTTGTGATTTATTCTTTGATCCATTCGTTATATAGAAGTGTGTTCTTTAATTGCCACACATTTTTAAGTTTTCCAAATGTCCTTTTTTATTTTTTACTGTGAATGAGCATGTGTATATATATATATATTTTTTTTCTAATTTCTTCTAGGACTATATCCAAATGTCCTTTTATTATTGATTTATAATTTCATTCCATTCTAGTTGGAGAACATTGTTTGCATGATTTAAATCCTTTTAAATTTATTGAGACTTGTTTTATGGCTTAACATATGGTATTCGCTGTAGAAAGTTCAATGTACATTTGATAAGATTTTTTTTCTCCCATCCAAGTACTAACCAGGCCCGACCCTGCTTAGCTTCCGAGATCAGACGAGATCGGGCGCGTTCAGGGTGGTATGGCCGTAGACTCAGGGTGGTATGGCCGTAGACCAGTCTCTTATTCTGTAGAATAACTGTTTTAGCTTGAATAATAGAAAAAGATAAAAATTTACTGTATTTTCTGGCGCATAAGACTATTGGGCGTATAGGAGATTTTCCTGGGGTAAAAAGTCATCTTATATGCCGGAAAATACGGTAACTGTCTGACCTTGCAAGCCAGCCATCTAACGTAATGGACTAATACTGATAATAATTCCCATATTCTTATGCCAAATGCTTGTTCTTTATGTATGCAAGATTAAAAACTGTCTGTAACAATAACTCACACAGAGCCCTTTGTAAAATTTGAAGACAAAGAAGCTCAAAAGGTATAAATACGAGAAACTTCCTGTGCGACTTCACTCAGAGATTTGGAAGAAACACCTCCTTCTGGACCACACACAATAAACAACTCCTAATTAATTGGCTCATTAAGGCATCTTGTATCTCACTCGCTGATTTATGATACAACACCAGGACCCCAGGCAGCTTCATCTGGGCCCTGGCTTTGTAAGGAAGGACGTCTGGAATAATGTCTGGAAGACATCCAGTTTATCTCTTAGCATATTACCTTTTTATTAGTATAGATTATGTATAACAAGATATTGTAAAAATTAAGTTACAAAATTTATATTAAAACTTTTCTTATATACAGTTATACTGGCTGTGTTGCAAATATTTGTTGTGGGCCACCTGTGGCCCATGGGCCGTGAATTTGACATGCTTGGTGTACAGTGTAGTATATGTCTTCTTGTCTTCTAATTCCTAGATCATCTTCTGTCTGCATGTTCTATCCACTACTGAAAGTGAGGCACTAAAGTCTGTAAATACTATTGTTATTTATTTCTCTCTTCAAATCTGGCACTTTTGTTTTGTAAATTTTGGGAGTACTGTTATTGGGTGTATATATATTCATATGTGTTATAACTTATTGGTGAATTTATACCTTAATCTTTATAAATGTCTCTTTTTATTTCTAGTAACAATTTTTGTCTTAAGATTTAATTTGTGTGGTATTAGTATAGTCAATAAAAACCTGATTTGGTTACTATTTATATAGTATGTTTTTCATACTTTTACTTTTAGTCTATATATATCCTTTTCATTTCTATATGATAAGTTCTGCATGCATGTTGGGGCACACATTCAGTGATTTGGCAGGCAATTTTCATCTCTGCCTTTGTGTTCCTTTTATTCTACAACATCTCAAGGTTATATAGCATGAGTGCTCAGGGCTTTTTCGGGTCTTTTCTCATCATGTAACCAGACCTTCTTTTGCACTAGCACTATACATATGCATGGCCTACAAATCACCAGGAATGTGTTAGAACTTTTCAAAGCCCCATATAGACATTTAATTTACCAGCTTTCCTTTCATGCATTTGGGCAACATTTTTTCCAAGTGTTATCACCATCTAAGGAAGCTCTGATGTTCTACAAATATCTTTGTTTTCGATGAGCTCCTCCAAGAAACAGATTGTTCTCAGAGAATGAGGTCTGAGTCAGGCCAAATAAGGTCTTGTCTTGAGAACAGACGGACAGGTCAAATAATGAAAATAACCGTTAAGAATGTTGTTTTGAAGAGTTCCAAACCTGTCCTGCTACCTCTAATGGCTGATACGCTGCTAGTGTTCACTATGATTGTGGGCCTGTTAATTTTCAAGGATGCTATAGAGGTGGCAAAAGCGTGAGCAGAATAAGGCAGGCTAAAATAACACAGAGCTTTCTTGAGTAAAAGCTCCAGGATTGGTATGTCTTTAGTTAATTTCCAGAATCATGAAAAAAATAATTTTAAGTTTCTTTTTACCCCCAGGGTTCTAGTTGCTTTTATGGAATGGAGCATGTCATTATTGCTTACTTAACCAATTACACTGATGTCACACTTAATTGAAATTTGAGGAGATCTCATAAATAACATGTAAAAAGAAAATTAGTTTTCTTCAATTAGACATGTAAGAAATTTCAATTTTTAGCAAATTTTAAATTATGCATTAATCTAAGCAGAAAATAAAACCAACTTATTATCACATTATGTAAACTACTAAACAAATTGAGTTGATTTAATTTCCACTTTTTGTAAGTGGATAGTTATAGATGTTTTATGTAAACAATACATACTTTGATTTGTTTAGTTACTATTATGCCATAAGGTCTTTCCTATGAGCTAAACATTGCTTAAAGGCAGGCATTTTTATTTATGCATAACAATTATTACATATATGCTAAATATTTTGCTATGTTATCCTATCTACTAAAAGAGTAATATGCAAATTAACCATCACTTTGCTACACCCATAAGCCATGCTCACCAGCCAATCAAGAGCGGGTATGCAAATTAACCCAACCAAGATGGCTGCGACCACAGAGTGAGCAGGGGCTTGGGTTTCCCCGGCAATGGAGGAAGCCAAGCTTTCCACACACCCTGGCGGGCCCAGGCCTCCACTCAAGAATACAAAGTTTCAATTATAGAAGATAAATCCCAACAAAAATGGCTGTGGCAATGGAGCAAGCAGGAGGCTTGGCTCTGCTCAAGGCTACAAAGTTTCAATTGTAAAAGATAAATAAATCTCAGATACCAGGGCCTCCACTTGGGTCACTGGGGGGCGTGGCCAGCCTGTAAACCACCACAGGCCCCTCACCCAGGCTGCCCCACGCTCCAAGGGAACCCCCACCCTGATCCAGGATATCCTTCAGGGCAAACCAGCTAGCCCCCACCGTGCACCAGGCCTCTATCCTCCTATCTAATAAAAGAGTAATATGCAAATTGACCATCACTCCAACACACAAGATGACTGCCCCCATGTGGTCAAAGATGGCTGCCCCCATGTGGACACAAGATGGCCACCACAAGATGGCCAGCAGGGGATGGCAGTTGTGAGGGACCAGACCTGCAAGGGAGGGCAGTTGGGGGTGATCAAGCCTGCAGGGGAGGGCAGTTAAGGGTGACCAGGATGGCAGAGGAGGGAAGTTGGGGGTGACTGGGCCTGCAGGGAAGGGCAGTTGGGGGGGACCCAAGCCTGCAGGGAAGAGCAGTTGGGGGGGACCAGGCCTGCAGGGGAGGGCAGTTAGGGATGACCAGGCCTGCAGGGGAGGGCAGTTAGGGGTGACCAGGCCTGCAGGGGAGGGCAGTTAGGGGCAAACAGGCTGGCAGGGGAGCAGTTAGGCATTAATCAGGCTGTCAGGGGAGTGGTTAGGGGGTGGTCAGGCTGGCAGGCAGAAGCAGTTAGGGGCAATCAGGAAGGCAGGCAGGCGAGCAGTTGGGAGCCAGCATTCCTGGATTGTGAGAGGGATGTCCGACTGCCCATTTAGGCCCGATCCTACTGGGATCGGGCCTAAATGGGCAGTCGGACATCCCTTGAAGGGTCCCAGATTGGAGAGGGTGCAGGCTGGGCTGAGGTACACCACCCCCCTGTGCATGAATTTCGTGCACCAGGCCTCTAGTTAACAAATAACTAGTGATTGATATACTTAAACAGAATTTTAGATAAATGAGCCAAAGATGACCTCTGTATATTGGCCCCCAGTTTACTTATTTCTTCATAGCAGACTGATACAAATTATCTCAAATGCCTACCATCAACCTGCAAATGTTTACCATTTGATTGTTTGAAACAACTGAAAAGAAATAGATTTTTAGCTATGGTTTGCATAGCCCATGAAAATACACTCAGCAACTGGCCATGTGTAAGGTAAGCCCCAGACCATAAAGACCTCAAGCCACTGCTGCCCTTCAGAACCTTCTGATCCTGAAACTGTGATGGGCTACTTGAATGGTATCAGCTAGATGTGTAAATTCCCCTTCCAACACCCTTTTCTCCTGAAAGTTCCCTTTCCCTCTTTTCTTGAGTGATGACCCCATGCCATAGCTTCTCTGGCAGACTCACGCTATAAGGGATTTTCCTCATATGAAAACCTATCACAGTGCTGCCCAATAAAGCTTGTAAGTTCTGTTGCTACCTTGTGGTTTATTTTTTTTTCCTTGACCTGTCCCTATACTCCTCAAACCTACACATATATCCATTGCTGTGGCCATCATTGATTAATTCTTTTGAATAAATTACGGTAAGTAATATCACTGTGCCAAAAAGCATAAACACTTTAGTGAAATGCACATTTTACATATTTGCAAAAATATAACATATTTATTGCAAAAGTTATAAAAAATACCAATCAAACAAAATTAATATTTACCCATTTTCATATGACTCAAAATTATAGTTGATGAATTAATTGTGTTCTTTTTGTAATTATATATTTTTAATTAAAATATGACCTATCATACTTATATCTTGAGGCTGAATTTTTGTTTAATATTTTAAAAATAGTCATTAAATCAATAAATATCTTATAATATTAATTTATAATTATGTAGTATTCTGTTGCACAAATGTAACATAATTTGTTTAGCTAAACCTCTACTTTCAAGTATGTAATTTATTTCACATATTGTGCTCATCTGAAAAATTATAATCTTTTTGGATAATAGTTTTGCAAATATTCTTCTTTATTCACATTAAGAAAAACTTTAAAAAGTTACATTGATGAATCCAGGGGCATCAATTATTTTAAGAATTTTATATATGCAGCACCATAAAGAGTAAAATAAAATAAAAAATAAGAAGTTCCATGCCCTTGTTCCCTGATGGAAGCATGAAAAACCAACAACAACAACTAGAGATGGAATAAAATAACTTTAAAGCCAGTAAAAGATCTAGAGAAACCAAGTGAATGTGCAATAAAAAAAAAGCAACTTTCCAAGCATTAGGAATTGTTATGGTTTATTTATATACCCTTGGCCCAACCCCTCCCCACTGTAAGGCAGTATGGTTAGGAGGAAGCAAGGACTAATTCCCAATGGCCTACCTTGAACCAGTCGGAGCAAAGAAGATCTTATTTGCAATATTCTAACCTATTTGGGTAATACTCAATGGACTGGTCCTCTTTTTGCTTGGCTTAGAGCTCAGATGGGAAGAACAGCATAGCTCAGTTTTTAGGTTGTTCCTGAAAGAGTAGGCACATAGTAAGTACTCAATAATTAATATCATTATGAATAGTTGTGCACTAGTATTCTGATTCTTCAAAATTCATTGGATTAGCCCCTATTCTATGTCAGGCAAAGTGATAGACATCTCAGTTACTAAGACATATCACCCATCATCCCTGCCCCCAAGAACTTACAGTGAAGTAGAAAAAAAAATGACAAATGACTTGGTGCTATAATGAAGGGGTTGTTAACTTTAATTTGATTCAGGGAGTGCATGAACTTAGATGAGAAAAAAATTAAAACTTTATTTGTATTAACCTCCAAGTGAAATTTAGCATTTCTTTTAACTATTGATATAGGTGACAAATCACAATAGTGTTAGCAGTTCCTGTGGCTTTATTTCCAAGAAAAATTACAGATATTTCCACAAGTTACAGTTCTTGCAGGTATCTCAAAATATTATTTGTCCTAATCACTACTTTGAAATTATGATAATTATTGGACTGACCTGCTGTTTGATCTTATCTGGTACATTCAAAAAGAATGTAGATGAGTGGACAAAAAAGCTGTGGTACATTTACACAATAGAATACTATGCAGCTATTGCTCACTTAGTTGAGTAAAATCCCATACACCAAAAGGTCACCTGTTCGGTCCTGATCAGGGTACATGCCTGGGTGCTGGCTGGATCCCCAGTAGGGGGAATGCAGGAGGCAGCCAACAATGTTTCTCTCTCACATTGATGTTTCTCTCTCTCTCTCCCTCTCCCTTCCTCTCTCTTTAAAATTAACAAAAACATAATAAATAAGTAAATAGTCACAGGAATGTAAAGTATAGCATAGGAAATATAGTCAATAATATTCTAATAATTATGTATGGCATTAGATGGATATGAGATTTATCAGGACGATCATTTTGTAAGTTATATAGTGTCTAGTCACTGGGTTGTAATATAATATTGCATGTAAACTGTAATTTAAAAATAAAAAAATTATTTAAATAAATGTAAAAAAAAAGAGTGATGTTAAAAACGTTTAAACAGTAATGCATGGGAACCGATCAATCAGATTTACATTTCAGTTGTATAGTGTGAAGTAGGAAACTTGTATATATCATAATTGTATATTTTCTCAACAGTTAAGCCAGATGCCCTAACACTTTCTGTTGAAAATATTCTTTATACATTAATTAAGAGTGGCAGGTCTTCATATATTAACTTATCAGTAATACTTTGGTTTGTTTCTATATTTTCCAGTCCATTTTGTTGGTTATCATATTTTAATGTTGGATAGGAATAAACTTCTTTTTTTTCTTCTCTCTTCTCTTTTTCCCAGTTTTATGGTGCTGAGCAATTATTCTTGTAGATTGACTTAAAAGTCATTTTTTGAGTTCTAAAATCCCATTTTGGTTCTTATACTAAATTTATAAATTCATTTTAAGAAGGGTTTGTCATCTTTGCAATATCAGATTTTCCCAACTATAAATGTGGTATACCTCTTCATTAAACTCTTACTTGACATTGCTCAGTACAAATGTATTGCTGCTATTATTCACAAGGAAAGATGTACATTCTTTCCTAAAATACTTATGAAAAAGTTCACATTGTATTTTTGTTGTGAATTGCATCATTTATAATTAATATGTCCAATTAGTTATTGTTGCAATTTTTACTAATTAGTTCATTGTTATTTATTTTTTATCCTCCCTACTTAAATTTAAACCACCCTTATTATATAACAAAAATACATTAATTTACATAATCTATCTATAAATACATATATCTATTCAAGTTTATTTTATCTACAGTCTTAATTTTTTTTTTTTGTTAAAAATGTTTTATTGATTTTAGAGTGTGGGAAAGAGAGAGGAAGAGAGAGAGAGAGAGAAACATCATTTGGTTGCCTCCTATACATGGGATTGAAATTGCAACCTGGGCATGTGTCCTGACCAAGTGGTAATTAAACTGGCCACCTTTGCCCTAACCGGTTTGGCTCAGTGGATAAAGCATCGGCCTGCGGACTGAAGGGTCCCAGGTTCGATTCCAGTCAAGGGCATGTACCTTGGTTGCACATACCCAACAAGGGGTATGCAGGAGGCAGCTGATCGATGTTTCTAACTCTCCATCCCTCTCCCTTCCTCTCTGTAAAAAAATCAATAAAATATATTAAAAAAATAAAGTGGCCACCTTTTGGGCCATGGGACAATGTTCAACCACCTGAGCCATACTGGCCAGGGCCCTAGGAGTTACTTGAATGACTTTTGTGACATTGTGAAAGCCAGTGGTGGCATTATGGTATGTTTACAGCAGAAACTCACAAAGATAATTCACTTGTAACAATGTTTCAACAGGCACGAAATTCAGTTGCTATGGTTACTTAAATAACCCAAGTACATCACTGGTTTAAATTTCAGTTAAACATGGTAATTTAACTGTAATTCTTAAAATAGGAATAATATGGACCCAGACGATGGAGTCTCCAGCCCCAAAGAATTACTCTCTTCAGCAGTTCATCACGTATAAAATCTGCCTTCCACCCAATGGTACCATACAACTATGTTTTCTGGCCTTTATAACAATCATATTTTCTTCAGTATGATATAACACTTTCCTCATTTTCATCTGAGTTGTCACCAAAGGACCTTTCACATTCATTTTTCTACCGATCTGGTCTGGAAAATATATGTCTTCTCCACAGCTAATTTATCTTTCTTTTATTATTTTGAAGAAAAGCGATTTTAAATATAATAATGTTATATGCAATAAACATTAATATTTCAAGAAAAATGATTTTAAGTATAATAATGTTACATGCAGTAAAGATTAATATTTCAAAAATATTTTAAATATAATATTACATGCAAAAAGAATTAACATTTCAAGAAAAGAAGATTTTAAATATAATATTACCAAAACTGTACCAACATAGTATAATACCACAAAAGTTGTAGGAAATATTAAAAACCTGCAAATAACAGGATTAATTCTATTCTAAAATATTTTCCCCCCCTCTGGCTCTATTTTGGTTCATCAGTTTATGTTGTTCATTATATTCCACAAATGAGTGAGATCATGTGATATTTATCTTTATCCGGCTAGCTTATTTTGCTTAGCATAATGCTCTCCAGGTCCATCCATGCTGTTGCAAATGGTTAAGAGTTCCTTCTTTTTTATAGCAGCTTAGTATTCCATTGTATAGGTGTACCACAGTTTTTTAATCCACTCATCTGCTGATGGGCACTTAGGCTGTTTCCAAATCTTAGCTATGGTGAATTGTGCTGCTATGAATATAGAGGTTCATATATCCTTTCTGACTGGTGTTTCTGATTTCTTGGGATATATTCCTAGAAGTGGGATCACTGGGTCAAATGGGAGCTCCATTTTTAATTTTTTGAGGAAACTCCATGCTGTTTTCCACAGTGGTTGCACCAGTCTGCATTCCCACTAGCAGTGCAAAAGGGTCCCTTTTTCTCTACATCCTTGCCAGCACTTGTCATTTTTTGATTTGCTGATGATAGTCATTCTTTCAGGTGTAAAATGGTACCACGTTGTTGTTTTGATTTGCATCTCTCAAATGATTAGTGACTTTGAACATGTTTTCATATGTCTCTTGATCTTCTGTAGGTCCTCTTTCGAAAAGTGTCTATTTAACTCCTTTGCCCATTTTTTGATTGGATTGTTTATCTTACTTTTGTTAAGATATATGAGTATGGTCTTAATTTTTAATACATTTGTGACCTGTTTAGTTGTTCTTTACCTATCATCTGCACTCAGTATATCGTAAGTTTCTACAATCTGAAGCCCTATGTCTTCCTTTAGTTTATGAAAATTTTATCCTATTATAACTTAACTAGGGGCCTGGTGCACAAAATTTGTGCATGGGTGGGGGGTCCCTCAGCCCAGCCTGTACCCTCTCACAGACTGGGAGCCTTCAGGGGATGTCCTACTCATGGCTTAGGCCCCCTCCCTGTGGAGAGCGGGCCTAAGCCACAGTCTGGCCTCCCTCTGCAGGAGGCGACCAGGCTAATCAGGGGAAGGCACCAGCCCCATCACCCCACTGCTGCAGCCACTGCCAGCCACTGCAGCCCCCAAGGTGTTTTCATCAACACGGACTCCAGTCCCTTCACCATGAAAAATGACAATTTTCTTTAGGCATTTTCAAGATGTCTCTTTCATAGGATATGACATTTATTTATTTATTTATTTATTTATTTATTTATTTATTTATTATCCTTACATGAGGATATGTTTCCATTGATTTTTAGAGAGTGTGAAAGAGAGAGGGAGAGACAGAGAGAAACATCAATGTGAGAGGGACACTTTGATTGGTTGCCTCCTGCATGAGCCCTGACCTGGGCCCCAGCCAGGGAGGAGCCTGTAACCTAGGTGCATGCCCTTGATCAGAATCAAACTTGGACGCTGTGGTCGGCAGGCCAAGGCTCTACCCACTGAGCCAAACCAGCTAGGGCAGGATATGATGTTTCTTAGCCCTCCAGCAGTGTACCTTCGTTTTTTCCTCCAGGAGTGTGGTGGAAAACCCTAGATCACCTTCTTGGATTCTTATAACCCAAGTTACCAAGAACACTGTAAGTGGTGGCGTTCAGGAGCCTAGCCAATGAGCGGTCAGAAAAGGTGTTTACGCTCGAACTGGTTTGGCTCTGTGGATAGAGTAGCCTACAGACTGAAGGGTCCCAGGTTTGAATCCTGTTAAGGGCATGTACCTTGGTTGGGGGCACATTGCCAGTGTAGAGTGTGTAGGAGGCAGCTGATCTATGTTTCTCTCTCATTGATGTTTCCAACTGTCTATCCCTCCCCTCTTCTCTGTAAAAAATCAATAAAATATATTTTTTTAAAAAAGAAAAGTAAAGGTGTTTCCTCTGCAGCTCATGCACAAAGGAGCCCCTGCGTTGTGTCTACTGGGCTAGGGAGATGTCCCCGCAGCCTGGGGGGGCACGCCCCCCCCAGGCCAGCAGCCAGCCCCTAATTGTGGGCACCAGACCTGGGCTGGGAGGCGTGAGGACCTGAGCTGCGCAGTGGCTGCCGGGTCCGCACGTACCCCAGGCTGGCAGCCAGCCCTGCATTGTGGGTGCTGGACTGGGGGGCGTGGACCCAGGCCACTGCTTGGAGTCGACACAAGCGCGCTGCTTCACTATGGTGATGCAGCGGATGTTCCCACCCCACCCCTACCTGCTTGGTGCCTACATGCGGGCCTATAGGCTAGGAGTAGCCTGGGTCCCAAGTATGTTCCCGGGCCCTAGGCCACTCAGAGCCTGTGTATGCAAATTAATCGCTATCTTTGTTGGGTCAATTTGCATACCCGCTCTGATTGGCTGGTGGGTGTAGCAGAGGGACAGTCAATTTGCATGTTTCTCTTTTATTAGTGTAGATTATTTTTTTCTGATCTCTTATTCCCAATTCTGTATATGCTGGATTTATGTCCTGCCAGAATATTATACCATTTTCTCTTTGAACATTTGTGTTTTCATGTTCAACTGAATTTTGAAAATGATTTTCATGTTTATTCTCTACATTAATAGTTCCTTTCTTGGGAATTTATTTTTGCTCTTTTCTTCAAATGTAGCTTTTATTTTTGTTCCTTAATTTTATTTTCCTTATAAATTTTCTTTAATGTCATCAACCATTCTTTTCTTACCTATTGCTTGGATGATCACTATTTATCAACATCTAATGTTTTATCTTTTATTTACTGTTTATATCCTACAGTGTATATTTCTATATTTTCTTAAATTTTATGATGAGTGCAAACTAGATGTCAGAAAATATATTACAAATTATATTAATGTAAAAATGTTGAATAGTATGCTCTTCCTCTGTAATAAGAATGTTATTACAGTCTCCTCTTTTAATATTTTTCTTTATGTACATACCTTATATAGGCTATTTTCTGTTTAATTCCCTTTGAGCAAGCCAAATTTACCTCTCAAATATGAACTTGGAGGCATAGGTTATAGTTTAATTAAGTCTTTTGTTGTTTTCACTATTTTATTTAGCATGAATGTGCTCTACTGATAAAGGGTCTCATATCCTTTTCTCCTGATGAAGTAATTTTAAAATATAGAATTATTAAGCCGTAATGTAAAGGAATTCATACTTTATTTCCTATCAAAAGATATCCTATATAATAAAAACCCAGCGACCGAAATGGTGAAACAACCAGAACGACAGAGACCAGAACACCATGGTCCCTTGCCCAGGCTGGCCCCGCCCCCCACGGAGAGGTTAAGGGTGCCCCTAGGCAACGCGATAAGGTGTGAGTTTGATGGGGGAAAGTCGAAAGAAATAGGGGGGAAGGTCTTACAGGTCTGCGGGGTTGGGGTGGTCGGCCTGGAGTAGGTGTGGAGTGTGCTGGGGAAGGAAGAGGAAGATCCGATTGGAAAATGGCTCAGCACAGTACCTTTCTCATTGAGAGCCGGGATGGCACCAGCCATGGACTGAATGGACGATTGTTTCATGAGTGCACTTGGGACTGACATGTTCATGGCAGTGGCAATACTCCCGAAACTTCACTGATTCCAAATAGTAAACAGCTATCAATGTCAGAGAACAGAAAAATCCTCTCCAACTAGAGGCCCTGGACGACTGAAGGAAACACCACTTAAGGAGGAGCTCCGGAAGTATGTGACCAGAGGATTGTGGGATTGTGGAGGATGCCTGGACGCCTACTGCTAGGATGTGAACCTGTTATTGCGCATGTACATAGTCAGCCCTACAGTCCTCAGTCTCACAGTATTTGGATGTGACTTCTGTCGGGATATTATTTCTATTGAGGTTTGCTGTTTCCTTGTGGCAAGGAAGATCAGAATTAAAGGTTTCGTTTGTTACCTTGGTTTGAAGCAGAGGAAAATGGGATAGTGATGAATAAGAAACTTTGGAGATAGTCAAGGGCAGTTTGTCCAGACTGTTGAGAGCTTAGAATTAGAGTTTAATTGGCATAGAAATCCTGCTAATAGCACCTGATGCCTGAAATCTGAGCACTCTACTTTTAGGTTTTCCAGTTCAAGTTTTTAGAGACTGTCTATTAAAACATTCCTGGTTGGAAAATGCAGAACACCACAGCCGCTTCTCAGGCTGGCCCCACCCCCCAGGGAGTGGTTAGGGGCAATGAGGCAGGCAGGCAGAGTGGTTAGAGGTGATCAGACAAGCAGGCAATGGTTAGAGGCAATGAAGCAGGCAGGCAGAGTGGTTAGGGGCTATCAGGAAGGATCGGGCCTAAACCAGCATTCAGACATCCCATGAAAGGTCCTGGATTGCAAGAGGGTGCAGGCTGGGCTGAGGGACCTCCCCCACCCCCTGTGCACAAATTTTGTGCACCTGGCCTCTAGTAAATCAATAAATGCAACTGTCAGAGTGAGTCTTTATTATACCTGTTAAAGATTCAGTTATTTAATGCTGTTACAATAACATCTCTAGCATAAAGTCTAAAACTACTTTTCCTCTTTCCTTAAGGAAACTGAAGTGAAGGATGAATATGATAGCCTGAAACAGTTTACAAATTTGCTCTTTGCAATCAGAGAGTGACTTCCTCCTATTACCAAGAACATTTCTCTATCCCTGAGATAACTATGCAGTTGGAATGTGTTCATGGGGATGCACTATTGTTCTCCCCATGCAATATTATCACTAATTCTGCCCTATCATTCCCTTATCTACTTTAAACTTTTTTTAAAAAAAAATTCTAACTACTTTAAACTTAAATAAGAGATATATTCTCCCATTTATTATGATGTCATCATTGCTCAATGTTCCTAATTCCTAGCTCTATTGTTACAGTCTCTCTTTCTTTTATGTATGTATTCTTAGATTAGGTTAGACAATGTTAGTCTCCTCCAAATTATTATACAGAAGTTCATATTTTTTCCATTTGTAAAGAATTTTATAAAATTTCCAACTTACAGAAAAGTTGCAAATAATTGTCATGAGCTCTTTATCAAGATTTGTGACTTAAAAATATTTTGTCCCACTTGCTTAATTATTATCATTCCTCTCATCTCTTTCTCTCTTAAAATCATTTGAGGGTAAGTTATAATCACCATGCTTCCTTACCCATAAGTAAATCAGCATGTATGTCTTAAGAAAATGAACATAAGTAACCACAGTAAAATTATAAAATTCAGATAATTTAATATTAATATAATACTATTACCCAATTATATCTCATTTAAATGCCATCAATTTTTGAAATACTTTTTATATCTATTTTCCTTCCATTCCAATATCCAGTCCAAAATCTCAAATCATGTTTGTGTGATGTCTGCCTCATATTCTATAACCTAAAAGAATTCCTCAGTCTTTCTTAGTGTTTCTTGACCTCAACATTAAATACATGCTAGCCATTTTAGTAGAATATTCCTCAATTTGTGATGTTACTTTTCATTATAGGTCTCAGCTCATTTATTTTAGGGCAAGATTAACTCAGAGTGATGTAATCTCTTCAGTATGTTTTATCAAGATGTTAACTTTGATAACCTAGTTAGTAATTAGTAATATTAGGGACATTATTTGAGAATATGTAGATATCTTTGCCACATGAATATCTGAACCCACTAGTTTTAACATTTAATTATAATTTCCTAACTCTGCATTTTTTCAATAATTATTAGTTGGCATTCAAATGTAAAAACGAGCTTTCCTGCCCTAACTGGTTTGGCTCAGTGGATAGAGCATCGGCCTGCGGACTGAAAGGTCCCAGGTTCTATTCCGGTCAAGGGCATATATACCTTGGTTGCAGGCACATCCCCGGTAGGAGGTGTGCAGGAGGCAGCTGATTAATGTCTCATCGATGTTTCTAACTCTCTATCCCTCTCCCTTCCTCTCTGTAAAAAAATCAATAAAATGTATTTAAAAAAAAGAAAGAGCTTTCCTTTCTCCACTATATTTATTTATTCATTTATATCAGTATAAACTCATGGATTCTACAATCTATATATATAAAAGCCTAAGCAACTGGACAACCAGATAACCAGATGACCAGCAGACCAGCTGGTAGCTATGATGTGCACTGACCACCAGGGGGCAGATGCAGAGCAAGAGTGCCACTCAGCTGACAGATAGGTGCCAGACGCCAAACTCATGACTGGAGAGCACAGCTGCAGTGGCAGCCTCTCCCGCAGACACTCTCCCTGCGTGTCCCAGAAGCATTGCCAGGCACAGCAGAGATGGGATGAGTGGGAGCAGTGAGGCGCCCAGCCCCCGGCTCGGGCTCCTCCCTGGCGCAACTCATGCTGTGCAGGATCAACCTGGACAGCGGGCTAAAGCCCGATGAGCTGGTGGGTAAGTCTTGGCTGTGGAGGCATGGAGGTCCACTGATCCCCACAGGCCAGGCCGAGGGACCCCACTGGTGCATGAATTCGTGCCCTGGGCCTCTAGTATTAAAATAATTATAATACATTATTATAATAATTTAACTTAATCTTATGTTGCCTTAGTTTTTGTCCCTTGAAAATTCATTAAAGTTATGCTCTGTGTCCCTTAGAGGTGGTTCATCATTTGTTGAATATTTTCTATCTTCCTGGAACAAAAAGCTGTTCCATGATCATCTTGTATCCTTCCTGCTCCACACTTGGAATTGGCTATTTCCATATGGAACTCTGGAGTTTTATGGTGGGGAATGGTATCATAAATGAGACTCTGATTATTAGATTTGCTTACTCTTACTGGAGAGACATGGATTCTAGTTCCCCTCAGTAGAGAATTTATACTGACGTGTCTAATACCAATTTGATATTACAGGATAAAAAGATGTATTCTAGTTTTCACTCTTCTAATATTTGTTATTTTCTTCTCTAAGAGAAAGAAAAAGTGACTTTCAACTGTATAAGATAATTACTACCCCTTGATATAAGCAATGCTATTACCAATGGAAGTGTCTTAGGCACATCCTATCTAATAATAGACAAATATGCAAATTGACCATACCTCCGACACACCCACAAGCCATGCCCACAAGCCACACCCACCATCCAATCAGAGTGAGTATGCAAATTAACCCAAACCAAGATGGCTACAGCCACACAGCATAAGGTTTCCTAGGTAACAGAGGAAGCCAAGCTTTCGGCCTGCCCTGGCCAGGCCTAAGCCTCTACTCAAGCTACAAAGTTTCAATTATAGAAGGTAAACAAATTCAAACAAATGGAGGCAGAATGGAGCTTGAGAGAGTAGGCCAGGGTTGCCGCCGGCAACAGGGGAAGCAAAGCTTTCCACACACCCTTGCCTGGACCACCCACTTAAGGCAACAAAGTTTTAATTATAACCCCAACACAAATGGCTGCCTGCGGAGGGAGCCCCAGGCTTGGCTCCGCTCCAGGCTACAAAGTTTCAATTGTAGAAGGAAAATAAATTCCAGATACCAGGGCCTCTGCTTGGGTTGCCAGGGGGCGTAGCCGGCCTGCAAACCACCACAGGCCCCTCGCTTAGGCTGCCCCACACCCCAAGGGAACCCCCACCTGATCCAGGACGCCCTTCAGGGCAAACCAGGTGGCCCCCACCCCTGTACCAGGCCTCTATCCTATCTAATAAAAGAGTAATATGCAGATTGATCATCACTGCAACACACAATATAGCTGCCCCCGTGTGGTCAAAGATCCTGCCCCCATGTGGACACAAGATGTCCACCACAAGATGGCCAGCAGGAGAGGGCAGTTGGGAGGCACCCGGCCTGCAAGGGAGGGCAGTTGAGAGGGACCAACCCTGCAAGGGAGGGCAGTTGGAGGTGATCAACCCTGCAGGAGAGGGCAGTTAGGGGTGACCAGGTCAACAGAGGAGGGAAGTTGGGGGCAAACAGGCTGGCAGCAGAGTGGTTAAGGGGTGATCAGGCTGGCAGGCAGAAGCGGTTAGGGGCAATCAAGAAGGCAGGCAGGCAAGCAGTTAGGAGTCAGCAGTCCTGGATTGTGAGAGGGATGTCCGACTGCTCATTTACAGGCAGTCGGACATCCCTCGAGGGGTCCCAGATTGGAGATGGTACAGGCTGGGCTGAGGGACAACCCCCCTCCATGCACGAATTTCGTGCACCGGGCCTCTAGTAAAATGATAAAATGGTAGAAAATATGTCTATTTCTCTCTAGTTTTATGGGTTTTGGTCTTGTATAGAAGTACAGAGTCAGCTCAATTTTATTCCATGTCTTTAGCTTATATATTTTTCTCTTATTATATTTTTTAAAACTTACATTTTAATTTGTAATCTAAAACTGTTTTCAGTGTGTGTATAGATGTATATCCCAGTATAAAGCCTGTCAGTCTGTATACACATTGTTTTCAATGTAAGAGAAAAAAATATCTTCAATTAAGTTGATTATTCATATTCAATTTTATGATTTGTTATTCAGTAATACCCATAATTCTTAACTGAATATTCACTTTCTAATCTTCATACATATTGCTCAATTTTTTCATTTTCATTTCTTTGAAGCTTAAGGACTTTAATCTTACCTTACTGTTTACTGTTCCGGTTTCCTAGAGAACATGTTTTCCAACAAATCATTGGTAATGCCAATCAGATTTATTTTTATTCACTTTCCCTCTGTTTATGAAATAATTTCTGGAGCTTATGTTTTTTGAGCCTTCAGGACTATGTCTTATTTCTCTAGATATACAATACATTTCAAATCTAGTCATTGTAAGACTTTTTTAGTTTTATTAAAGCATCCTGAAGGGTAAGAGAGATGTAAGCACAATATTTGCTTTAAGACAGAAAATGCGGTTTGTATCAGCCCCAGTAATGCCGTACAATAGAAGTGGAAAATCACTATTTTTTCATGATATCAGACTCTTCATAGAGAGAGGGAGCATTCATTTACATTTTTTCATTGCATACCTCAGCCCCCACCCCGGATATTAATGCTTAAACACTTGAGTAATAATTTTAAAATATGGAAAGCCCATTCTTTAACACTGACTGCATCATTTCCCCTCAAAAGAACATATGGAGAAGGTTGATGTACCTAGATCATACTACAATTATGTCAAAATTATTTATTCACTACAACTATTTAAACATTCTATAGGACTCTAAATCTATGGACTACCTAGAAAAACTTAATTGCCAGCATGTTCTACACTTGTTCCATTGAATAGTTCCCATACACCAACACACAATTTTGTTGTTGTTTGTTTTACTTATTTGAGTGAACTTTCTGCTACGACATATACTCCTATTATCTACTTAGCTTCAAATCCTTTTTGGAGGCAGCAGAGGGATGATTATATGTCCTAACTAGAAATGAAATATAAAGTCTGAGGGCAAGTAATAACCTGGCACTTTCACAAAACAGCACCCATGCTAAAGACAGTTGGCTGTTCAGATAATAAATTCCTTACTACCTACCTGGCTGACAGGATTATTCTATATCTTGCTTACTGTAGAAGTTACTTCAGCTCTGTTTCTTTTGTTATCAGTATACATTCCTTTCCAATTCTGCCAGCAGCTATTATATTCGCCTTATTTGGGGGGAGAGGATAGGTTATTTTTAAATATATTTTTATGTCTTCATAAATATTATAAGGAATTTGAGAAAGGGCTTGCAGGAAACCATTATTAAAACCCCAGGAAATTATGATCAGGTTATTGGGTAAACTATCACATTTCCTTTATTTTTCTTTCTTTTTATGACAAATATAACATTAAAAAATTATTTACTAGGAGTTTTAGTAGAAATTTTAATGTTTTTATTTCTTTGAAATGTGCCACAAGATTCTAAGCTATTTTTCCATTTTCTGAATCCAGTCATACATTTGTTATATTTTCTTTCATCCAAATTAAAATAAATCCATCTTAACATTTTTTTTAAAAAAAGGGGGTTGCAGGACATAAATCTCAGAAAGGTTCTTACTTTTACTTAAAACTTTACTTTTCTGATATAAACTTCTTTCCTAAGAACATAACTAATTTTCTCATTAGTCAGTCAAATCCTTATTGAGCACTTAAAATATGCTGAGAACCATTCTAGGTACTATTTTGGAATAGAATATTAGATATAGAATACTTATTAGTCAAGGACCCTATAATCTTGCTACTTGCTTTAATTATTTCACCCCATATGAAGAACGTGATTTTATAGAATATATAAGCTTAACTGAATTTGGAAGAGAGTAAGATAATATGATTCAGTTGCATACTTGATATAATAATCCATTCATTTAATTTAATGGCTCTTTACCAAAAGATCATTATGATAAGACTTCAAAAGACAATATTGTTGAAATTCAAGGAAGAATAATATATTTCTCCTGACTTGGCTGGGGAGCTCACATATTAATGGAGGAGAGAGAAACAAACACAAATAATGATATTATTATTAACATGAATAAAAACTACAGGAGTAGGGAAAAGTGATTAATTTCATCTTATATACTCCCTGTCTTCCTTATTTTGTGAGTATCCCCAGTGAACAAGTGCCTGCCACATGGAGAGAATTCAATAAATATTTGTTAAATAAATAAATGAATAAGATCAGAAGAGTTCCCAAAGAAAGTTTCAGGAAATAAGTAATATTTGGGTAAGTCAAGATATAGAAAGATACTTCCAGAAGAAAAGGGTTGGAACAAACTTTCTTGACAGAAAGAAAAACATAAGTGAAATTACACGGAGACAAAAATTAATGATTTGTGTGAGGAGCAGCAATTAGTCAATTGCAGCAAAATAATGTCATGCACATTTAGCCTTGTTTCTGGAAATGTTCCTTAGGGCCAGATTATGAATGACAATGGATAAAAATCTAAGGAAATTGGACTTTATTCTACAGGGAATCAGAAATCACTGATGATTTCCAAGCAACAGAATGAGAACCTTTCTGAGTTATTTGTAATAACAGAGAGAGAAAAAAGTGAAGAGTCTGACTCAATGTTGTATAAATATTTTTAAAATATTATAAAAATAAAGATTAAAATACCATCTTTATACACTGTAACAAAAATTTCTCCAGAGACTAAGCTTTGTTGCTTTCTTAAACAGGTGATTTTTTTTTTTCATAAAATTGGCATTTTAGACAAGCTGCCTATTAACCAAATGCGGCATGTGCTGCTGTGTTTTTTCACCTCATGAAATTTTGTCACGTGTCAATTCTGTGTCAGATTATCTTTATGGGAGATTTGGGGAGTGTGGAAAGGCATTGCATTTTAACAACTACTGTTCAAGTTAGCTATTACCAACTGAGAATTTGAACTTCCCTTTCACAAATGCTCTGGGTTTAAATATTACTTCTTTATTAGTGCATGAGGACATGTGGCTAGGAACGTTTGTCATTGACTTACCATGAAAAAACATCATCCAGTATCCATTATCTGGCACGTACTATATTAGCTGCATATCTAGTGGCTGGTATATGACATTACAAGTTGGCTTTTCTAATTTGGAGGATCTTGAGCCATTTTATTAGCAGTAGCAATTTGGATGTTTTCTGTGAACATAGGAATTGCCTTTAACAAATGGTTTCTGAAAGTTTTCAAATAATCTAAAGATGGTATAAAAAGAGGAACAAAAGTAAATTAGAAATAAAGAATGTGAGAATGGCCTAGCCATGCTTCTGTCTCCATTGTCATCATTGTAGCTGTAAAATAGTCAGATTTAAATTTTTACTTTAGATGAGGAAGTGCATGTGGTTTCAACTGCCCTTTATGACAGCTGCTTTACAATGTTTTTTCAAAAGAATACACTGCAATAGAGCATGCCCTTATAACCTGTCCACACTTTTGGACACCATTTCTGTTGTAGTCCAAAAAGTTATGTTTCCTCAGCAGAGTAGTTAATGGATCTATGATCATGCATAATTAAGCATGTAGACTTGAAAGGTAAACTGTGTAGGTGACAAAACAAATATGATGGTATTGACTGTCAGGCATCATTTGGTCATGAGTTTATATTATACTTTGTAATTGTTCAAAAGCTCCAAGGTACTTCCTATCAGGGAAAAAAGGATCACGAGTTAGGGCTAAAGTGACTGCACCAACATTCAAGCTGTGCACAGCACCGTGTTCCAGCCACCGATGTGATCATTTATGAGTAGCCTATTATAATTTGTTAGCTCAGAAGTGACCTTTTTCTTGTAAGCAAAGGGCACATTTTACAGCTTACTGAACATGTCTTATCTACTTCGGAGGTTTTAAAGAAAAGTTAGATGAGGTGACATTTAGTTTTATTCTAGTTCATTGCCATTAACCTCCTGCTGCTTGCTGACTGTTAGATAGTTGTATATGGCCTTTAATCAAGAAAGAAAAAAAACACCCTTTTTTGTATGCCAATGAAATGGGTTCAAATATAAAGATAATAACAAAAATTGAAAAGATTAATAACTTCTGTCAATGATCTAGTACAACTCTTAAAGATCCATAAGAAATACACAATCAAAGGAACGATTCTTGAGAAGGTTTTCATCAAACTGGTCTTTACTAAAACCTCATCACTGCAACAACTGGCATTGCCTTTGAGCGCAATAACTAACAAGCTCCATTTCCACGTACTTAAATTTACATGAACAGTAGAAAGACAACAGAATAGGAAATGATTCTGTTTTTGAGTTTCTTCCCAATGTTGTGCTTTCATTCAGAATGCAATTCCATTCCCAACTATGCCAGGCCATTTAGTCTTCTCAGTGCCTTGCTTTGCACCCTGCGGATCAATTCAGCTATGAAGTTAACAAAGTATGGAAGCTTTCTATGAGCATATATTCAACCATGCACTTGCTATACTTTTCTCTATAGTGTGCTTAATGGATTTGGACATAAAATCAAAGGCGTTTCACAGGCTGTTTGGTATGTATGGGAAATCACAGTTCAGAATGAGGTTTTCATTTCAGTTAATTTAATGTTTGGAGTCTGTCAGATATACTGAGAGATGGGTAGTTATATTATGTGTGCAACAAAAGAATCAGATCTTCCCTCCTCCTTCCCTATGGTTATCTTTCCTTGAATGTGTTCATTAAACTGATAAATGATTTCCAACAGAGAATATTAGAAATGCTTCAGACTTTTCAGAACAAAAGGAAAAGTGTAAAAATTTAAAGTTAGAATTTCATACAGAACCTTCTAGTATAAACTGAAACCTATCCCAGTATTGATAATTATTATTTTAATATTTTAATTTTCTTTTCACTCTTGATAATGATTATATCCCATATTTCAAACAGAAAATATTCTAAACCTCTGTACTAATTACAAACAGCAGAGAAATAAAAAAGAAGCTAAACTAGAATACTGTGACAATAATTCGCTTTTATCTGTATTAATGTTTAAAGTAATGCTTTGCATTTTCTAATGTCAAAACTGGGGAAATTATTGTAAAATAAAAATCACATTTTGAAGGACCATCTCATTTAATAGATTAATTTGGAAATATTCTCTAGAAAAGAGCTTTTTGTTCATAAATGATTTCTATTTTATGATTTGAGTGTTTTATTACAATAGCTTTTGTCAAATTTTCAGTGCTTTAATTCACCTAATTAATTTTCATTTACATTTCCACCATTGGATGAAATTGAACTCTTATTCTTTTGTCCAGAAAACATCTCCTTTTATTTTGTCTTTTCTTTTGTAACCTAATTTTATCTATTTTCATTTTTAAAGTGAGATAGGTGAATTTTATTAAATATACGTGCAAATTATGAATTTTACCTAAGAATTATTACATTTAAAATGATGATCAATAATTTGATTACAAAACTATTCTAGTTTATAAATGCAAATGTTGTGTATGGAAGAAAAAATAATTTCAAACTATACTAAATTAAAATTTCCCCCTCTAGCATATGTGATCAGTAATTATTATATTTAAATCACTTCATAAGCTTGTTTTCCTAGAAATAAAAATGAGAAACTAAGAATCTTATGTTAAACATTAAATCATCTCCCTTCAGTTCATGTTACATAAGAAGAGAGTTTTAATACTTTCAGATCAGAAAATTAACATTCATTGCCTTATGTTTCAATGAGATAATGTAGCTTTATTTCAGACAAGAGTCTTGCATGTCTGTGGTAAGAGTGGTCCTTTTTATGAAATATGAACCATAATCTAGAAGTTATAATTATGCATAATCTGTACTAGTAAATTAGCTAAAACAGATGTAAATCACACTCTAAATTTAAAAAGAATACTATGATAAAGGAAACTATAGTAATTTCTGATCAGGATATAAATTATAGTTCTCTTCAAATTGATTCTTTGGCTTCAGCTTTTTCTCATACAAAAAAAAATTAAGTAGAATGAAAGACACTCAAATCCAACTGTCAGTGACCTACAAATACCTGTCATCTAAAAGATATAGAGTGGTTTCCCAGTGAGGAAACATTCACGTGTTTTACCTCCTGTCCTGGTCCCAGAGCTTATAATGGTGATCCCACTGGGGCTGGCTGGGGGAGAAGAGGAAAATTTGTTCCAAGAAAAAAAAAAGATATAGAGTGGTTTAGAAGCTGTAGCTAAGAATAAAAGTAATGAGTTTTCTATGCTTGTAAAAATAAGTAATCAGTCAATTTTTATCCATCTGTGAGAATTAAGTGTCACACCAAATGTTTTAAATTCAAATCACAATACTTTTTGTGAGAAATCAGTAAACTTTTCAAAGCAAAGGTAATGGATACATTTTAGTTATTCACTTCCAACCTCTTTCTTGTACATTTGTATGTCTGTCTCTCTCTCTTTTTTTTTCACACTTTTTTTAAATAAAGGTATTATATGTGTATATATCTTACCATTGTCCCCCCCCAACCCCACACCCATACATGCCCTCACCCCCCAGAGTTTTGTGTCCATTGGTTATGCTTATATGCATGCATTCAAGTCCTTTGGTTGATCTCTTATCTCCCCAACCTCTCCCTAACCTTCCCCCTATAATTTGACATTCTGTTTGATGCTTTACTGTCTCTGTATCTATATTTTTGTTCATCAGTTTATAATGTTCTTTATTATCCATAAATGAGTGAGATCATGTGGTATTTTTCTTTCATTGACTGGCTTATTTCACTTAGCATAATATTCTCCAATTCCATACAGGTTGCTGCAAATGATGAGAATTCCTTCTTTTTTATGGCAGCATAGTATTCCATTGTGTAGATGCACCACAGTTTTCTAATCCAGTCATCTGCTGACGGGCACCTAGGTTGTTTCCAAATCTTAGCTATTGTAAATTGTGCTGCTATGAACATAGGGGTGCATATATTCTTTCTGATTGGTGTTTCTAGTTTTTTTGGATATATTCCCAGGAGTGGGATTACTGGGTCAAATGGGAGTTCCATTTTCAGTTTTTTGAGGAAACTCCATACTGTTCTCCACAGTGGCTGCACCAGTCTGCATTCCCACCAGCAGTGCACAAGGGTTCCTTTTTCTCCGCATCCTCGCCAACACTTGTCGTTTGTTGAATTGTTGATGATAGCCATTCTGACAGGTGTGAGATGGTACCGCATTGTTGTTTTGATTTGCATCTCTCGGTAATTAGTGACTTTGAGCATGTTTTCATGTGTCTCTTGACCTTCCTTCTGTATTCTTTGGAAAAGATTCTATTTAGGTCCGTTGCCCATTTTTTTATTGGATCATTTATCTTCCTTTTATTAAGTTGCATAAGCTGCCTGTAGATGTTGGAGATTAAACCTTTATCAGTGATGCCATTTGCAAATATGTTCTCCCATAAAGTGGGCTTTCTTGTTATTTTGTTGATAGCTTCTTTTGCTGTAAAAAAGCTTTCTATTTTGATGTAGTCCCATTTGTTAATTTTCTCTTTAGCTTCCATTGCCCTAGGGGCAGTGTCAGTGAAGAAGTTCTTTTGGCATATGTCTGAGATTTTGTTGCCTGTGGATTCCTCTAGTATTTTTATGGTTTCCCGTCTTATGTTTAAGTCCTGTATCCATTTTGAGTTGATTTTTGTGTATGGTGTAAGTTGATGATCTAGTTTCATTTTTTTGCATGTATCTGTCCAATTTTCCCAACACCATTTATTAAAAAGACTGTCTTGACTCCATTGCATGTTCATGCCTCCTTTGTCAAATATTAATTGAGCATAGTGGTTTGGGTCGATATCTGGATTCTCTATTCTGTTCCATTGATCTATATGTCTGTTCTTGTGCCAGTACCAGGCTGTTTTGAGAACTGTGGCTTTGTAATACAGCTTGAGGTCTGGTATTGAGATCCCTCCTACTTTATTCTTCTTTTTCAGGATTGCTGTGGCTATTCAGGGTCTTTTTTTATTCCAGATGAATTTTTGGAGAGTTCTTTCTAGGTCTGTGAAATATGCTGTTGGTATTTTGATGGGGAGTGCATTGAATTTGTAGATTGCTTTGGGTAGTATGGACATTTTAATGATGTTGATTCTACCAATCCATGAACATGGTATGTTCTTCCATCTGTTTACATCTTCCTCTATCTCTTTTTTCAGTGTCCTGTAGTTTTCTGTGTATAGGTCTTTTACCTCCTTAGTTAAGTTTATTCCTAGGTGTCTTAGTTTTTTTGTGTGATGGTAAATGGGATTGCTTTTTTAGTCTCTCTTTCTATAAGTTCACTATTGGTATATAGAAATGCCATAGATTTCTTGGCGTTAATTTTGTATCCTGTTACATTGCTGAATTCATTTATTAAGTCTATTAGTTTTTTGATGGAGTCTTTTGGGTTTTTTATGTACAATATCATGTCATCTGCAAATAAGGACAGCTTTACTTCTTCTTTTCCAATTTGGATGCCTCTTATTTCTTCTTCTTGTCTAATTGCAATGGCTAATACTTCCAGTACTATGTCAAACAGGAGTGGTGAGAGTGGGCATCCCTGTCTTCTTCCTGTTCTTAGGGGGAATGGTTTTAGTTTTTTTCCATTGAGTATGATGTTTGCTGTGGGTTTATCATATATAGCTTTTATTGTGTTGAGGTATGATCCTTCTATTCCCACCTTGTTGAGAGTTTTTATCAAGAAAGGGTATTGGATTTTGTCAAATGCTTTTTCTGCATCTATTGATATGACTATGTGATTTTTTTCTCTCAATTTGTTTATGTGATGTATCATGTTTATTGATTTGCAGATATTGTACCACCCTTGCATTCCTGGGATAAATCCTATTTGATCATGGTGTATGATCTTTCTGATGTACTGCTGGAGCTGAATTGCTAGAATTTTGTTGAGGATTTTGGCATCTATGTTCATGAGGGATATTGGTCTGTAATTCTCTTTCATTGTGTTGTCTTTATCTGGTTTTGGTATTAGGGTGATGCTGGCTTCATAGAAGGAGCCTGGAAGTGTTCCTTCCTCTTGAAATTTTTGGAATAGTCTGAGGAGGATAGGTTTTAGTTCTTCCTTGAATGTTTTATAAAACTCCACTGTGAAGCCGTCTGGCCCCGGGCTTTTGTTTGCCGGAAGCTTTTTGATGACTGCTTCAATTGCTTCCATAGTTACTGGCCTGTTGAGCTGTTTAGATTCTTCCTGATTGAGTTTTGGAAGGTTATATTTTTCTAAGAATATGTCCATTTCCTCCAGGTTGTCCAGTTTGTTGGAATAGAGTTGTTTGTAGTATTTTGTAACAATCCTTTCTATTTTGGCGGGGTCTGTTTTTATTTCACCACTTTCATTTCTGATTTTGTTTATTTGCATCCTCTCTCTTTGCTTCTTGGTGAGCCTGGCTAGAGGTTCATCAATCTTGTTTATCCTTTCAGAGAACCAACTCTTGGTTTTGTTGATCTTTGTATTGTTTCTTTGGTCTCTATGTCGTTTATCTCCGCTCTGATGTTTATTATTTCCTTCCTTCCGCTTACACTGGGCTTTTCTTGTTGCTCTCTCTCTAACTCTTTGAGTTGTTGGGTTAGGTAATTTATTACCATTGTTTCTTGTTTTTTGCAGTAGGCTTGTAGAGCTATGAACTTCCCTCTCAGGACTGCTTTCGCTGTGTCCCATAGATTTTTCATTGTTGTGTTTTCATTGTCATTTGTTGCCATGATGTTTTTTATTTATTCCTTGATGTCTTTGGTAACCCAGTCATTGTTTAATAGCATGCTGTTTAGTCTCCATGTGTTTGATTTCTTTAGGTTGTTTTTATTGTAGTTGATTTCCAGTTTTATGTCGCTGTGATCTGAGAAGATACTTGATATGATTTCTATCTTCTTAAATTTGGAGAGACTTTGCCTATGTCCTAACATATGGTCTTTCTTTGAAAATGACCCATGTGCACTTGAGAAGAATGTATATTCTGTGCCTTTGGGATGAAATTTTCTGAAGATGTTGATTAATTCCATCTGGTCTAGTGAGTCATTTAGGATTGATGTTTCTTTGCTGATTTTTTGTTTAGAGGATTTGTCCAATGGTGATAGTGGGGTATTAAAGTCTCCTACTATGATTGTATTGCTGTCAATCTCTCCTTTGATATCTTCCAGGAGTTTTTTTATGCATTTGGGTGCTCCTGTATTGGGTGCGTATATGTTTACAAGAGTTATTTCTTCTTGTTGGATTTCTCCCTTTAGTATTATGAAGTGGCCTTCATTATCTCTTGTTATGTCCTTCACTTTGAGATCTAATTTGTCGGATATAAGTATTGCTACTGCAGCTTTTTTTCCATTTCCATTCGCCTGGAAAACCTTTTTCCATCCCTTCATTCTCAGTCTGTATGTGTCTTTTTTTCTGAGGTGGGTTTCCTGTAGAAAGCAGATATATCGGTTTTGTTTTCTTATCCAAACAGTTACCCTGTGTCTTTTGATTGGGGCATTCAATCCATTTACATTTAAAGTTATTATTGATAGGTACTTATTTGTAGCCATTTTCATTCTATACCTGTGTTCCTTCTTTGCTTCCTATTTCTTTTTTTTTACAGTAGATCCTTTTGTCTTTGTCCCTCTTTAAGCCAAAAACCATGCTTTGCACACAGCAAAAATTCAACAAATAGGTGGTGATTGGTTGATTTATGATTATGACAGACACCCATTAAATCTCACCTAATGAATGTATTAAACGTTTTCTCTTATTTTAACAAATGAAGCTACAAAACTAAACAAATAATTAGATTTTTAAAATACTAATAGTTACTATTATTAAAATATACATGAAGTGTATGCCTTTTTAAAAATTTCTTTATTGATTAAGGTGTTACATATGTATCCTTATTCCCCCATTACACCCCCTATCCCTCCCACTCATACCCTCACACCCCTGTTGTCTGTGTCCATTGGTTAGGCTTATATGCATGCATACAAGTCCTCTGGTTGATCTCTCCTCCTTTACTCACCCTCCCCTACCTTCCCTATGAGGTTTTATGGTCTGATTGATGTTTCTCTGTCTCTGGATCTGTTTTTGTTCATCAATTTATGTTGTTCATTATATTCCATAAATGAGTGAGATCATGTGATATTTATCTTTCTCTGACTGGCTTATTTCACTTTGCATAATGCTCTCCAGTTCCATCTATGCTGTTGCAAATGGTGAGAACTCCTTTTTTACCGCTGTGTATGCCTTTTTAATATTTTCTTAAATCCAAGATTATCACAAGGAGAGTCTCTGTTTACTCAGAAAAAAATAAAATCTTTGAAATATGTGGTTTGTTTCACAAGCTTTCTTTATTCTCTAACCTTTCCACTGGAATGCCTCATCACTTGTAAGAAAATTATAGTTTGATCAAATCAACCAACATGAAATCAGGAAAAAGAACTATGAGAATCCCATATAATTTGCTTAGGATAATTGGCCACTTTACAATTTGTCTTGAAGCCAGCTAGAAAAATGTTATGATGGCCATCACACAGAAATTAAGAAATAAAGGAACATTTTCAGTGGCTGAATAAATGGACCAGAAAACAGAGGGAAGGCAGGGATGGGAGGGTAGGTGGAAAGAGATCAACCAAAGAACTTGTGTACATATATGCATAACCCATGGACATAGGCAATAGGGTGGTGAAGGCCTGGGGCAAGGGTCAGGGGCGGGCTATAAGGGGTCAATGGGATAAAAAAGAGGACATATCTAATACTTTCAACAATAAAGATTTAAAATAAAAAAAGTACCTTTTGATAAAGTTCTTTTGAACCCATAGAGTGCAGAGGAATAAAGGCTGATGGGAAGAACTTAAGCTGAACTTAACTTACATATCAGATATACTAGATCAGGTTAAAAACAGTTTAAAAATTATCCAATCAAAAAAATTATCCAATCATCTATCGAAGGACACTTCTGTTGTTCCCCTGTCTTGGTCACCATGAATAATGCTGCAAGGAACATTGGGATGCATATATCTTTGTGTAAAAATTTTTTCAAATTTTTGGTTTGATACTCAGAAGAGGGATTCCTAGGTCATAAGGTAATTTTATTATTAATTTTTTGAAGAACCTCTATACTGTTATCCATAGTGGCTCTACCAGATTACATTTCCACCAGCAGTGAATGAGGGTTCCTTTTTCTCCATAACCTAGATGTGGTACATATATACAATGGAATATAACTCAGCCATAAGAAAAGATGAAATACCGCCATTTGCCCCAACATGGATGGACCTTGAGAATATCATGCTAAGCAAAATAAGTCAGAAAAAGCTATAAACCATATGAAATCATTTGTGGGATATAAAACTGAAACTCATAAACACAGACAACAGTGTGGTGGTTACCAGAAGGAAAGAGATGGGGGGTTGTAAAGGGTAAAGGGGGCCAAATAGATGGTGACAGAAGATGATTTGACTTTGGATCATGGGCACACAATGCAAATATACTGATCATGTATCATAGAAATGTACACTTGAAACCTATAGATCTTATTAATCAGTGTAACCCCAATACATTTAATAACAAAATTAATAACAAAATTAATAAAACAATTCTAAGTATCTTCACATCAAAAAAGTTTGTGATGATCAAAATATCTCTCAGGTCTATTAAGTCAACTGGGTTTTATGTTGCTCTGACCAGAAACATTCTTTGACAAAATTATTAACTAGGTGTTTTCAAAAACCACTTTGTTGTTGTTTTTATATTTACCTCCTGATTTTTTGCCCCTCCCCTCTCTTGAAGGAGTTCAGTGTTCTTATACCACTGTGGAAGAGAAAAAAAGTTAAGTATGCTAATTGTCAATAAAATGTTATAACAATTTTCTGAGAAAAAACACTTTTGACAGATGTAAAAAGAATCAAGAGAAAACTTTATGATCATTACCTAAAATTGATTAATTGGATGATTTTATAGCGTCAGTGTGTTTTTTTGAAATTTTTTTATTGATTTTTAGAGAGAAAGTATGAGAGATAGAGATAGATAGATAGATAGAGAGAGAGAGAGAGAGAGAGAGAGACTTCAGCGTCACCTACTGAATGACCCACACTGGCCAGGGCTCAGTTAGAGTGTTTTGATGATTTAGTTTCCTAAAGGGCAATGACAGCTACCTAAATCTGAATTTTGCTGCACCTTCTTCCAGAAACTATATATACTTATAAAAGGGTAATATGCAAATTAGACTGGACATCTTTCAGACATCTTCTGGACAAAGCCACGGTGGTAGGGGCTGAGGTAGAGGCAGTTAAGGGCGATCAGGCCAGCAGGCAGTCAGGCAAGCGGTTAGTAGCCAGAGGTCCCGGATTGCAAAAGGGCAGTCGGACATCCCCCAAGGGGTCCTGGATTGGAGAGGGTGCAGGCCAGGCTGAGGAACTGCCCCCCACCCTGTGCACGAATTTCACGCACTGGGCCTTTAATATTATATATGAACAGAGCAAATAAAACCACTGCCTATAGCATAATTTAGTATAAGTAAGTGTACTGGGTTGAGTAATATTCCCCTAAAATTGATGTTCACCTTGAAACTCAGAATGTGACTTTATTTGGAAAAATAGTCTGCATATATACCTAGTCAAACTGGATTAGAGTGAGCCCAAATTTCAGCCTTATTGTCCTTATAAGGGGAGAAGACACACATGGATACAGACATCACAAAAGAAAGTCGGTCATATGAAGAGAGAGGCAGTAAAGCGATGCACCTGCAAGTCAAGGCATGCCAAGGATTGCTGGCAGTCACCAGAAGCAAGGAAGCGGTAAGGGAAGATAATTTCCTAAAGCTTTCAGAGGTGATTATGGCTCCACTGACACCTTGATTTCAGACATGTAACATCATGAATTGTGAGAGAAAAAGTTTGTGGCAATTTGTTACAACAGCATTAGAAAGCTAATTCTGTAAGCAGTAAATTTTTTGAAACCACTGATTTCCAGAATTCATGTCATAGTTGACTTAGCCAGAGAAACCCAGAAGTGGAGAGTTCAAGTACTATCTGTGGCAGAACTTGGAAAAATTACAACAGAGAATGACAACCTAAAGCCTGGTAAGAAAATTTTGTTCTTAATTCAGGTGAGAATAGAGAATAATATAATAAAAATAAATTGAAATGGAATAAAAAAGAAAAGACTTAATAGGAAAAGTCTTAGGAAAACAACCTTTCAAGGAAAGAATGGGACATCTTGAAAGGAGGAGACATCTCTTGGTAGATTGGTAGTGAAAGGATAAAGCAAGCAAGCAAGCAATGGCAATTAAAGGTCTACGCAACAGAACTGAATCACAAAATCAGAAATCACAAATCAGCTCTTTTACCTTGATCCACTGAGAATGCCATCAATTAAAACAAAGTGCATTTCATTAAACCTCTTAGTATGGTGAACTAAGAAAGTAAGGAATCATCCAGAGTCTTACCCCTGATTCTTATTACTGGTCTTTAAGAAATAAGACATTTGAAGAATAAACAAGAAATAGTAGACCAAGAACAATAGAAAATTATTATTAAAGTAAAACAGAATATAAGAATAAAACTTTCATATTGAAAACTCTTCTTAAAACACACAGAAGCAACAAATTGAACAACTTGAAAATAAAATAATGAATATCACCTTCCAAGACTGAATCATGAAGAAATAGAACATCTAAATAGACCAACTACTAGTAAAGAGGTTGAATAAGTAATCAAAAACCTCACAATAAACAAAATTTCAAGACAAGATAGCTGCATTGGTAAATTTTACCAAATATTCAAAAAAGAATTAATGCTGATCTTTCTCAATTTATTACAAAAAATAGAAAAGGAGGGAATACTTCAAAATTTTATTTTACAAGGCCAGCATTACCAAACCAGTCAAGGATATAACAACAACAAAAAAATGAAAATTACAGTCCAATATTTCTAATGAACATAAATGTAAAAATATTAGCAAACTGAATTCAGTAATACATTAAAAGTTTATTTTTGATAATATGGATAAAATAGGACATAAACTTTTCATAAAGGGTTTATGTGTGCACAGCAGGAAGATTCTCAATAATTTCTCCTTTTTTCCTTTCATTTTATGGGTGGATGGGGTGTGTTCATGCTCCATGTGGCTCTTTGGCTTCTTCTGCAAATTGACCACTGATCTCTAATAATGATTATGACTATAGATGTTCCTCAACCCTGACCCACGCGCCACTTTCCTTCAAAAGCATTGATTATAAGCAATAAATCTTGCTAGAAACAAACGACCCCCACCAAAAAAAAACCAAAAAAACAAAAAACACACCACACGTTGCAAGCAAATAGCCCTTTACCAGCACAAACTTAGTTGTTTTTCTCTCTTGATAATTAGGTATTTTTCCTGGATTTCACTACAACAGGACCCCAACTTACCTGACTGGGATAAATGCAGGAACTTCTGTAATTCCTTAACACACTTTCAGTTTTACATAGATATGGAGATATCATGAAGAATAAAATTAGCAACAACAACACAAAACCCCTACTAGATGGCTTAATATAGGTACAAACATACAGATTCCTGACTCTGCTCAAAGTCAGGTAGAAAAACGCAACTGAACTTTTTTGAAAATGGCACATTAAAAATGAAGAAATTTATGCATCAAATGAAAATGCATGATCAAATACAAAATTGAATTTGCAAGTTTATAAAAAATTGCTACAAGAAATAAATCATAATATTTTATATTTATACTAGAGGCCCAGTGCACAGATTCGTGCATTGGTGGGGGTCCCTCAGCCTGTCCTGTGGGGATCGGCCAAAACTGGCAGTCCTACATCCCCTGAGGGATGTAGTAGTGCCAAAGTGGCAGGCAGCCAGGGAGGAGCCTGAGGCCCGGCCGGGCACCACACTGCACTGCTCCTGCTCATCCCGACCCTGCTGTGCCTACCGCTGCCAATGCTCAGTAGGCTTGCTGCCACTCTGCTGCGGTCTCCATGCCCGTCCTAGGGCAATACTGGTGCTCCCATGACTGAGAAGCAGTTGCGGGCTCACACCCAGTCAGTCCCAATGCCGGTCCTGGCCTGGATGGGGGAGGGGCGCACACGGGGAGTCTCTATGGGAGAAGCTCAGGCCAGCTATGAGCCCGGGAGTCTGGCACCTGTTGGTCAGCTGAGCAGTGCTCCCACTGTGGGAGCGCACTGACCACTAGGGGGCAGCTCCTGCATTGAGCATCTGCCCCCTGGTGGTCAGTGCACGTCATAGCAACGAAAATAATTTTATGGTTGGGGGTCACCACAACATGAGGAACTGTATTAAAGGGGTCACGGCATCAGAAAGGTTGAGAACCACTGGTCTAGTGGAAAGAATATAAAATTAATCTAGATGCCCAACAGTAGCTGATCTGCTCAATTTAGGGCATTAATAATACTTTTTTTTTTTTACTATAAAGTGTTTTCATTTTATCCTTTCAACTTACAGGATAAATTTTCCCAGGTATAATTATCATAAACTAATATTAATATTCTCATACACTACTTAACTGAAGCTCAGTGCCTAACACTCAATTATAGAATGGACAATAAAATACAGAGTGACTGACTGCTCAGCTGAATAAACTAATTAATACACATTTTTAGACTCTGGAGTGGTGTTTGGATACTAGCTCGGTCATGTAGAAAATAGTTAAAAGTTTGCATGATGCAACAGTGGCATACTGGACAGTAGAGTTTATTATCAGTGATATTTGTCAATTTGGATTCTATTGTGAAGTGTTCCTGTCCCTTTTTTTTTTTTGGTTCCTTAGATATTAATTCCAGATGCCTTGTAGAATATGTGGAAGCATTAACAAGTCTTGTGTCTTTTCTTGTAAAATGTTATCACTTTGCAATGGAAGAACCAATAAAGTAATAATACACTAGAACAGGCATCAATAAACTTTCTTGTAAAGGGCCACATAGGTAATAATCCCGATTTTGTAGGGTATACATTTTCTGTTGCATTTACTCTACTATGCTGGTGTAGCCTGAAAGCAGCCATAGAAAATACATAAACAAATAATCCTGGCTACGTTTTCTTTTTTAAGGCAGTAGATTAGAAGTAGTCTGTGAACCCCTGAAATTTGAATTGGGGAATGTCTACCCACTTCTCTGTTCAAACTATATAAAACTTTTGTCTACTGGTAAATTTAACCTGTCTATAAGTAAAAACTTGCGGTCAAGATGGAAGCATAGGTAAATGCGGTTCTTGCCTCCTCCTACAACCATATTAAAATTATAACTAAACTACAAAACAACCACCATTCAGGACTGCCTAAAATCTGGCTGAATGGAAGTTCCACAACCAGGGAATTAAAGAACAAGCCACATCAAGACTGGCAGGAAGGGAAATTAAGAGAAAATATAGCTACTGGCAACCTATTGACAGGAAAATAAAGTTGAAACAGAATAATGAGATTAATGTTAATATGAAAGTTTATAAGACATTATCAAAATTTTTCTTATTATAGCAACCAAGTATTCTTTCTTTTCCTAAGTTTTCCCTTCTTAAAAATCATTAAAACATCCTCACACCAGGTTTATAAACACATTTTATTACCTAAAATAATTCATTGAGCTTCCTTTCATCTTCTCAACACTTTCTCCAAAAGATAGCAATTCAGAGTTCCTCTGATATTTTATCTATTTTGGATACTTTGAACCCTTGCATTTAATGTATTTTTAAATTATAATCTTTCTGATACATGTAATTGAATGGAAATTTCTTTCAGAATATTTATTTAACAATATTGAAATAATGATCTATGTTCAATGCAATATATTTTCTTTCAATGTTCATTTTCTAGATGCTTGGTATCAAATTATATAAATCTTTTGTCAAGCTTTTTCTTTCTAAATGGTGATTTATTAGTTGGGAGCACTGTTTACTTTTAAAGGTCACATCAGCTTCAAATGGACGAGAGTAGTACTTACTATCTCATTCTGACAGGTTTTACACACACATGCATATATTTGTTCTGCTTTGACAGAGATAACCCACATCTCATGCAATTAACGTAGATGAGTAGAAAGGATTATAAAAAGGAAGGAAGTTTATCAAGGGCATGCTTATTTTATTTATTTTATTAAAAATGTTAATAAAGTTATCATTGTCCTCACAGGGTTATAACACAATTTAATTAATTAATTAATTTATTTTTAAACATTTCTTAGGGCAATATTGATTAGTAAAATTATATGGGTTTCAGATATATAATTCTACAATACATCATCTGCATATTGTACTGTGTGTTTACCACCCCAAGTCGAGTCACCTTTCATCACCATTTATCCCTCCTTTATTCTCTTCTACCTCTCCCCACCACTGTGATATCTCATGGTGATTTTAATTTGCACCTCTCTGATGATTAGTGACTTTGAGCATTTTTTCATATGACTATTGGCCATCTGTATGTCCTCTTTGGAGAAGTGTCTATTCAGGTCCTTTGCCCATTTTTAATTGAGTTGTTTGTCTTCCTTGTGTTCAGTTGTATCAGAAGTATCATTGTTGAATATGTTCTCTCAAAATGAAATGGGTTCCCTTTTCATTTTGGTGATGGTTTCTTTTTCTGTGCAAAAGATTTTTAGATCGATGTAGTCCCATTTGTTTATTTTTCCTTTGTTTACCTTGCTGAGGAGATATAGCAGCAAAAATATTGCTACCAATGATGTCAGATATTTTACTGCTTATGTTTTCTTCTAGTATTTTTATGGTTTCATGACTTACATTTAAGTCTTTAATCCATTTGAGTTTATTCTTATGTATGGTGTAAGTTGGTGGTCTAGTTTTATTTATTTTTTTTGCGTACCTGCCCAATTTTCCCAACACCATTTATTGAAGAGATTGTATTTATTCTATTGTATGCTCGTGCCTCTTTGTCATATATTAATTGACCATAAAGGCGTGGGTTTATTTCTGGGCTCTCTGTTCTGTTCCATTGATCCACATGCCTGTTCTTATGCCAGTACCAGGCTGTTTTTATAACTATGGCCTTGTAGTGTAGCTTGATATCTGGTATTGTGATACATCCAACTTTGTTCTTTCTCAAGATTGCTGAGGGTGTTTTGGGTCCATATAAATTTTTGGAATATTTGTTCTAGATCTGTGAAATATGCCTTTGATATTTTAATAAGAACTGCATTGGATCTATAGATTACTTTGGGTAGTATGAACATTTTAATGATGTTAATTCTTAAAATCCATGAACATGGTATACGTTTTCCACTTATTTGTGTTTTTCTCAATTTCTTTCTTCATTGTCCTATAATTTCCCGAATACAAGTCTTTTATCTCCTTGGTTGAATTTATTCCTAGGTACCTTATTTTTTGTTTCCATTTTTCTCTTTCTGATAGTTCATTATTGGTGTATAAAAATGCCATTGATTTCTGGATATTAATTCTGTATCCTGCTACATAGCACACCATGACACTCAATAGATTCATCCATCTATGCATTCAAAAGTGGAGGGATTCCAACTTAAGAGAGGGTATGGAATCAAAAGAATTGCAATGGCAGCAGTGGCACTTGAGGCAACATGACCTATCTAGCAGAGGATGTGGAAAGTGAAAAGGGTGAGTAAAAGAATGCCCAGCTGCATAGTTTGTAGCTAGAGGTCCTCTTGTTCTCCAGCAACACCTAGATTTCTGAAGAGAGACCTCTATGATGGGGCAGAAGGGAGAATGCTGACAAAGACAACTAAAGGAATCTTTTTCCTGCTGTCTGCTCCAGGATTCCAGCAAGAGGTCTGCCCATAGACCTAGGGACTCTTCCACTTGAGAATGGATCTCCCACAGCAGAAACTGTACATGTCAGGAGAGAGTAGAAGAACATGTTCAATGTATATTGAATGTTCACTCTCACCACTCCTATTCTATATAGTACTGAAAGTCCTAGATAGAGCAATTAGGAAAAACAAGAAATAAGAGACATCCAAATCAGAAAGAAATAAGTAATATAGTCTGTATTTGCTGATGATATTTGTTTTATATAAATGTCCCAGAAACAAAGAAAAAACACTGTTGAAGCTAATTGATGATTTTAATAAAGTTATAGAATACAAAATCAAGATACAGAAGTTATTGCATTTATTTAAACTAATGATGACACATATAACAAAGAAATAAAGAAAGCTACCTCATTCACAATAGCATCAAAAACAATAAAATACCTAGGAATGAACTTAACCAAGGAAATGAAAAGTCTGCATAATGAGAGCTATGAGACTTTGCTGAAAGAAATAAGAAAATATACAAACAAATAGAAAAGCATCTCATGTTCATAGATTAGAAATATTAATATTATTGAAATATCCATACTACCCAAAGCAATCTGAATATTCAATACAATACCCATCAAAATATAAGAGGGATTTTTAACAGAAATGGAAGAAGCAATATTAAAATTTCTGTTGAATCACAAAAGATCTAGAATAACTAAAGCAATTCTAAGAAAACTGAACAAAGCCAGAGTATCATGCATCCTGATTTTAAACTATACTACAAAGGTATAGTAATAAAACAACAAGGTACTAGCACAAAAATAAACACATAGAAAATTGGAAGAAGATAGAGACCCCTGAATTAAATCCCAGCCTATACCTTTAAATAATATTCAACAAGTGATCCAAGAACACCAATGGGGAAAGGATAGTCTCTACAACAAATTGTTCTAGGAAAACTGGAGAAACAGATGCAGGACACGAAAATGGGCCCTTATCCTACATCACTCACAAAAATTAACTCAAAATAAATCAAAGACATAACACTTAATACCATAAAAATTCTAGAAGAAACACAGGGAAGAAGCTACTTAATATTGGTTTTCGCAATGAATTTCAATGAATTTTTGGACATAATGCCCAAAACACAAACAGCAAAAGCAAAAAAAAAAAAAAAAAAAGGTGTGGTGGTGGGGGACTAAATCAAACTCAAAGATTCTGCACAGTAAAATAAGCGATTAACAACAACAACAAAAAAGACAACTCACAGGATGGTCAAACATTTTTTACAAAGCATTTATCAGATAAGTGGTTCAATTCCCCAAGCTTGAGCCCCAGTAGGGATCATGCAGGAGGCCACTGATTGAAGTTTCACTCTCATGTTGAAGGGTTTTTCTCTCTCTCCCTCTCTCTTCCCCTCTCTATAAAAATTAATAAAATATCTTTAATGAATAAACAAACAAATTGTACCACATCCACACCATGGAGTACTACTTAACAATACAAAGGAACAGATTACTGATACCATTAATGGATAGATTTCAATGTTATTGCCAAATTTTTATTCTAATATGTCAAAATTACATTACAAATTATGCCAGGTCAAAGATTAAATACTTCATGATTCCACTTATACAACACCTTCAACATTAATAAAATTATATAAATGGTGGACACACTAGTGCTTTCCATGAGAAAAGGACAGGGTCAGTGTGGCTCTAAAGATATAGCATGAGGGAATTCATTTATGGTGATGGAAAGTTCTGCCTCTTAATTGTGGTGATGGTTATGAAAATCTATATATTATAAGATTTCATAGCTACATAGACACACAGATACCCACAAATTATCACATTTAAATACTGGTGAAATCTGAGTAATGTCTCTAGTCTACTTAATGATACCCTATCAATGACGATTTTCTGGATTTGATATTGCAGTATACAGTAGTTTTGTAAGAAATTATCTGGGGGAATTATACTGGGACCTCTCTGTACAAGTTCTGCTACATCTTGTTTACCTATCATTATTTCCAAATAAAAAGTTAAATTAAGAGTATATTAAAATTCATTTTATTTGAGACCAGGTAAATAATTTAGGAGTTTATTGAAATAATTTGGGTGAGACTTTATAAGGTCCTAACAGTAAAGATGAAATCACAAAATATTATGTATTTATTAAGTAGATTTAATTGATTTAATGACTTGAGAAACTGAATAGAGACAGGAAAGATGTCATTTGTCTTCAATACACCATGTACAGGGTGGGGCAAAACTAGGTTTATAGTTGTGCATACATGAAACACAGAGTTTATTCTTGTATTATTACTTATTAATTATTGTATTATTTTCCATATGGACAGCAGTAAGCCTACTTTTGCCCCAACCTGTATTATGGTTTAGGCTAGTGGGTGGAACGGTAATGTAACAAGGCAAAAAGTAAAAAAAAAAAAAAAAAAAAAAAAAAAAAAGTACCCAAGTCTCTGGATTGTACATTAGCAATTTAAATTCACACATTTCATAATATTTAGCACAGAGTTCTGCAATAGAACTTAAATGAACCACAAAAAGTATATAGGTACACCTCCATTTTATTGTGCTTCACAGGTGTTGCATTTTTTATAGACTGAATAGAGACCCTTCACCAGCAAAAAGATTGCAAACTCATTGTGATACTCATTTTATGATGGTGGTTTAGAATAGAACCCACAACATCTCTGAGGTATGCCTGTACTGGATAATCATTGTTTGTAGAAAAAATATATTAGATATTTTAATTAAATTATCCTATATAATAAAGAGGTAATATGCAAATTGACCATCACTCCAACACACAAGATGGTCACCCCCATGTGGTCAAAGATGGCCACTCCCATGTGGACACAAGATGGCTGCCACAAGATGGCCAGAAAGGAACGGCAGTTGGGAGGGACCAGGCTTGTTAGGAAGGGCAGTTGGGGGTGACCAGGCCTGCAGGAGAGGGCCATTAGGGGGGACCAGGCCTGCAGTGGAGGGCAGTTGGGGGATACCAGGCCTGCAGAAGAGGGCAATAGGGGGGGACCAGGCCTGCAGGGGATGCAGTGGGGGGCAACCAGGCCTGTAGGGGAGGGCAGTTGGGAGGACCCAGGCCTACAGGGGAGGGTAGTTGGGGGGGAGCAGGCCTGCATGGGGAGGGCAGTTGGGAGGGACAAAGCCTTCAAGGGAGGGCAGTAGGGGGGGACCAGGCCTGCAGGGGAGGGCAGTGAAGGGCAACCAGGCCTGCAGGGGAGGGCATGTGGGGAGCAACCAGGCCTGCAGGGGTGGGCAGTTGGGGGGACCCAGGCCTGCAGGAGAGGGCAGTTGGGGGACCCAGGCCTATAGGAGAGGGGAGTTGGAGGGGACCAGGCCCACATGGGGAGGGCAGTTGGGGACCAGGCCTGCAGGGGAGGGCAGTTCATGGGACCCAAGCCTACAGGGGAGGGCAGTTGGGGGTGACCAGGCCAGCAGGGGAGGGCAGTTAGGGGCAATCGGTCTGGCAGGGTAGCAGTTAGGCATTGATCAGGCTGGCAGGGGAGTGGTTAGGGGATGATCAGGCTGGCAGGCAGAAGCGGTTAGGGGCAATCAGGAAGGCAGGCAGGCGAGTGGTTGGGAGCCAGCAGTCCTGGATTGTGAGAAGGATGTCTGACTGCCCGTTTAGGCCCAATCCCACCCGGCAGTCAGACATCCCTTGAGGGGTCCCAGATTGGAGATGGTGCAGGCTGGGCTGACGGACACCCTTCCCCCCATGCATGAATTTCATGCACTGGGCCTCTAGTTTATACATTAAATAGGAAAAATGAGCTTCACTAAACTTTATTATATGAATTGATACAGTAATCCTTACTCCATCTTTGTGTGAGGTATACTTATACTAAGAAAACTGAGGGGAGAGTGAGAGCTTCACAATGCAGAATCATTAATAGCTACATCCTGATTTTTTTTGTTCATTTTCATCATGCTGTTGACTATTTCCATGTAATTCCCTAATTTTGTCTTAACTCATCCTTGCAAAATGAACCTTTAAAAAGATAGATTAAAGATATCTCAAAGATGTAAACTAGTCACATAAATAAGAGCCAATTTAATTACTATATTAATAATAATAATGAATAACATAAAGTGATGAACAAAAACAAATCCAGAGACAGAGAAACATTGATCAGACTGTCAAACCTCAGAGGGAAGGTAGGGGAGGGTGGCGGTAAGGGGGAGAGATCAACCAAAGGACTTATATGCATGCATATAAGCATAACCAATGGACACAGACACCAGGGGGGTGAGGGCATGAGTGGGGGGGGTAATGATAGAATGAGGACACATAAGTAATACCTTAATCAATAAAGAAATTTAAAAAATAATAAATAGAAATCATGTTACAATGTTTAATTTTCATCACATTCTTTATCCTTTTTATGTGTGTATATTGGTGTGTATACTATTTATAATAGTGTAGTATTACTTACAAATAAATACACATATATTGGAAGTGCATGCTAAGTTTCTTTCTATTGAAAGGTGTGAATATTTTAAAAATTTAGAGATCACTGCTTTGACATATTTTCAAGGTCTAAATTTGTGAAAATTAAATAATACAGAATAATACAAAGAATATTTTGGCTATATGAATTAAAATAATTAAATACCTCAAATAATCTTAACCCAATAAAATTATATTTAAATTAGATTAAGTTTCAGCAACATTATGCACAGGTAACATTAAAATTATAATTGACTTTTCATTCTGGATTATATTCTTTAGCCATTTTTACCTTAAACAGGATTTTAATTAGTATGCTTCATTAAATTCATAATTTTGCACTCCAACAGATATAAGGCTCTTAAGCTGGAAGAGGATATTTCAGTTCCACTAGATATGTGAGTTTAAATTCCAATTAGATGTGTTGTATGTCTCATAGCACAGTTTGACAGAAGGATTTATAGAAGCTGTTATCCAAATAAAGAAAAAATCCTAAGGCCTCTCTCAATAGTAGAAAGTAATATTTTCAGTATTAAGCAAAGAGTACAAATGTACATATATCATAAGGCTAAATATTTTAAATCTATACATTAAACCATATATATAGCTTGGCCTATGTCTCACATATCCAAATAAGACCCTGCAGCCTGTATCCCAGGAGCCCTGAAGAACTGGAGGCTGTACTTTGCCCTGTGCCAGCACTCCATTAGGTGAGTCTGAGGGTCAACACAGATTTTCTGGGACAGAACAAGATGGAAACCAAGCACTATGGCTGGCTCTCCAGGCAAGTGATTGAAACTGAGAAAACCTCCATTATAAGATAGCAACCTTAGAAAACAATGAAACAGAAAAAAACAACACTTATTTTTATTTAGAAACTAGAGGCCCGGTGCACGAAATTCGTGCATGGGGGTGCAGAGGGGGTTGTCCCTCAGCCCTGTCTTGGCCTGCAAAGATACCAGCATCCCTCACCCTGGCCTCTAGCCAGAGGTTCCTCCCCTCCTTCTGCACAGCCTCTGGGAAGATGCTTGTCCTGGGGCCTCCTCAGGGCCCTGGCCCACGACGCCCTGCAGTTCGGGTACTCGGGGACTTGGGCTTTCAGGTCTGGCTTCCTCACCTGGCATGGTGAGCATCAGCTGCCATGGGAGCCTTGCCTTAGGAGTCACCCCCCTTGGACCATACTACTTGCGAGTGTGTGTGGGGGGATGGCCTCGGTGGCAGTGATTTGATGTCTGTAGCATGCCCGCTGACACCCACCACCACAGTGCCACACTGGTCCCGTCTGGACTGCTGGCAGGGGGCTTCCAGTCTGCGACTGGGGCTGATGGGCTGCGACTGGGGGCTGCAGGTGGAGGACCCCGGCAACCATAGGGCTGTCAGCATCAGGAACTGGAAAGATCCATTTTTCTGGTTCCTCCCCTGCCGCGCGGATGCTGAGCTCTGGGCCCCACAGGCCCGTTCAACCCCGCCGCACGGCGAACGGGGCGGGGGCGTGTGCGCACGGTGCCGGGGGGCCCTTTAAGTCCCGCCGCATGGCCAGCCAGGGTGGGGGCGTGTGCGCGTGGCCCCGGAGGCCCGTTTACTCCCGCCGCATGGCCCGCTGGGCCACAGCACAGCCCTGGCACAGACGCTGAGCTTGCGCCGCCACTGGCGACGCAAGCTCAGTGTCCTGCCGGCCCCATTTGGTCCCTGCTCAGCAGCGCGGCGGCCGATCACAAGTCCCCACCTACTGCTCCTCTCACCAGCTTAATCGGCTACCCCGGCCACCCCAAGTCCTGCCCCCGTGTGCCTCCCGGCCCAATCGCGGGCATAGTGGAGGTACGGTCAACTTGCATATTACCATTTTATTATGTAGGATTTCAATGCAGAACTCTGAGGCAATTGAGATAAAACTAATTCCGCAACAGTGAAGACTACATTAATGACTGTCTCTGATATACAAAACAACCTGCTCAGGACTATACATTTGTTTCAGTATAAAAGATCAATATGTAGTATAAAATGTTATATTATAGTCTTAAATACATTGTTTAGAAGTAAGATTATAGCATCTGTGAGAAATATGTTTCTGGAAATAAAATGACAGTTTTATTTGGGATGTGTTAGTGATTTTTAAAATAGATCTCAGCCAAATTTTTGGAATGTACACTTTAAAGTCTTATGAAAATAAATATAAGAAAAAGTGAACAAAGCATGAGATTAATCAAATATACATGGAAAATAACATATCTCCTAAATATGAAGTCATTATCAATTATAACTTTGAGAGATAGAAGAAAAGGTATTATAGTCCCCAATTATTTTCTTCCATTTTGTAGAATGATTGTTCTTGATTTATACACTTTGATATTCATAACTAGAAATTCAAGATATTGCCTATAGCAAGTAATGAACAATGGCAACAATAGACCCCAAAATGCATTGCGGTTTATTTGTATTTAATGGCATTTGGGGAAAAAGTCACCAAGATGAAGTAACATTTAAATCATTTTCCTCCTAACCAGTCACTGAAAAACAAGTCAATATTAAAGTAGAAAGAGATAGCATTTATGTTTTCCCAGAGTGAAAAATTTCTTATTGTCTCGTACATTTTTCTTCCCCTAACTCATACTCTCTCAGCCATTTTTCTTTGATTTATTTATTACATAATATGGTGTTTTTAGGAATATATGTTTGGATGGGAAAATAGTAAACATTTTCTAATTGTTGAACTCTAATATATAGTAGTGGAGATGGGATAAAGGAGTACAAAAGCTGATTGAAAACTTTGATTTTATAAATTTATTTTGGTGCTTTAAACATATATTCTGCCTGTGAAATTTAGAAATCTCATTGATCTAATTTATAGTTTTGGTATGTATGCAATAAAATCTGGAAACCCAAAAATCAGATATCAATAACTATGTTTTAAAGCACTGCTTAAACATTAAACTCCCCTTAATCAGAAAAATGTTTAGAAATGCTAGTCCTTTTGAACGTTATCTTCCAAAGTCAGCTGTCCTTTAAAATAATTTTTTGAGTTATTACTGTTAGGGATGAGACCAGATTAACAAGGAAACAATTTCATTGCTTTACTTTCCATTCCTGACTTGCAAACATAGTGATATCCCAACAAATAGGAAAAGCTCAGATCAATCTTCATTTTGGCCTTGAGAACACACTTAAAAGAATAGATATAAGTGAATTTAAGGGACCCTAACATCGAGAAAAATATTGAAGTAATTGTAAACTTTTAATTAAAGGCAAACTAAATAATATATTATAAAATGATGAAATTATTCTTATACTTTTGAAACAGGCTACTTATGCTAAGGTACTTACCAATTTAAAATACCCATTATCTGAAATGTTAACATTCCTTACTACAGTAGGAAATTTTTTAAATGGTTAGACATACAAAAAGAGATCTGACCATAAATTACTTTTTATCATTTTTTTTATTCTTTAAAGTATTACAAATAGTAGTACATATGTCTCTTTTTTCCCCCCATTGACCTCCCCCGGCCTCCCCTACCCCCTGGCACGTACCCTCACCCCCCCTCCACCAGTGTCTTGCATCCATTGGTTATGCTTATATGCATGCATACAAGTCCTTTGGTTGATCTCTTACTTCCCCCTGCCCCAGCCTTCCTGCTGTAATTTGACAGTCTGTTCGATGTTTCTCTGCCTCTGTATCTATCTTTTTGTTCATCAGGTTATGATGTTCTTTATTATCCATAAATGAGTGAGATCATGTGGTATTTTTCTTTCACTGACTGGCTTATTTCACTTAGCATAATGCTCTCCAGTTCCATCCATGCTGCTGCAAATGGTAAGAATTCCTTCTTTTTTATAGCAGTGTAGTATTCCATTGTGTAGATGTACCATAGTTTTCTAATCCACTCATCTGCTGATGGGCAATTACTTTTTATCTTTACAAAAGAAATAGTCTTTGAGTATTATATTAGTATCCACCTCCCCTACTCATACCACAGAAGATACATTTTGTTTTAGAAAACAAGCAAAATCACCAAGAAAATTAGTTTTCATTCCCATATAAGTAATATATGATCAATCAATATAAAATTTTCCCCCAGAAAACAAAATAAAATTTCAATTCTCCTCACACTTCTTTGTTCAAATTTATCTATTAGGTTATTTTCAAATTAAAGCTGATAGAAAAATTAATACCCAAATGCTATAGTTACTGCTATAACATGAACATATGAGAAACTTTGTTAAATCCTAGATGTTAGAGTGCAAATAGCACTTCACCTACTCTATTTCATTCACAATAATAAACACTTGTGTACTAGTAATTTTTCTCCTCATCTATATTACATAAAAATAAATAATTATAAACTAAGGAAATTAATACTAAGTTTGATTCTGTGTAGAAGGAAAGCAGATCGACATCAGTTTGCATTCTGTGGTAGTGACTAATGGTATACAATAGGTGGAAATAACCCTTCAGCTTCCACTTATCGTAATTTACCCACTTATGGCCCCAAATATTTTGTATGTGGATTCTGCACTTTTACAATTTCAAATCAAAGCCTCCCTTGACATGATATAGGGTCAAAACCTATCAGGAAATGGATAGTTCTGGAGAGCCTGATTTCATTACATTATAACCCCTCCTCCCCCCCCCCCCCACACACACACAACTCTATTATTTCTGTCTCTCCTTTGGAACAAGCAAGGCTCAGTGATACAGATATGCATAGTAGAAGATTTTATAGCTGAAGTAATCTCCTGATTGGCAGTTGAGTACCAGCACAGCTCCAAGATATAACAAATTATTTTTTGGAAATAGTTGGCAAACGCCAGTTCCATGATGTGGGAAATGGATTAATATAGAAGAGCTTATAGGCCAAAAGTGTGTGGTGAAAAGATGAAGAGCAATGATTCTCACTTAAATTTAATAATTTATACCCAAGTGCTGGCTTAAATGTTAATGTTATCTTTAACATTTTTTGTGTCCTGTTTTCAATACCATTATTGCCTCATTTACTCCTAAATCCAATTGTAAGCACCTAATATCTCATACTACCTCCAAACCAACCTAGTACCTTAATTTGATAGAATTCGATGGGCTTATTATGCCAATGGAAGCTAATGTCTAATGCCAGTGGTTGAGAATATTTGCATTATACAGTTGGTCCTCTTCACTTTAATTTTAGGATATCCAGATTATATCTTGAGTCAATAAGAAAGCTATTTCAATAGACTTCCTTTACACATATAGCTAGTTCAGGTCATAAATAACATTTTCTTCCTAGATATTATTTAAAATCATCATATTTTGAAGACATATTTTTAGTTTTTAAACTAATGTTGTAGAAGCATATTTTACATACAATAAGTACACCTATTTATAGTATATACTTCTACGAGTATTGGTATGCAGTTTTCATAATATTTTCTTATTATTCTTTAAAAATATCAGTAAGTTATCTATTTCCCATTTTAAATAATCAGATTAACTTGAATTTTATGTTTTATTAATCTTTCAGAAACCCTCTTCTGTTTACATTGTCTTTCTCCCATCTCTCTTCTATCTTGTTGATTTCCACTCTTGTTATTACTTCTTTCCCCCTACTTGCTTTTGAATTTTGGATTCAATTTGCTACTCTTTCTAGATTTGTGAAGTAAAATTTAGATAGTTGATTTTCAATATTTCTTCCAATTCTAAAAAGAACATGTAAAGCTATACATTTTTCCTCAAGTTCCATTTTCATTTCATGGGACACATTTTAATTTCTTGTGTTTTCTTTTTCATTCAGTATTCATCCGAATTACCTTATGATTTCTTCTTTGATTCATGGGTTATTTAAAAGTGTTTTTTAATTTCCAAATATCTGGTGATTATCCAGACATCTTATTATTTTTTACTTCTATTTTAATTGCACTATGATCAGAGATCATACTCTGTATTATTTACTTATTTATTTTTGTTTCAAAGAATTTTTATTTATTCATTTATTTAAATATTTAATATTCTTTTTCAACAAATACTTTTTGGCACTTCCCATGCATTTATTTATTTTTATTTTTTTAAATTTATCTTTATTGTTGAAAGTATTACAGATGTCTCCTTTTTCTCCCATTGACCCCCTCCACCTTGTATCCTCTCCCTGCCAACCCCAGGCCTTCACCACACTACTGTATTGTCTGTGTCCATGAGCTATGCATATCTTATATAATAAAAGGGTAATATGCAAATAGACCGAACGGCAGAATAATCGAACAACCAATCAAAGTGTAATATGCTAATGATATGTTAAGGCTGCTCAACTGCTTGCTATGACATACACTGACCACCAGGGGGGTCCCTCAGCCTGGCCTGCGCCCTCTTTCAATCCGGGACCCCTTAGGGGATGTTGGAGAGCCAGATTCAGTCCAATCCTGCAGACCATTCCCCTTGGAAGGGCGCCAGATGCAGGACTCATGGCCGGGGAGCGCTGCTGTGGCAGCATGAGCCTCTCCTAATCAGGATTGATTGGGTGCGAGCTCACGGCAGGCACAGTGGGGACAGGATGAGCAGGAGTGGCAGGTAGGAGCTGCAGGCAGTGTTGGACTGCGGGTTTTGGCCCAATCCCTGCAGGCTACACAGAGGGACCCCACCTGTGCACGAATTCATGCACCAGGACTCTAGTATGCATATAAATTCCCTGGTTAATCTTTCCACACCCACCCCCCTCAACCTCACGTTTCCTCTGAGATTCATACTCTGTATTATTTTAAAATTCAGTGTCACTTATTTTATGTCCCAGCACATTGTAAATTTTGGGGAATATTCCTTATGCACTTAAAAATCATTTATTCTGTTGTTGGGTTTATTGTTCTATATATATCAACTCGGTCAATGGGGTTGATTGTATTGAAGTTTCCTATATCTTTAATGACTCTGTCTACTTGTTCTACCTATTACTGACAGGGTAATGCTGAAAGCCTTTAATAATGTATTTATTTATCATTCAGTCCTTTTTTGCTTACTGTGCCTTGAAACTCTGTTATATGCATACACATTTAGGATTTCATATCCTCCTTATGAATTGACCCTTTATGTCATTATAAAATACTAGAGGCCTGATGCACGAAGATTCATACAAGAATGGGCTTTCCTTCCCCTGGTTGCCAGCAGCACCTTCGCTCTGGCCGGAGTTGCCTTTCCACCTTCCCACGCTGCCCAGAGGCCTGGAGTGGCTGGGGGCAGGGTGGAACGTCTGCAACGTCGCCATGGTGACGATTCAAGGGTCCCGCCCCGCCCCAGCCTCTGGGCACCTATGTATGCAAATTAACCTGCCATCTTTGTTGGGTTAATTTGCATACTCACTCCTGATTGGCTGGTGGGCATCGCGAAGGTACGGTCAATTAGTATGTTACTCTTTTATTAGGTAGATGACCCTTTATCTCTGGTATTATCACTTGCCCTAAACTTTACTTAGCTTTATATTAAAATAGCAACACCAGCTCTTACGATTAGTGTTTAAATGTTATCTTTATTTCTGTCTTTTTAATTTGAACTTATTTGTGAATTCATATTTAAGTGCATTGTTTGTAGACAATATGTTAGTCTTGCTTTTATACCCAGTCAACAACTCTACTTTTTAATCACATTTAATATAATTATCGATATGTATTTGTCAGTTATCTATATTTGTTTTGTACTTCTGTCTTTTATTTGTTTAATTTTTCATCTTTTTCTGCCCTGTTTTAGATCAATTGAGTATTTTCAATTAATTAATTTTTCTGGAAAGGATTAACCCAGTAGGCCTGAGTTGCTTAAATCTTGCATATTCTCAGATGAGCCTGTTTACATGCTTGGTCACTGTCAAGTTCCTAAGAGCTGAGGTCTTGCCAAAACCGGTTTGGCTCAGTGGATAGAGCGTCGGCCTGCGGACTGAAAGGTCCCAGGTTTGATTCCGGTCAAGGGCATGTACCTTGGTTGCAGGCACATCCCCAGTAGGGGTTGTGCAAGAGGCAACTGATCGATGTTTCTCTATCATCGATGTTTCTAACTCTCTATCCCTCTCTCTTCCTCTCTGTAAAAAATCAATAAAATATATTTAAAAAAAAAAAAAAGAGCTGAGGTCTTTGAATGTTCCCTATACCACTAATTGATAAGGATATTTGTTATATTACAGTCTTGAACCCTGCTCTACCAGTTTGTCTAAAGTGTTTGTGCAAATAAAGTGATCTATAGTGAACACGTGCTTTCTTTTTGGGACTCTGGAGTTTCTGTAAGCAGGCTCAGTCATTAAGAGACTGTGTGCCTACTTGAGCAACCCCCACTAAAAAGCCTGGACTCAGCTCAAAAAAACTTTCTTGGCAGAAAACATTTCAAACTCATTACTGCAATGGCTTTTGAAAACTCACAGTTGGTATCCTCCAGATACTGCCTGGTGGCCTTTTTCTCCTTTATTATTCCTATTTATTTTCTTTTATTGTAATAAGTCATAGCTATGAGTATAATGACTTATGAGTTTTGTGATTTCTTTTAATGATTCACCAAACCTAAGAGTGGTATTGGAAACAACTGATACACAATTTTATCCATACTATTGGTATCCTAGCTATGCTTCCTTGTTACTTAATAGTTGCTGTAGAGTTTTCAATAGTTATCTTTAATTTATTCCATTTACCATTAAATATCATTACACTACTTCATGTGTAATATAAAAAACATATAACACAGTAATTCTACTTTTTACTTCTCATTTTTCCAAATATAACAGATCTTTATATTCTCTTATATGATGTCCAACTTTGCTCATAATGAGGCTGAGTTTTTCCATTTAATGATAATAGTACATAATGTAGATAATATTATAAAATTGGTAGTTAATACTAGATTGAATGTTGTTCTAACTTTGTTTTTTTCTCCTCATGCTATTTTTTCTATTGTTGACACTATTATGATGTCCCCCATCCCCCTCAGCCTGGACTACATCCACTTAGCCTCTGCCTCTCCTCTCCTGGCCTTTATTGCTCTGTTGTATGAGTCCATGTGCTATGTATATATGTTTTTTATTACTTATATAATTATAAATTGAAGTAATTGTCTTTAAATATTTTTAATATATTTTTATTGATTTCAGAGAGGGAGAGAGACATAGGAACATCAACGATGACAGGGAATCATTGATCTGCTGCCTTCTGCACACCCCCTACCTGGGATTGGACTGGCAACCGCGGGCATGTGCCCTTGACTGGAATCGAACCCGGGACCCTTCAGTTCACAGGTTGGTGCTCTATCCACTAAGTCAAACCAGCTAGGGTTGAAGTAATTTTCAAAACATTACATGGAATCATTAAGCTAAGTCTGTATCTTAAATTATTTAACCATGAATTATCACTTAGTAATAGATCGTGTTCATTTTAACATAATATACATCTATGCATTAAATATACTATCCATCACATATAAAACTACTTTTTTGGCAATAAGTACTGTCAAAAGAGAGAGTAATGTATTTTATAAGAAAATCTTCAAAAATTAAATTGAATAATGAAGATAATTTGGGAAAATGTGCATGAGATATCTATATTCTGATGAAATAGATTTCTGATATACTGAAGTGAAATACCAGGTACATTCAAGTCTGTAATATTCTTATAAAAAAATTTAGAATTTGGGGCATTTTCAACTAATTATGGTAAAATAACTTTCTGATGATTTTGTAACATCTATTTTGTCAGTCTCAACTGCTATAGAGTGAAAACTTGGAATGTTTGAAATTAAATTTCCAGAATGGTACAAATAAGGCTTCTGCAATAATTATATTGGCATTTACATGAACCATTGAATAACACACTTGGATTACTCAATAATATTTTATTTAAACAATTTGAGTTATAAAAAAAAGTTCAAAATCTGACTTTATTAAGTGGTGGGTAATTAAACATTTAGGCACACATATGTTTATGGAAAACAAATATAGCTTTTCTCCTTTTTCATTACCAATTCCACTCTAATGGGAAAGGCACTTAAACATATGAAATATATTTTATGCTGAAAATTAATGTGTATTAAACTTTCCATTAAGACAGATATATTTTCTTGAGCCAAAGAGGGTGAGGAATATTTAAAGTTACTGAAAACTCTATTAAACATAAGTCTGGCTGTGATTTGGTGTCTCTGGGCCAATAGTCATTCAAATCCAAGTTAAAGGCTGAATTAAAGATGAACAACTTGAGATAAAACTAGCAATTCTTTCTTTTCAGTTAATTGGTTAAATGCTATAATTGCCAACTATAATAAGGAAATATCAATTTCAAAAGATTATATTGTAGGTGTCTAAATAAAGAAGGGACAGATGATAAATTCCTTAAATTCTGAATTTCAGGGAATCTTGCCAGCAAGAATACATTTTGGGGACTTGGCAGTGAATATCTAGATTAGCTCCTAACTAGAATATCACTTAAGAGAAGCAGATGCTTTTTGATTCTCTTGGTGATAGGTATTTTCACTTTCTTTGTTTATAGCTTGGGAAGTAATGTAGAGCCAGTAAAATTCACATTAAAGCTAGGAGAAACTATATCAAGATATTTTTGAAGAACTAAGAGGCAAAAAAAAGGTCCCAATTGAATTGATGAGAAACTGATGAAGGAAATACGCTGAGTTAAAATGTTAATTTGACACAATTCTAAGCAAACAGGTAGTGCACAAGGTGATACATTGCTTTTGCTAAACTAAGTGTTCTAATATCTGGTGGGACATAGCCTGAGATAATTTCAGCATCTATAAAGTTTTCAATGTCAGGGATTGGGCTGTTCATTTCTTGTATTCATCCATAATCATACAGAATCAGTAATTGCTATTGGCAGGCTGACAGTAGGAATGCTCATGATATTCTTGTATGTTTACTATCACATTAGATTATTTGAAATATTCCAATACCTCTATGATTTGAAAAGAGAGAGGAAGAAATAAAAAGAGGCTTGCCACTCAAAGAAGCCTATCTGAAATAGGTTAATAATATGTTGCTTTTCAGGCTATAACTCTTATTCTCATTTAGTATTTTAATTAATTGAGTGTATGTTAATATTGAGGAAATATAAAATCCAACTCAACCCTATAATTTAAATTTTTATGGTAGTCAAGTCCATGGTATTTCTTTATGAGATCACTGGCCATATTTTATGTATTAATAAATAAATATATGTGGTCACATAAATCAATCACCTAGATATATCGAGTACAAACTCTGTGATGAATATAGTGATTAATGGAAAGAAGCCCTTATGAAATCTAAAATGTAGTTGGAATACAAAAACTAAATTATATGACATGATTAGAGAACAAGGAATTACAAAACTTTGTGGTATTGAGAATTATTAACTCTGTAAGATTCAATATTTTACATCCTTGGTTAAATTTATTCTTATATTTTATTCTTTCTGAAGTAATTTAGAAAAAAGAGAGAGGACCCAAATAAATAAAATCAGAAGTGAAAGAGGAGAAGTAACAATTGACACCAAAGAAATACAAAGGATTGTAAGAAAATATTACCAAAAACTATATGCCAACAAATTTGGACATTCTGGATGAAATGGATAAATTCCTGAAAATATACAATCTGCCAAAACTGAATCAGAAAGAATCAGAGAATCTGAGTAGACATATTTCAACTAGTGAAACTGAAGCAGTAATTTAAAAACTGCCAACAAACAAAAGCCCTGGACCAGATGGCTTCACAGGTAAATTTTATCAAACATTAAAAGAAGAATTAACACTTATCCTTCTCAAAGGATTCCAAAAAATTCAAGAGGAGGGAAGAATCCCAAGCTCAATATACTAGGCCAGCATTATCCTAATTCCAAAACCAGACACTACAAAGAATGAAAATTACAGGCCAATATCTCTGTTGAACACAGATGCTAAAATCCTCAACAAAATATTATGTTAGGAAATCGGATCCATCAATACATCAAAAAGATCATACACCATGACCAAGTGGTATTTATTCTGTGGATGCAAGATTGGTACAATATTCAGAAATCAATAAATGTGATATATTACCTAAACAAAATGAAAGATTAAAGTCACATGATCATATCAATTGATGCAGAAAAAGCATTCAATTAAATCCAGCACCAATTTATGATAAAAATTCTCAGCATAGTGGGAATAAAGGGAATATATCTCAACATAATAAAGGCTATATATGACAAATCTAGTCCTTTTAATAAAGTGTTGTTTGACTACAGAACCTTTTTGGTGAGGAAGTGAACTTGCCATTAGGCTATGTGAGGCCCTCCTGATTTACCCCAGATATTGTGGCAGCACACTATATTGAGCCTTCATTTTAGGCCTTGCACCACATTTATTCTCAGTTTAAATGAAGAATTGTCTTTATTACTTTAGATCTCTCCAACCTAATAACTGTTAGGATAGCCAAAGGCCAAAAGGGGTGAAGAATTATAAATTTATTAGGTCATCTGGAAAACCAGATGGGCTGAGCCCCAAAATGGCGCCAGCACCCAGGGACAGGGAGTCAGAGATTTTAAAGGACTCTAGATGGGCTTTTTCTGGGCGGAGAATTCTCTGAGTGGGGTCCTGAGGGGAAAGATAAGGGTCTTAGCAAGTGGAATGTGGTCTTAGCAAGTGCTAAGCAAAAGGGAAGTGGTCTAAAAGTCATTTCCCAGGGAAGGAGGTGTCCATTCAATTATTCAATCAGACCTAACAACAACAAGATCATTCTATAGTAATTTTTGATATTAAAATAGGTTTATGGCTATTCACTGATTTGGGAGAACAAGGTTTGCATACATTTACTTTCCATGCGTGTTTCTATAACTAAGTCAAAGCAGAGGAAAAATGATGTTTGCTTCACCCTGTTTAATCCTTATTATTTTATGGGTCTCACCAGAAGTAGTACGTGACTTAGAACCTTGTAGGCCTGTGTTGCCACACTAACTTCCTGCTGAATCAGCTTCTATCAGGATAATTCACTCATATCAAAAAGATTAGGCTGGGTGGAAGTTAACACAGTTTATTTTTAGTTCAGATCTACTTTTTATCAAGCTTTGTAACACTGAACAAGAAATTTAACTAGTGTGGACCTCAGAAAAACTTTGAATAATTCCTATTAAGGTTATTTTAAAGATTTAGCCAGGACCTACCTGGAATTGCTCACTAAATGTTAGTCCTCTTTAATCATACTCTTTCAACATTATTTAGGAGATTTTGTATGGCATCAAACTTCTGAAATATATCATCTGCTTTCCCATTAGCAAAATACATATGGCCCTATACCAATATGTTGTGTAATGAGGGTTGTTTCCCCCTAACTTACCATTCCAGAATTGATTGCTCACCAGCTATTAAATGCAGCATATATTCCCAAGCCCTCTGCCATAATATAAGGGAACAAAAATGTGGTTCAAATGCAAGCAAAGCTGTAACCATTTCTTCTGATTTCTAAAGGTATAATTAAATGTTTCATGACCCCAATGGGACATATCAATCTTTAAAACATTCCTTCTAACGATTCTATTCTACCACACGAGGTTTTACTTCAGACTTACTTAATATGGCTGTGTTTAGACCTATTCTTTGACTTTAGGAGATGCTAAAAGTCAAACTTCAAGATTTTATTTGGGATAAAATTGTTCCTGATTAAAGCTAAGTTTTTTATTATCATACATTATCAAGGATACATTTTTAAAATAAGATTGTCAGCAGTAATCAGGACTTTAATGAAAAAGAGGAATGAGACGTTTCTACAAGGTTTATATACATTCATTGCCAATGCGGGTCTTTTTCGAAAACTTGCTGCTATATAGATATAGTTGGAAAAGTAGACTGGAGAATTTTCACTTAAACAAAACTCAAAATATGATACAAATTAAATAGACATCTTAATGAAATAATGTGTTACTTTAAAAAGTAAGTATACAAGTCTTGAATGCTTCATGCAGTTTATATATAATGCTGAAAAACTTATCTAGATTATTGCTGTATCATCTTTACCACAATGTTACTTATGAAAAACTATTATTGCCTTTTGTAGTAATGGTCCAAAGCAGTATTGTAACTGGGTGATACTATAGCAATTCCCACTTTCACAGACCATTACTATATAATTGAGTCAACTGTATTACTAACAAAGTGTGACTGGCCTGAGTGAGAGCTAAACATTCAGGTCATGATTCTACTAACTGCTTATACTTGTTGGTTTCAAGATCCCATTTTAAAAATATATGAGGAAACATTACATCATCTGATGTTTTTTCTTCAGGAATTATGTAAATATTATCAATGAGCCATTAAAAATAATATATTAATGTTCATTTTTATTAGTGCCACAAAACCTGTGCATTATCAAAATGTGCATACGTGTGTCATTTGAATTATATTTTCAGATAGAAAAAGTTTAAACATATTATCTTATGAAAATTTTTTCTCAGATTGTAGAAGAGCCAGTAAGTTCCAAATCTGCTGGTTTCAAATCTATTAAAGAATTTTCAAATCAGTGATAATTCCAAAGAAACCATGTTATAGCATTTCTGATCAGAGCCATAATGCCCAACATCCTTAACTTTTAATTTTGTTTACGAAATTGTTCAATCTTAAGAAATTACAAAAGATAATATAATAAACACCTATATATCTGCAATTACTTTAAAATAGGTGGTAACATTTTTCATATTTGTTTCAGATTTCTTTGTGTTTTAAAGAAATAAACCATCACAGCTATATCTCTAGTCCCATATCTTCATTTCTTCCACTTCCTTTATTCCACAACTATTTATTTTAAATTTGCTGTATATCATTTAAATGAATGCATGTGTATGTGTGCATGTATTTCTGTATGTATTCTTTACACTCTCACTATAGGTGTGTGTGTGTGTGTATGTGTGTGTGTGTGATATGAGACACCATATTTCATTATTTTAAATGGAAAATATTTTCCCAACTAATTAAAAATGCAAACAATTTTCCTAGCCATCATTAAAACACTTTTAAATGCCTATGTAACAACTCAGCAAGAATTTCTACATAATGTAAAACATTCACAACACAAATTACCTAATAATTTAATGCTTATCCAACTTTTTAGTGAGTTTCAACAATAATATGGAGTATCAAATGAAAATCAAGTAGTCCTTTCACAGTACAACAAATACCATATATATTAAAATGCTAAAGGTAGTTTCTAAATTATAAGTATTTGTAATGACCACAAACTCTCCTAGTTTTCCCCTCCAGACTCACCACAACCTCTTAGTCTTCTTTCCTTGCACCTCCTTCTGTTTCTTCCTTCTTAACTTTATCTATCTACACCAGAGGTTCTCAACCTGTGGGTCGTGACCCCTTTAGGGGTTGAATGACCCTTTCACAGGGGTCGCCTAAGACATCCTGCAAATCAGATATTTACATTATGATATAACAGTAGCAAAATTACAGTTATGAAATAGCAATGAAAATAATTTTATGGTTGGTGGTCATCACAAAATGAACTGTATTAAAGGGCCGCGGCATTAGGAAGGCTGAGAACCACTGTTCTACACTAATAAAAGAGAAACATGCAAATTGACCATACCTCCGCTATGCCCACAAGCCACGCCCACCAGCCAACCAGGAGTGAGTATGCAAATTAACCCAACCAAGATGGTGGAGGCCACGTAGCTGGAGAGCAGGAGGCTTGGGTTGCCCCTGGCGATAGAGAAAGCCAAGCTTCCTGCCCAGCCTGGCCAGCCCTGGCCTCCGCTCAAGGTTACAAAGTTTCAATTATAGAAGAAAAATAAATCCCAGATACCAGGGCCTCTGCTTGGGTCACTGGGGGGGCATGGCCAGCATGCAAACCACCACAGGCCCCTCGCCCAGGCCACCCCACACCCCAAGGGAACCCCCACCCTGATCAGGGAAACCCTTTAGGGCAAACCAGCTGGCCCCCACCCGTGCACCAGGCCTCTATCCTATCTAATAAAAGAGTAATATGCAAATTGACCATCAGTCCAACACACAAGATGGCTGCCCCCATGTGGTCAAAGATGGCTGCCCCCATGTGGACACAAGATGGCCACAACAAGATGGCCAGCACGAGAGGGCAGTTGGGAGGGACCAGGCCTGCAAGGGAGGGCAGTTGGGGGTGATCAAGCCTGCAGGAGAGGAAGTTAGGGGTGACCAGGCCGGCAGAGGAGGGAAGTTGGGGGTGACCGGGCCTGCAGGGAAGGGCATTTGGGGGGGAACCAGGCCTGCAGGGGAAAGCAGTGGGGGGGATCACACCTGCAGGGGAGGGCAGTTAGGGGTGACCAGGCCTGCAGGGGAGGGCAGTTAGGGGCAATCAGGCTGGCAGGGGAGCAGTTAGGCATCAATTAAGCTGGCAGGGGAGTGGTTAGGAAGTGATCAGGCTGGCAGGCAGAAGTGGTTAGGGGCAATCAGGAAGGCAGGCAGGTGAGCAGTTGGGAGCCAGCAGTCCTGGATTGTGAGAGGGATGTCCGACTGCCCATTTAGGCCCAATCTTATTGGGATCGGGCCTAAATGGGCAGTCCGACATCCCTTGATTGGTCCCAGATTGGAGAGGGTGCAGGCTGGGCTGAGGGACACCCCTCTGTGCACGAATTTCATGCACTGGGCCTCTAGTATATATATAAAAAGCCAGCAACCAGAATGCCAGAATGACCAGAGCAACCGGTCACTATGATGCCCACTGTGGCGGTCAACCAGCCTGATCGGAGGCGGGCCAACCGTCCAACCTCTGTGTCCCCTCCCCACTGCTTGCCTGGCCCAATCAGCTCCCATTGGGACAGGCTGGCTGGACCCCACCTGTGCATGAATTTGTGCACCAGGCCCCTAGTGTTTACATAAAGGTTTTCCTTTCACCTGTTGTATTTGTTCTCTATAAACTTGCAAAGTGATTGTAAAACTTCCATAACTAAATATTATCAGTAAGGCAGAAACTCCAAAATTGTTACCTTCATCATACAGCTCCCCTCTTAACTATAAATATCCAAATACCTATTTGATATCTCTATTTTATGTGTAATAGGCATCTTAAATTTAGGTGTCTAAAAAGGAAATCTTAATTTACTACTCAATTTGTGTTGCTTCAGTCATTCCCATTTTAATAAATTGTACCAAACTTCCAAGCCATTGCTCATATAAAAATTCCTAGCATTTATCTTTGATGTCTCCCTTTTCTTTTTACCTCACATCAATACATCAGCAGATTTTATTGATTTTAACACCAAAATAAATGTCTTTTATGTCCATTTTCCTCCCTTTCCTTTGTTACCATTTTAGGCCACACCACCATTATCTCTCAGCTGCACTACTGAAATAATCTCTTTATTAATATCATTTATTATTGATTCCTTCTTATTTCCCTACATTCTATTTTTCACACAATGAGCAAAGTGAGCTTTTATTTATTTATTTATTTCAATCCTTACTCGATAATATTTTTTCCTTTTTTTTTGTGGAAGGGAAGGAGGTTGAGAGAGAAATATAAGAGAGACACATTGATTAGTTGCCTCCTGCACATGCCACAACCAGGGCTGGGGATCGAAACTGCAATCCAGGTATGTGCCCATCCCATGACCAGGACATTCCAACCACTGAGGAACACCAACCAGGGAGGACAAAGTGAACTTTTAAAAACTTTAAACAATATCTCTTATGTTGCTCCTTCAATATTCTGACATTTCAGTTCCTCAAATTCTTCTTCATCAATGACCTCATATTCTACCCTACCTCAGTCACTCCCACAAATTCAATTTCAAGTATCTCTATGTCTTACCAACACCTTCTATCTCTTCAGTTCCCTCCTTAAAGAATTACCAATTCAGCAATCCCTTCATCTCTTTAGGAATTGCATTTCACTGACCCACCCTATTTTTTTCCTCACTTTCTTCCATACTCTCTTTAAATCAAATGATCAATCACTATATTCACTTCTTTATATTATTAGTTACCTCCCAAGTTCCTCTTATTTTTAGTACTCACTTAGCTAAACTAACTCTTATAATATCCAGCTTCCTATCTACTTGGTACCTGCACCCATGTAACTGAAATTGGCTATAGAAAAACATACAGACATGTTGATTGCTCTCATTTTAAATTTGAGATCATTAAAAATCAGAGCCCAAAATGATACAAAGAACTCATATGTACTTAAACTACATATTATCTCTCTTTCTTCAATTATTTTTTCTTAAATCCCTGTTCTTTTATCTAAAACAGCAATTTTTAGCTGATGTGCCACAGAATTTTTAAAACATGCACTACCTGACTATTTAGTCAGAGACACTGCACTGACCTCTTTTCTCTTAGATTGTCTGGTGTGAATGAATCAAAAATATACTTTTTTTTGTCAGATCAGCAAAAGATATAATTTTTTGGTGTGCTGAAGAATTGTAGTAATTAGTTTATGTGTGCCATGAGATAAAAAAGGTTGAAAATTGCTAATCTAAAATACTTCTTCCTTTATCCTCATTCTCTGTGGATGACCGTATTTCTTATATCACTGAGAAAATGGAAACAAAAGAGAACTATCATAAGCTCCCAGATATAGCTAAATACTATCTATCTGTGCTATATTTCCTATTTCTTTGTGTGCCCTCTCTGTATTAAAGGCTAAAGTAAAATTTCTCCCTTGTGTACTAAATTACATCTGCTCTCAGCAACTGTAACACAAGGCGTGGAGGTGTGCTACTTGAGTCCCCTTCAAGAAAGAACCCCCAATGTTTACTGGTAAGGAGTACAGTTAACAGATAATCTCCTGCTGTTCATAATTTGAGGATTCACTTAAGCCTTTAAACCAAGCCCATGCTCTTCCTGGTAAGCCAGTGGCTGAGCAGTAGTACTGGATAATAATTGGGCAATTTTTCCCAATGCAGGAGACTCATCTATCATTCAATATTTGCTATGAAATTTCCTGATGGATTGAGCCAGACTTTTTCAGATATGTATAGCAATCTGAGACTATTCCAAGTCTCACAGCCTCCTCTTTTTGCTTTCATAAGTGTCAGATCATCATATTCTGAAGGATTTCCCTCCTAAATCCTGCTCTCCCTAAACTTTCTTAACTTTCACCGGAATTACAGCTCTACCCCAACTGCTTCTGCTCCTAAATCAATCTCAACATCTGCTACTGGAAGACCTAAATAACACACTTACTCAAAGAAATTGCCCCAATAATTCTTCATTCCATACTTACATATGTCGATTTGCACAGAAGAGTCTTGGATTATATCTGCTGTTCAGGTATAATTCTTTATATCTCCTCTTTAACCCTCACAAGTGTCCCAAGTTGGAAGATATATTATTTGGCCATCCTACAGTAACTACTTGTTTTTAAAAAAAATTTATGAAAGTATATTGGGCATACAATATTATTTTAGTTTTGGTGTACAACATAGGGATTTGATACTTTTATATCTTACAATGTGATCACCATGATAAGTATAGTTCTTAAACCTTTACTACTTGTCTTTCCTACTTACCCTCAGCCCCTTGGTTATATCATCTATTCTTATTTTTTAAATCAGGAGCACTCTTGTGTATGTCCTTATTTTCCCTGTTTACTCTATCACAACAGTTTGGTCATCGGTTCATAATAAATATCACAATTTCTAGGACTTTTATTGTTATTGCTATTGTACTTGTTTACTTGCATACTGAGTGCTTCTTCATATGAGAAGAAGTAAGTTTCATGAGGACAGGGAGTGACTTCCTATTTTGGTAGTAAGTGTATACCTAGAAGTTAGCACATTGATACCTAGTTAATGCTTTTAAACATCCTATGCCTGTTTCACTACACTACAGTAGTTTACTAAGAATGCAAGTGATTAAGAACATGGGCCTTTAGATCAGCTAGGTCTATGTTCTACCTCCAACCCTGTAACTAGCTATATGAGGTTAAAGAAGATACCTAACCATATTTTATGATAATAAATTCACTTGACAAGGCTGTGATAAATATCCTATATAATAAAAGGCTAACATGCAAATTGTCCCCAAGGGTGGGAGTTTGACATGCACTGACCACCAAGGGGCAGCGTGGAACATGGTGGGCATTGGCAGCATGGCACTGGCAGTGGGCAGCACTGGAGGTGCTACTGGCCCCATTGGGCCCCGAAGAGAGCGGGATGGCAGCGGGATGGTGTAGCAGGTGAGCGGGCAGCACCAGGACAAGGCAGGTGCGAGTGGGGGATCCAATCTCCCTGCTGGTCGTGATCTGTGGGGTGACCAGCAGGGTGATCAGTGAGTGGGTGGTGCTAGGCCAAGGCAGGTGTGAGCTGAGGGCCCTGATCACCCTGCCGATCACCCCACAGATCAGCCCTGATTGCTGACCAGGCCTAAGGACTTTACCTGTGCATGAATTTCATGCACTGGGTCTCTAATTAAGAGATATAGAAATCACCCAGAACGTACCACATAGTCTGCACAAAATTTGTTAGCTGTTATTTTTTTATTAATTGTTATTATTATCATCATTATTAACTACTTTCACAATAGAAAGGTTTTAATGCAGTCTCATTGGTAAAAAGCACAAAGGTAGAGAAAAATATATTTTCCCAAGGTCCTTCAATAAAATTAAAAAGACTTGAAAATTAAATTATATTTGGGATCATTCCATCTGTCCCTGTCTTACTTTTAGTTTATACATATATATTTTATAATAATGCTTATTATATTAAAATAATTATTCATTTATAATCATCCATACTTCTGTTGGGGTTTCTGAATTTTTACAATAGATTCTCAAAGCTTAAGAATCTCTGTTTTAGCAGCTGTGCGTCGCTGCAGGTGACCCAGGACCAAACCAGAGAGGGTCGGACCTGCATTACCACCATTTGTCCACCATCCAGAACTGAAATGTCATGGCTGACATGTACACATAAGGAACTGTTTGACATAGAAATTGGGACTCAAAAGAACTGTTGGCCCAGAAAGAAACTCACTATAGACTGATTCATTTGCCTCTCAGCATAACCATTATTGCTTGTCTCATTTTTGGTTCTTATAAGTGTATATCTAGTATCACATGAGCACACTCATCTAGGGGAAATGATGAACAACATAGACTGATGAACAAGAACAGCATCGATCAGACTGTCAGACCTCAGAGGGAAGGTAGGGGAGGGTGGGGATAAGGGAGAGAGATCAACCAAAGGACTTGTATGCATGCATATGAGCCTAACCAGTGGTCACGGACAACAGGGGGGTGGGGGCATGCGTGGGGAGGGGTTTGGGATGGGAATGGGGGGGATGAGGACAAATATGTGATACCTTAATCAATAAAGTAATTAAAAAAAAAGAATCTCTGTTTTAGTTAAAACAAGAAAATGATATAAAAATAGATTTCTCCTTCTGGAAGTATGTTTAACAGTAAAGTTGTTCATAATTTGGTGAAAACAGCAGTAGCAGTTAACATATAATATTCACTTAGTATCTGTATAGTCCATAGTTAGCCTAAAAGAAAACCTTTTCTCTCACAGTTTCTTTATCATTTGTCATCACTCAACTTGCTACAGCTGTCACATACTTATATTAATCCACTTTATCTCGTCAAGATTTATTAACACATTAAAAAGAGTCGTTCAAATTTCTGGAAACCATAATTTAGAAATTTTCATTAAATAGAAACCATTTTCACAGGTTGTATTCATTTTAACTAAAATGAAATATGATTTCTTAGCTATTAAAGTAGACACTGGAGAATGAGTATCAATGCTTTATACAGTAGGCCTCATTGAATAATATTTACTAATATTTGATATAATATTTCCCCTAGGTTTTATGCCACATAAGGGCATTCCCAAACAATCCAGACCTGGACTTTCCATTTATTTTGGTTTCTATATTTTATTTTACATTAACAGAAACATTTTTGACTTATTTATTTGAAAGGCAATTTATTTTCATTCTGGATAACTTGATTACTAACATTAGTCACAGAGAGTGGATGTCCCTAAACACTGGGGTGGTAAATATATAGTACTACTTCATTTAAAAAATTATGGTTAAAAGCTTACAAATTATTATTTTCTATTTTCTTAATCTTAAGTTCAACACCCTTCTGTTTCCAAGCACTTTTCAGAGAGGTGATAATATGTTTGATTATATTATAACTTTCGTAATATATATATACTAGTTTACTACCAGTCCTAATAATAATCTTTGATAATCTGATTGGAGTTAAGTGCTTTACAGATCTTCATAAATAACGTATTTAAAACTATTTCAGTTATATCTCTATGGAAGGAACTGTGTCTTATTCATCATCCTACTCAGTACCTAGATAAATGTGCAGTTCCCAGTGAGTGCTCAATATTTTTTCAATAAATATTTTAAAATTATATTCTGAACTACTGCTGCCAGATTTTTCTCAGAAGTAGACTTTAGCTCCATTCATATATATATATATATATATATATATATATATATATATATATATATATTATTCTCAATTGTATATATTAATGGCATGTGCTTTGAAAGGTTAATTTATATGTTTTATCAGCTCAGTTGGCAGTACTCTGTGATCAACTGACAATGTAATATATGCCCCTCCAATTTGTACTGCAGTGTACCAGGGAGAAATTATTTTTAGAATCTTATATCATTTAGTTTTAAAGTATGAATATCGGTTAAAGCAAAAATAGGTCCAGAGATATAGAAGCATGGAACAGACTGTCAAACCTCAGAGGGAAGGCGGGGGAAGGGTTGGTGGGTGGGAAGAGATCAACCAATAAACTTGTATGCATATATGCATAACCTATGGACACAGACAATAGAGTTGTGAAGGCCTGGGGTGGGGGGCAGGAGCTGGCTGGGAGAGGTCAATGAGAAAAAAAGGGGACTTTCAAAAATAAAAATTGAGAAAAAAAGAAATTATCTCAGGGGCAAAGTTATTCAATAAATTTTTAAAACTTCAAGAAAGTATTTCTAATAGCCTAAATTATTCAGTGTAAGTTTTTTTTATTCCCTCTGAGTTCACAATGGAATGGAAAAAAAAGGAAGTGACAATAACAGAATTTGTTAAGCCACTTAGTCAAGTGTATACTAATTTTGAATTTAGTTCTTTAAAGTGTCAGCTTATATTTCTGTTTTGATTATAGTATAAATTTTCACAAACAAATAAAAAATCACCTTCCAATAAACATAAAAATCTTGTATTTTTTTGTTTTAAATAATTTTACAGCTATAAAATTCATATATCAAACAATACACCTATTTAAATGTATAATTTTATTATTTTTAGTATATTCACAGAGTTGTCTACCATTACCATGATCTAACATTGGAACACTTTTTTCACTTTGTTTCCACAACTTATTCATTCTCCCTTCATCCATCCATTGGCAGTCTCTATGGATTTTTATATTCTTGGCATTTCATATTAAAGAAATATGCAGGTTTTTTTTTTCATATTTCATATTAAAGAAATATGCAGGTTTTGGTTTTTTTTTTGACTGGGCTCTTTCACTTAGTATAAAGCTTTCAAAGTTCATTTTGCAGCTTCATTCAGTACTTCAATTTTTTATGGATATACCATACTGTGTTTACCCATTTGTCAGTTGATAGACATTCATGTTGTTTCTACTTCTTTGTTATTATGAATAATTTAATTTAATTATTTCTAAGATTAGTTATAAAGAAAAATACTTCACATACTGATATCATCATCAAGACCCCAGTTCTTCAGTTTGTGTTATGTATCGCTCTAAAGCAGTGGTTCTCAACCTTTCTAATACTGCGACCCTTTAATACAGTTCCTCATGTTGTAGTGACTCCCCAACCATAAAATTATTTTCATTGCTACTTCATAACTGTAATTTTGCTACTCTTATGAATCGTAATGTAAACATCTGTGTTTTCCGATGGAGGCTTGCCTGTACCTCGGGCTGGCCCTGGGCGGCTGGGGGGCTGAGAGGACTGGGGGACTCCGGAGGCAGACGTGCGGCAAGGCCTGCCACCTGGGCAGGGCTGAGGGGACTGGGCGTTGCCATCTTGTGGCTGTGGGCGCCGCCATCTTTGAGGGCAGGGCAGTCAATTAGCATATTCCCTCCTTATTGGCTGTGGGTATCATCATCTTTGAGGGCAGGGCAGTCAATTAGCATATTGCCTCCTTATTGGCTGTGGGCATCACCATCTTTGTGATGGTGTGAGGGTAAATTAGCATATTCCCTCTTTATTAGATAGGATTATGTCTAAAAAATGTACAATTCAGGAGGGTTAAAGCTATGCTCTGGATTAAGTTTTGACTTAAGGAAGTGTTATGGTTAGTTTGATCTTCTATTCAGGCCACTAAAACTTTCTTCAGATCAGTGATAAAGCTGTTTAGCTTTTCTATCATTCATGTGTTTACTGGGGTAGCACTTTTAGTTTTCTTCAAGGACTGTTTCTTTGCATTCACAATATGGCTAAGTATTTGGAGCAAAAGGCTTAGCTTTTGGCCTATTTCAGTTTTCCACATTCCTTCATCACTAAGCTTAATTATTCCTGGCTTTTGATTTAAAATGAAAGATGTGTGGCACTTTGTAAGGTTATTAATTGGCCTATTTTAAATATTGTTGTTTCTTGGGGAATAGAGAGACCCAGGAACGAAGAAAGAGATGGAGGAACAGTTTGTGGAACACTCAGAACACATACATTTATCTATTAAGTTTGCAGTTTTATATGGGTGTGGTTTGTGGCACCTCAAAACAATTACAATAGTAACATCAAAGATCATTGATCACAGAACACTGTAATGAGTATAATAATTACAACATTAAAATATTGCAAGAATTACAATATGTGATACAGAAGCATGAAGTGAGCAAAATATTGTTGGGAAAAAATGGCGCCAATAGACTTTCTTGACACAGGGTAGGCAGAAATCTTTATTTATTAAAAAAAACCACACCCACTATATTTGCAAAGCACAATAAAGTGAAGTGCAATAAAATGAGATATATCTGTATTCAGAGACTTTTCAACAATTTTTCTATTTTATCTACACCTCTTAATCACAATTTTCTTGTAACTGATGCCTTCAAACTGAGTTTTTGAAGAATTCTGTAAAGTGAAATGGCTCACTTCTCAATATTATATAATCTTTCCAGACATTTACACACATATTTTCTTTCCTCTACTAAGTCATTTACAAATTTATCAGCTTAATCTACCATTGTATCTTCTCCTATTCTTATTCTAATCATAGGTTGTTTGGATGAATAGATGATAGATAAATAAATACAACTTATATTGTCATGTTAATAGGGTTTTTTAAAGAAGTGGAGAAAAAACACTTTTATTTTAACTGACTTACATTGAAGTTCTTACATAATATTTTAAGTAAAAAATTCTCTTAAGTGTGAGGATTCATGGAGTATTGCTCCATAATTTGTTAATAATGGCTAAAAATTAGCATGTATGAAATATTATGACAGAAGAAATTCTAAACAAGTATTTATATCCCTTCACAAAAGAGTCAAATAGAATAATATGCTCTATTTTAATTTTTGAGGAATTTGAATAGTGATGTATGTGCAACTTTAAAACTCATATTAAGTGACCTTTGCCATTTTTAATTGGAAAAAGCCAGTTTAAAAATTATTTGCAGGTATCATTTGATGGTGCCAAAATAATTTTATATAAAAACATTAATATATTAACAGTATTTACATTTGTGTTCTAAAATTTTGCAGGATTTAAAATTTTTAATTATAATTTCCTTGTTTCATTCTTTCCACAATGGATTCCCATCATTATAATTGAAATAAGACAAAGTTTTAATCTCAACACAAGTATTTTTGTTAAATTAACATCCTAGTGACACAGATGTCTCTTACTAGATTTGCCTATAGGTTTGTTTCTGAGAAAGCACTGAGGCCATACTTAAAAGTCAGTTTTCACAAAAGACAAGATAAAATAGAGAGGGACAAATTGGGTGCTAAACTACAAAAACTCAAAGAAACTTTGATACCAAAGTTATGGCCAACTAACGCTGTCTGAAGAGAGTAAAAATAGAAAGCTGTATATTAGAACATTAAAGCAGGGCTTCTAGTCAAGATGGTGAAGTAGGTATATTTGATACTCCCATTCTCCTATAACCACATAAAATTACAACTAAATTACAGAGCAACTATCATTCAGAAACACCTGAAATTCAATTGAACAGAAATCCTATAACTAAGGATATAAAGAAGAAGCCACATCAAGACTGGTAAGAGGGACAAAGATGCAGAATGTACTGGTCCCACACCCACATGTGATGGTTAAAAATTAGGAGGGATGTCCTGGCCAGTTTGGATCAGTGGATAGAGTGTCGGCCTGTGGACTGAAAGGTCCCAGGTTCAATTCCAGTCAGGGGCATGTGCCTTGGTTGTGGGCACATCCTCAGTAGTGGGTGTGCAGGAGGTGGCTGATTGATGTTTCTCTCTCATTGATGCTTCTAACTTTCTATCCATCTCCCTTCCTCTCTATAAAAAAATCATTAAAATATATTTTTTAAAAAATTTGGGAGGGATATTTTGGCTGTGGTGGTCCCCCCTGAGGAATGAGGAGGTCCCAGTCACACACCAGGCCCAGGAAGAGAAGTCCCCATAAGTTCTGAATGTGTAAACCACAGGGAATTGTGAATGAGTGAGAGACAAAGGGCTGCTGGAATCCCAGGCATTTCTCTTAAATGACCCACCCATGGACTTACTTTCTCTGAGCACTGGCACTGGGGTAGCAGCTCCAAAGGTGCCAAGGACATATAGGGAGGAACTGAATTGTCTGGCTTCAGGGCAGGGTCTGGAGGGGCAACTTTCTCAAGAGATAAGTTCTGGCAAAGGCCATTGTTTCTGTGCTGAGCCTTGGCCCCACAGAGCCCGCAGACATGCAAATGACATACCTGAGTTTCCATCAACCTGGCTAACACTGTTTTCCCTGCTCTGGTAATTCCCTAAGACCCCACCCCACCCAACTTGTGTGACCACCCAAGCAATTGCCAGTGGTTTTTCAGTACAAATGATATATTTTGGCATATGCTGCAGACTTTCTTGAAATATTTTGAGATTTCATAAACTCTAAACAAGCAGCATCTGGTCTTGGGGTGCCCCATACCTACTGTTAAGTAGCACCAGGCCCAGAACTAGAAGTAGTGGACCTCGGTTCACAGCTTGGCCTCTCCTGGATACTTTCAAGCCCAGCACAAGGAGAAGACATGAAGATCACTTTGTAGCTCATACAAGATGGCCCTGAGAAGAACACAGGTTGTGGCTGACCTTGGACTGCACCTTGTGCTCACCTGGTGGACAGCTTTAGAGTATGATGAAGCACCACCCAACCACCTCCATGAGTGACATACTAAAGAGGCAAACTCAGAGGACACCAGAGCCCTGATGAGGCAAGTTCTGCTCTGTGGGATCAGCACCTATACAGCAGGTCCTCCACTGTTGTAACCAGTTTTTAGAGATGATTAGCCTTGGTGTAAATCCGTCCTATTAATGTGCTAACAGCAATCAAGGCTCAAATACACAGGTGTGTATACAGAGCCCACATTGGGAAAACACTTGGAACACTCAGATCTGGTGACAAGGGAGGCTGTGCCACTGGGCTCTATAGGATATCTACTAGATAAGGCCAATCTATCAAGACTAGTAGATGTAACAGCTCTACCTAATACATATAAACTAACACAGGGAGACAGCCAAAATGAGGAGAAAAAACAAAACAAAACATGTCACAAATGAAAGAACAGAACACAATTCCAGAAAAAGAACTAAACAAAATGGAGATTAGCAATCTACCAGATACAGAGTTCCAAACACTGATGAACTTTGTGAAAACTTCAACAAAGAGATAGAAAATATAAAAACAGAGATATAAAACTTAAAAAAGAACCATTCAGAAATGAAGACTGCAAAAACTGAAATGAAGAATACATTACAGGGAATAAACAGTAGAGTAGATGTAGCAGAGAATCAATCAGCAATTTAGAAGATAAGGAAGCAGAAAAGATGCAATCAGAACAGCAAAAAGAAAATGAAAATTAAAAAAAGAATAGTTTAAGAAGTCTTTGGGACAACTTCAAACTTGACAACATTTGCATCATGGGGGGTCCAGAAGAGAGGGCAAGAAACTGAAAATCTTTTTGAAAAAAATAATGAAGGAAAACTTTCCTAACATGGTGAAAGAAATAGATATACAAGTCCAGGAAGTGAAGAGTCCCAAACAAAATAAACTCATGCAGGGTTACACCAAGACACAACATAATTAAAATGCCAAAGGTTAAAGACAAAAATAATATCTTAAAAGCAGCATGAGAAAAGCAGTTACTAACCTACAAAGGAGCTCCCATAAGACTGTCATCCATATTCTCAACAGAAACTTTGTAGGCCAGAAGGGATCAGCATAAAATATTCAATGTGGTGAAAAGCAAGGAACTACAGCCAAGATTACTCTACCCAGCAAAGCTATCTTTAGAATCCAAGGGCAGATAAAGAGCTTCACAGGCAGGAAAAAGCTAAAGGAGTTCATCACCACCAAACCAGTATTACAAGAAAGGTTAAAAGGTTTCTTGAAGCAAAAGCAGAAGCAGAAAGAGGAGAATGAGAATGAGAATGAGAATGAGAATGAGAATGAGAATGAGAATGAGAAGGAGAAGGAGAAGGAGAAGGAGAAGGAGAAGGAGAAGGAGAAGGAGAAGGAGAAGAAGAAGGAGAAAAGATAAAAAAGTATAAATAATAAAATGACAATAAATACATATGTATTCACAATTCCTTTAAATGTTAATAGTTTAAATGCTTTAATCAAAAGACATAGGGTGGCCCTGGATGGTTTGGCTCAGTGGATAGAGCATTGGCCTGTGGACTGAAGGGTCCCAGGTTCAATTCCAGTCAGGGGCACATGCTCAGGTTGTGGGCTCAATCCCCAGTGGAGGAGGGCTGTGTAGGAGGCAGACAATCAATGATTCTCATCACTGATGTTTCAATCTCTCTCCCTCTCTGAAATCAATAAAAATATAAAATAAATAAATAAATAAAAGACATAGGGTGGCTGAGTGGATAACAAAACAAGGCCCTTAAATATGCTATATATAAGAGATTCACTTAAGATTGAAAGACATACAGATTGAAAGTAAAGGGATGGAAAAAGATATTTCTTAAAAATGGAAATGAAAAAAACAACAACACCTGGATTAGTAATACTTATACCAGACAAAATAGGCTTTAAAACAAAGGCTAACCCTAACCGGTTTGGCTCAGTGGATAGAGCATTGGCCTGAGGACTGAAGGGTCCCAGGTTCGATTCCAGTCAAGGGCGTGTGCCTCGGTTGTGGGCACATCCCCAGTAGGGGGTGTGCAGGAGGCGGCTGATCAATGTTTCTCTCTCATTGATGTTTCTAACTCTCTATTCCTCTCCCTTCCTCTCTGTAAAAATCAATAAAATATATATTTAAAACAAAACAAAACAAAACAAAAAAAGGCTATAAGAAGAAACAAAGAAGGATCCAGAAATTCCACTTATGGGTATTTACCCAAAGCAATTCAAAACACTAAATAAAAAAAGACATATACATTCATGTGTACATTGCAGCATTATTTAAAATAGCCACGATATGGAAACAACCCAAGTACCCATCAACATATGAATGGATAAGCGAGAAGTGAGGCACATATACAATGGAATATGACTCAGCCATAAAAAAGGAATGCTATCTTGCCATCTGTAACAACATGGATGGACCTAGATGATATAGTAGTGAGTGAAACAAGTCAGAGAAAGATAAATGCCTTATGATTTCACTTATATGTGGAACATAAGAAACAAAATAGGCTGGCCGGTGTTGCTCAGTGGTTGAGTGTTGACCTATGAAGCAGGAGGTCATGGTTTGATTCCAGGTCAGGGCACATGCAGAACAGAAACAGAATCATAGACACAGAGAACATTTTGATGGTTGCTAGATGGGAGGGGGTTTGGGAAGATGGATGAAAAAGTTGAAAGGATTAAGAGTACAAGTTGGTAATTACAGAATAGTCATAGGGATATAAAGTAGAGCATAGGAAATCCTATCTAATAAAAGGGTAATATGCAAATTAATCATCACTCTGCGACAAATATGGCGGTGCCCATAGCCACAAAGATGGAAGCATGGGCCGGAGCCACCAAGCCGGTGGAGGAGGCAGGAGGCTTGGCTTCCTTTGTCGCTGGGCAACGAAGGAAGCCAAGCCTCCTGCATGCCCAGGCCAGCCACAGAAGGAGATATGCAGGGAGTGCAATGGGAAGACATGTGGAGAGTGAGTGAGGTTCCCTGTCTGGGGGTTCCAAATCTGCCATTGATTCCTTTCATCACTGATTCCCCTCCTCGAAGGTATCCTCCATGCAAAAGCTGTTTCATGCAAATATGTCATGTCCTTATGGGTGAATCCTAAACCAAATGAGTGTCACATCTGGGCAACCTAACTCCCGTTAGAAAAAGGACCTGGGAGGAGGGATTTAGGAATCACAAAGCCATTGTGACCTGCTCGGTCTCCGGAACTGCTGTCAAACACAGGCAGTCTGAGACCCTCCCAAACACCACCTGAGCTAAACCTGAGAATCAAGATATTTTCAAGGCCCAAAGTTGACGGGGGTAAGGGGGCAGGGGAGCAAAGCAAGCAGAACAGCCAACTCAACCAAAGACGCAGGAGCCTAAGATAAGGCAGTGAAATGTTCTGACCACCGATGCTCTCCCACAGATGTTGTGCCCACACCCAGCTGGGGGGAAGGGGTGTGTACATGCAGAATTTAAGGCCACTGGCAGGAGGGAAAGTCGAAGCATGCCTAAGGATTTTTTGTACATGTCCCACAGTCGAGAAGCAGAGTCAGAATCAAGAAGCAAAGTCTTACCTCAGCGCTGGGGTGTTTAAAAGTACCTAAAAATAGCAGTTTCATCTCCTGCAGCACTTCCGGTGTCAAAAGAGCTAGTGCCGCAAACCTTGGCCTATCTGGAAGCTCGGTGCTGCTGGAAGTTGCTGGACCCACCTTCTCCAGCATGGTGGATAAAGGCTGAGAGAGGAGAGGCAGATATGGTGTCTCCAATGGTCCAAATCCTGTCATTGTCTTCGTTACCTAGCCTCTGTGCCCTCCAGGACAGCCTCAGTACCAGTGCAGAGGAGGCTTTGGAGAGGGTAGTGGTGAGGAGAATGCTTCTGACTCTGGATACCCAGTGAAACTGCTGTCAAGAGACTTTCTAGGGCTGGCAGGAAAACGCAGCAATGAGGGAAGAATAATGTCTTAAAACAAAGAGGTTGGTTGTTTTTTTTTTTCTCATCAGCAAAATGTGAATATTACCTAAACCACAGACTTTGCAAGGATTAATTGAAATAAAATTCCAGAAAATGTATAACAGCCAGGCTGAAGTGAAGTGGATAGGTTGGTTGAGCGTGAGCGTGGTCCTGGACATGGAAAGGTTGCAGGTTCAATTCCAGGTCAGGGAACATACCTGGCACATACCTGGGTTTCAAGTTGGATCCCTAGTCAGGGCTCCTAAGGAAGGCAATTAAAGGTATGTTTCTTACATTGATGTTTCTCTCTCTCTATCCCTCTCCCTTCCACTCTCTCTAAAAATCAATTAGAAAAATGAATTAATGCCATATCTACAAATGTGGATAATCTAAAAAGAAAAAGAAAAAGAAGTGGGGGTGGCCCTAACCAGTTTGGCTCAGTGGATAGAGCATTGGCCTGCAGACTGAAGGGTCCCGGGTTTGATTCTGGTCAAGGGCATGTACCTTGGTTGTGGGCACATACCTAGTTGGGGGTGTACAGGAGGCAGCTGATTGATGTTTCTCTCTCATTGGTGTTTCTAACTCTCTATTCCTCTCCCTTCCTCTCCATGAAAAAAATCAATAAGATATATTTAGGAAAAAAACAGGGTAAAAGAAGTTGAATATGTACTGTATAATTTAAAGCATGTAAAATAATATAACTTTTTAAATATATTTTACTGATTATTGATTTTTTACAGAGAAGAAGGGAGAAAGATAGAGAGTTAGAAACATCGATGAGAGAGAAACATCAATCAGCTGCCTCCTGCACACCCCCTACTGGGGATATGCCTGCAACCAAGGTACATGCCCTTGACCGGAATCGAACCTGGGACCCTTCTGTCTGCAGGCCGATGCTCTATCTAATGAGCCAAAGCGGTTAGGGCATAATATAACTTTTTGGGAGCATATATGTTATCATATCTAATAAAATAGTAATATGCAAATTAACCATCACTCTGCCACACCCATAAGCCACACCCACCATCCATGCCCACCAGCCAATCAGAAGTGAGTATGAAAATTAACCCAACCTAGATGTCTGCGGCCAAGGAGAAAGCATGAGGGAGGCTTGCATTTCACTGGCGATGGAGGAAGCCAAGCTTTCTGCACACCCTGGCCGGCCCAGGCCTCCGCTTAACCTTTTGCACTCGGATGTCGAGTGTGACTTGACACGGTTAGCATTAGAATAAAGGAATCGAGAAAAAAGCAAGCAAGTGCAAAGGGTTAAGGCTACAAAATTTCAATTATAGAAGACAAATAAATCCCAATAGAAATGGCTGCCACCACAGAGCGAGCAGAAGGCTTGGCTCTGCTTCAGGCTACAAAGTTTCAATTGTAGAAGATAAATAAATCCCAGATACCAGGGCCTCTGCTTGGGTCGCCGGGGGGCATGGCTGGCCTGAAAACCACCCCAGGCCCCTCGCCGAGGCCACCCCACACCCCAAGGGAACCCCCACCCTGATCCGGGACACCCTTCAGGGCAAACCAGCTGGCCCTCACCCATGTACTAGGCCTCTATCCTATCTAATAAAAGAGTAATATGCAGATTGACCATCACTCCAACACACAAGATGGCTGCCCCCATGTGGTCAAAGATCCTGCCCCCATGTGGACACAAGATGGCCACCACAAGATGGCCAGCAGGAGAGGGCAGTTGGCAGGGACCAGGCCAGCAAGGGAGGGCAGTTGTGGGCGATCAGGCCAGCAGGTGAGGGCAGTTGGGAGGGACCAGGCTTGTAAGGGAGGGCTGTTGGCAATCAAGTCTGCAGGGGAAGGCAGTTAGGGGTGACCAGGCCAGCAGAGGAGGGAAGTTGGGGACAAACAGGCTGGCAGGGGAGCAGTTAGACATCAATCAGCCTGGCAGGGGAGTGGTTAGGGGGTGATCAGGCTGGCAGGTAGAACTGGTTAGGGGCAATCAGGGAGGCATGCAGGTGAACAGTTCAGAGCCAGCAGTCCTGGATTGTGAGAGGGATGTCTGACGGGTAGTCGGACATCCCTCGAGGGGTCCCAGATTGGAGAGGGTGCAGGCTGGGCTGAGGGACACCCCCCCCATGCACAAATTTCATGCACCGGGCCTCTAGTCTATACTAATAAAAGGGTAATATGCTAATTAGACCAGACATCTTTTGGACATCCATCTGGACATCCTTCCAGAGAAAGCCACAGTGGTGGGGGCCGAGGCATAGGCTGTTAGGGGCAATCAGGTCGGCAGGGGAAGGTATTTAGGGGTGACCAGGTTGGCAGGGGAGCAGTTAGGCATTGATCAGGCTGGCAGGGGAATGGTTAGAGGGTGATCAGGCTGGCAGGCAGGCAAGCGGTTGGGAGCCAGCAGTCCCAGATTGTGAGAGGGATGTCCGACTGCCGGTTTAGGCCTGATCCCACATTGGGCCCAAACTGGCAGTCAGACATCACCCGAGGGGTCCCAGATTGGAGAGGGTTCAGGTTGGGCCGAGGGACCCCCCCCCCGTGCATGAATTTCGTGCACCAGGCCTCTAGTATAGTAAATAACATTGTAATAACTACATATGTTGTCAGATGGTTACTAGATTTATTGTAGTGATCACTTTGTAAGTTATATAAATGTCTAATCACTGGGTATATACCTATAACTAATATAATATTGTGTATCAATTGTAATTAAAAAATAAAAAATATTTTTAAAAAGTAAATAAAGCTAGGTGAAAGCTTTAAAAGTAAAATACATTAAAATCAAAGCAGATAAAGAAGAGATGAGATGAAGTTCATATTGTCTACTCAAAAGTAACTCTTTCCCTGCCAGTGTGGCTCAGTGGTTGAGCATCGACCTATGAACCAGGAGGTCACAGTTCAATTCCCAGTCAGGGCATATGGCCGCATTGAGGGTTTGATCCCCAGTAGAGGGCATGCAGGAGGCAGCCAGTTGATGTTTCAATCTTTATCCATGTTTCTACCTCTCTATCCCTTCCTTTCTCTCTAAAATCAATAAATAGAGAACAGACCGAAAGATGTCAAAGGGGAGAAAGATTGGGGAACTGTCAGTCTGTTCTCTATCTATGAATCTGTTTCTATTTTGTTTGTTAGTTTACAGTATTTTGCTCATTAGATTCCACATATACTCAGATGCACAAAAGAAGGAAATCTTACCTTTTGTGAGAGCACAGATGGACCTGGAGAGTATTATGCTACAGTCCTGTTATGCACTGTGCTAAAGATATGGCCTTAAAGATTAGACTTTATATGGCCATATGGTGCACTTGATGTCAAATAGGACTACAGACTCTAAGACACTCACATCAAAACAAAACAATGGGAATGGCAGATCAATGAAACTCAAGAGTTATGGCCAATCTATCATTCAAGGCATTCGATATTAGAACTCCACTCTTTAATTTCTTGATATCCTTTATTTAATTTTGATATAACACAATGTAGTCGACTCTATTAAAGGACTATTTTGAATAGATGTTCTCTTGTTTAAACTCCCTTTATTATATATATATATATTTCAGAGAGGAAGGGAGAGAGAGAGGGAGATAGAAACATCAATGATGACTGAGAATCATTGATCGGTTGCCTCCTGCACAAACCACACTGGGGATTGAGCCTGCAACCCAGGCATGTGCCCTGAAGGGGAATTGAACTATGACCTTCTGGTTCATAGGTTGATGCTCAACCATTGAGCCATGCTGGCTGGGCCCTTTTTTATATTTTAGTTTTTCACAATTGTCCTTCTAAACTCATTCCTAATACAGGTTTCTTGTATTCATCTATACTTAGTTCTTTTGCTTGTGTTATCTGACTCCCACAAAACCAGCCCTCATAGACTCTGCTACCTTTCTGTTAATATTTATTAACTACTTAGTAAATATCAATTGAACAAATTTTTATCATGAAGAATATATAATGTCAGTATGAGTACCATTTCAGCTAATTTATTTTCCAGCATGTCAAACAGACTCTAGTTCAAAAATAAAAATAAATAAAAAATAAAGAGACTCTAGTTCAGTATATGCCTCATTAATCAAGTGATATTTATCTAATGCATATGTACTATTACAAATAAGTATGCATTCTAAATAGATTGATTTTATAATTCTAATTAATATTTTTAATATTATTTAAAATATAAATATGGCCACTTAAATGATTTCTTTATCCTATGAATTGTAACTTCTTAAAATAAGGTCAGAGTACCTGTTTACAGTTTAGTCAAATATTCATTTAATTTGGTCATTGTTCTTAATTTTAATTTAAATAACAGTATCAAATATTAATTGAACTTGAAGAATCCATTAAACATTTAAAACTGACTTTTTTTACTCTTTTAAAAATAGATATTTATTGATTTTAGAGAGAGAGGAAGGGGGAAAGATAGAAACATGGATTAGAGAGAGAAACATCAATCGGCTGCCTCTTGCATGCCCCTATTGGAGATCTAGCCCACAACTTGAGAATGTACCCTGACCAGCAATGGAACCAGTGACCTCTTGGTTCATGGGTCAATGCTCAACCACTGAGTCACACTGGCCAAGCAAACTGATATTTGATCTACTAAAATTGTGTTTTGAGAGCAAGGACTTTACAGAGATTTTTACACTGTTTTCTTTCTTTCTTTATTATTGTAATTAATTTATTATTTATTTTTATTTATTGTTTACAGCATTACAGATGTCCACCTCCATCCAGCCCCTGAACCACCCCAGGCCTTCCCCACCCTATTGTCTGTATCCATGGGCTATGTATATATGCATATACGTTTTTTGGTAAATCTCTTCCAGTTGCCTCTACCCCTCTCCCCTCTTGAGTTCTGTCATTCTGTTCCATGCATCCGTGCCTCTGGATCTATTTTATTTGTTAGTTTATTTTTCTCATTAGATTCCACATATAAGTGAGATCATGTGATATTTATCTTTAACTGGCTTATTTTGCTTAGGATAATAATCTCCAGGTTCATCCATGGTATTGCAAAGGGTAAGGACTACCTTTTTTACAGCCACATGGTATTCCACTCTGTAAATTTTCTTTTTAATATACTTTTATTTATTTCAGAGAGGAAGAGAGAGGGAGAGAGAGGGAAAGAGAGAGAAATAGCAACATCAATGATGAGAGAGAATCATTAATCAGCTACCTCCTGCACGCCCCCAACAGGGGATAGAGCCCACAACCCAGGCATGTGAGCTGACAGGGAATTGAACCATGACCTCCTGGTTCATAGGTTGATGCTCAACTACTGAGCAACACTGGCCAGGCCACAGCTATTAAAGTACTTTGCCAATAAAGATATATTTTAAATATCAATGAGAAATTGTATGCTGTAATGGATGGACACTGTCCAGAGTACCCATTCTCAAAAATAATAGGCACTTCTAGCATTCCAGAAACATGATCTCACAGAAACTCCAAGTTTGAAGTCTATCTTTTAATTTTGGAAAAATTCACTCTTAATTTTATGGTCACTCTCCCAAAGCAGGTAGCAATAAATTGAACCTCATGTTAACAGTCTGAGAGTTGCATTGTTACAGGGAACCATTTACCTTTTGTTCTGATATGTCCATCAGAGAACACTTTGCATTTATATTATTTACTTTTAAGAGTAGTTTCTCATACTGAGTTTAAAGGCATACATGAGACTCAACAGAAATAAGAAGTCTAGAAAAAAAACAACAACACACAACACAGTTCACTTTTTGCCTCCAAGCTGCTATGGGGAACAGTTACCCAAGCAAACACTTCCATTGATCAGGACAAAAAAACAAACACATATGTATGAAAGAGAAAATTGAAAGGTTGTGTACATATCAAAAATATACTTGCAAGTGAAATAAGAAAAGAGAGAGTGATGATACCATAAATGTCTTTGGGGATTTATAATGAAACACACAAATAAGAGGCAAGGAGAGAAATAGAATATCACTATAGTTAGGACAGTCTGAGTTCCAGACATTTCTCCAAAACTTACCCAAATACATATGTAATCTTTCCTATATTTGGTTCTTTGGATTTTTTTAGATCAGCAAGGCAAACAACACATGATAATGATTTTTTTTCAGTCTATTCATTTTTTAAAATTTATCTTTATTGTTGAAAGTATTACAAATATCCCCCTCACCCCCTCATTGACTACCTCCACCCTGCCCCCTCAGGCCTACCGCACTATTGTGGGTTTCTGTGTGTTACGCATATATGTATATAAATTATTTGGTCAATCTCTTCCCATCCCCTCTCCCCCATTCCCTCTGAGATTCATGAGTCTGTTCCATGCTTCCATGACTCTGGATCTATAATTATTAGCATTACTAGAGGCCCAGTACATGATTGAATCATGCACGTGTAGGGTCCCCTACACGCTTTTGCTTTCGATCACGGGGGAGCTGGGTGCCTGTCCACTGGTGCACCAGGCCTTTCAGAAGCCTCTGGCACGGCGGAGGCTTCTGAAAGGCCTGGTGCCTGAGCGGACAGGCACCCAGCTCCCCCGCTTTTGATGGTCCCCGGTGGGACATGAGCTCGCTGCCCCAGAGGCCCCTTCTATGCCGCAGCACAGCCATGGCGCAGACGCTGAGCTCGAGCCACCGCTGGCAACACGAGCTCAGCGTCCCGCTGGCCCAATCGGCCCCCCCGGCCCCCCGGAGTCCCGCCCCTCCATGCCTCCTGGCCAATCGCAGGCATAGCGAAGGTACGGTCAATTTGCATATTTGTCTATTATTAGGTAGGATAATGATTCTGGATGGTCAAGAACTTCCTTTCCCCTGGCCTGATATTTCCATGTAGAGACAACTTTCTTGGGATAATCCTCAAAAACCAATCAACAAAACCAAAGGAATGATTTACCTGATAATTTTGCTTGGACAAAGGAACTGAGCTCTGTTCTTTTCTCTCTCTTCTTGATGTGCCCGACTGCAGACAAAGTACAATCTGGTATACTTTTTAAAAGAATAGTAAGCTCAGTAGGTAAACTATGTCCTGCAGTTTAGCATTTCTTGTTCCTAATTCTATTAAAATGAGGTAAAGAGAGTATTAGAAAAGTCATTTGGCTGTGAAATAAAGAACACATCTTATTTACTCAGTAATAAATTTATATATTAACTAGAGGCCGGGTGCACAAAATTTGTGCATGGGGTGGTGGGGGGAATCCCCCTCAGCCCAGCCTTCACCCTCTCCAATCCAGAACCCCTTGGGGGAGGGCCGACTGCCAGTTTAGGCCCCATTCACAGGGCAGCAGCAGTTAGACATCCCTCTCGCAATCCGGGACTGCTGGCTCCTAACTGCTTGCCTGCCTGCTGGCCTAATCGCTAACTGCTCCCCTGATGGCCCCCAACTGCCCTCCCCTACCCACCTGATTGCCCCTAACCACCTCTGCCTCAGCCCCCACCACCGTGGCTTTGTCTGGAAGGAAGTTGGATGTCCAGAAGATGTCCGGTCACCTAGTCTAATTAGCAAATTACCCTTTTATTAGTATGGATGGTTACTGAGCAGTCCATTCTGGGAAACATGGGGAAGCGGCTTTATGACTCAGAGACCAGGGACTCGACAAGGAAGCTGGGAGGTCTGGTCTCACTCAGCAGAGGATGGGCCTGGGATCATGGGTGAGGCCTGGACTGTGTTTAGCTCAGAGGAGCCTCCCTTCTCCAGGCACCACTTGCTCAGTGGCCTCCCACACACACCCCGACATGGGTTCAAACACGCAACCTTTCAATGTATAGGACGAAGCTCCAACCAATGAAGCCACCTGGCCAGGGCAGTTATTCTTAGCTTTTATTAATAAAAAATTATTTTTATTTTTTATTATTTTTTATTAAATATTTATTGTTGAAAGGTTTACATAGGTCCCCTTTCCCCCCATTAATCTTTTCCAGCCTACAACCCCCTCTAAGCCCTCACCACCCCATTGTCTGTGTCCAGAGATGATGCATATATGTACACAGACCATTGGTTGATCTCTTCCCACCCACCCACCCTCCCCCGCCTTCCCTCTGAGGTTCCACAGTCTATTCATGCATCTGTGTCTCTTTTTGTTCATCAGTGTATTTGGCTCATTAGGTGTTAAAAGTGCTCTGGTTGTGATCACTTGGGTTTTCTAAAGATGCAGTCATATCATGTACAAATATTTTTTCTTTTTCCAAATTTACTTGTGGACACATTGGGAATATAGATACCAGAAACAGAAGTCTGTGAATAAGTTGGGAATAGGATGCTTTTTCTTTTGTTACGTTGTGTATATGATCCTGTGCTCCCGCTGTGTTGAGAACACTGAGTACTCTGGCTGCAGAGAAGCTCTCATTGGCAACTCATCCACATAGAGCCATAGTCTCCCTCTCCATCAGCCGTAGCTCCCAGGACAGACGCATGCACCCCTCAGCAGAGGTGGGGGTACTTGTCCACCTCCCGCAGGCTTGCCTCCTATCATCACCCGGTGGGGCCCACCTTCTGCATATCACCCTCTTGTTCCTACTCCCAGGCCATTCCATGCATTTCCTCTCAACCAGCCCCCTCTCTCCTCCCATCATGTCCGGAGCCCCAGGTGCTGTCCCTGAGAGGTCTGTGACACTCCCTACCAAACCATTTCATCTCATTCTTTCATGGTGTCCAGTGTTTTTTCTGCCTTGTTAACTTGGTTTGAATCTGAATGGAAATGGCTCCATCTTCTATTCCATTTGTGTCCTTTCCACCCCTAAGTTAATGCCGTGTCCTTAGTATGTGGCTATGAGATGTCTCTATGACTGAGCTAGGAAACCTTTCACGTTTCTCTTTCCTTTTCTTTCACCTCAGGATAACTGAGCTCTGTGGTTTGTGTGGGACCAAAGGCTCTGGGAATACAATGCTGAGCCCTCTGAACTCATTTTATTCTTTATTGTATTATTTAATTCCTGGGGTTTAATTAAACATGAAAATAGAAGAAAATATACCCTTAGATATATAATCTGAGTTATTGCCAGGAGATTTCTGTGGGAGTTGACACTGAGTTATGAGACCCATGTGTTTATTGGTCAGTTTCCTCACCTATGGAATGAAGGTTGAACCTGCCCCTCAGATCCTTTGGAGGTTGGATATGATGCATCCAGAGGGATTAACTGGCGGCTCAGAGAGTAAGATCAGAAGTCAACAGAAACTTGTTTCCTTTACCTGGACAGAGTTAGAAAAACACAACTCTTTATCATAACACCTGGAAGGGCTATGCCTGTGGGAGGAGGTGCAGGGAACCAGGGCTTCCCTCTTGCTCCTGCCCCGCCCTCCCTCCCTCCATCCCTGCACTGGCCCAGCCACCATCAGGGAACTGCCCATCTCTCAGGGAGGAGCATGCGCAGTTTCTTGCAGACACTGAAGCAACTGGGGAGTAGGGAGGTGGTGGTTTTTCCCCCCTGAGGAGGCGCTGAAGTCCTTGTTGAAGTCTCTGCTCTGGAGCCTCTCACAGCTGTGAGTCCTCGTCCAGGAAGGCTGTGCAGTGGAGGCTCCACGTGCCTTTCAGAAGAATGTCAGCTGGGGGAGGGAGCAGGAGGTCTGCCTTGCGCCCGCTCGCCAATCCCCAGTCCCGCTTCGCTGCCACCCACCCCGGTTCCCTGTGACTCTCCATTGGCCATCCAGCCTGATGGGAGCCTGTGGGCCAGGGGTGGGGGAAGTGGAGGGGAGGGACCAAGAGGTGCTCCATGCAATTCCTGGTTACCGGTAGGCCTTTCTGGTGGTGATGACTCTAGGCTTTTGGCCTGGAGCCGGCGCGGACACCCGGCTCCCCTGCCATCGGAGGCGGGGAGCTGGGTGTCCGCACATGCACCAGGCCAAAAGCCTCCACCTGGAGCCGGAGTGGACACCCGGCTCCCCGCCTCCGATGGCAGGGGAGCCAGGTGTCCGTGGCAGCCCCCCTCAGGGGCCGCGGATCCAGCCGTTGAGAGGCACGGGGGCCGGGCCTCTCAATGGCCGGATAGGCCACCACGAGTCCCACCCCCCAGCCTTCCGCCGCCCAATTGTGGGCATAGTGGAGTGATGGTTATTTGCATATTACTCTATTATTAGATAGGATATCTATCTGTGTGACTCCTGTATCTTACTAAAATTTTTTGAGGAAGAGAGAAAATATTTATTAGTATTCTTATAAAACCTAAACTTATTGGGTAGTTACTATTTCAAACAAACATTCTTTCATTTAAATTTCAAAATACATTTCTTAGGTAAACTATAATTATTCTTACTTTACAAATCAGAAACTTGAGACTTAGAGAGATTAAATAACATTCAAAGCTGCATGGCTAGAAAGTGATGAAGCCAGTTATTACTGCCACCAAAGCTCATGCTCTTTTTTTTTACCATAGTATAGATGTCAAGAGATGTGTAAAATCATTAATATTTTTGGAGTGAGAGATAGAAGAAAAGTTTGTTATTCTATTCCTATTTGATATTTTCTATGCAATTAACTTTCTTTTGCCTTTTTGTGTCAAAGATTTCTAGCCATGTGGTATGCTCCTATGAAGGACAGAAGCCTTCCTTCAATTTCCTATATCCTCTCATTACAAGACATCCCATCTAGTCTCTTGTCTTCTATCTGAAAGAAGTGATACTTAGAGTAACCTCTGGAGATCATTTCAAACAATGAAAGCAATGGTTCAAGACAGCAATAGCTATTGCAGATATAAGTGAAGTGATGGGAAGCATTGAATTGGCAGGTTACTTCCTTATCCTCTATGCACAAAAGGATATCAAGAATGTAAAGGGCAACATGTCCCTTTATTCCAAAAGGAGGAAAAGAGATGACATTAGATAAAATTATCATATCAAAAACAAGGGCCTCAAACTAAAAAAAAATCTTTTTATTTTCATAAAAATCCTTAAATTGAAGTTCCATCCCAATTTTCCAACATGAAATATGCACGTAGAAGCAGTAATGTGATGCTCCATGACAAATCAAATGAACTACATGGTAGTCTTCATATCTTCACATGAAGTAAGACCCACTCATTAACTTGCTGCTATTGTACCTGCCATACAATTTATTGTCAAGTACTTGTCAGTAGAAAGAAAAAGCTACATTTTCTAGGCACTCTCAGTGGCACTGGCATTTACTCTGAGTAAATTTAACATGGATTGGTTCAGTACAGCTCAGGATGACAGACATGACATTTACTGCTGCCATACTTTAACCAATATTGTGATGATAAGGTCTTAGATGTCCCATGGAATTGATTAAATATAATATCAAACCTAATGGATATTTACCTTTTGCTAAGTCCTAAGAAGGAATAAATTAAAGGCCTGTCTGTTGGTGTACTGTGAGAAAGAAAACCAAGTGAATAGAAATATATTTTTTTTCTAATTTTCCTAGATAATTCTACTCATTGGTAAGCTTATATTTCCTTTTATGTCTGTAAATTTGTTAGTACAAATCAAGTTATTTCTTACTTCCATGTGATCTTGAAATATTGTTTATTGTTTTTTAATTAGTAATAAATAGAAAAATTAAATATGCTTACAAAGAATGAAGTTTTCTCTTAATTTTGCTTTCTCATTTTCTCTTACTCCCTTCCCTTCAAAATACACATTTTTGTAATATGATATATATTTTAAATGTTTCCCCTACAAATATTACACAAATTCTTTTGATAATAATATTAATTTCTTTTTTAAAGAATACATGTATATACATATATAATTATATATATGTGTGTATATATTATTAATTTAGCTCTTTCATAGTAAGCATTACATGCCTATATTATAATGTGGATTACATGTTAGGTAATATTTTAATTATAATCTTAGTCAATGGATAAGAATAAATAAAACTGATCTCTCCATTCCATTTAAATTTTCATTAAAACTTATAAAACCTTCCTAACTCTCCTATAGCTTTAATAAATGGGAGGTTAAAAAACGTGTTTTTTTTTTTTATAGTTGTGGTCATAACATGGTTCCCAGCAGTCATAGTTGCCTCTGCCTCTGACAATTCCCTCTCTCATTGACATGGATGATGTATGCTGTATATCTATGTCTGCACCTCATCTTATGCTCAAAGTAAAATTAATACAAGTGCCTTTCTTCCAAAGTACTTTGAACCCATGGACTTGTCTCCCTGAGTACATAAGCAAACTAATCCATTATCCCAGTGATCCTGGACATATTAACCAAATAAGACTGATTTTCTGTCCATATCCATTAGCTGTGTTGATGGTAGTCCTTGAAATACTTTCTTGGAATATTTAAGACCAATAATATATGTCCAATAGCCAGGAAACAATGTGTTCTTCCCGTGGGCAGAGCACTGTAGTAGGTACAGTGAGGAGGGAAGGGATTGCTCCCAATTATTAAGGAGATTTTCTGGCCAAGAGAAAATTAATTTGTAGTTTTTAATTTCCATTTCATATTGTAGATATAGTTTAAAATACAAGGATTACTTAAGATGTTCTAGAAAAAAGTAACTAAATATATACTGTTGATATACTCTCCATGTAATATCAGCACCTTTCCTTTAACCTTTTACTTTATACACAAAATTGTTTAGTTTTAGTTTGATCTACATTAATCCTTAAAAAAAGCACAGAAAAAAATAGAGAAAGCTTTAAATCAGTTGGTTTGATCTCATTATCCTTTCAGTATATGCCAGCTTTTTCCTCCCCAACACAGAGGAATCCACATTTATGACTCATCTTCATTTCTGTATGCCTTGTAAAAGTAATATATTTTCTGTCATTTAGTTTATCTCCCTTTTATCAATACATGTGATTTGCTAATAATAGAACAGAGCACCAACAAGCACAGATTATTATGCTATGACATATAAACAGATGGTGCCTAGAAAGCAAACACCTGCAAGCCATCTGTACCACAGTGAATCCAGTAACTGAATTGGAAACTAGTAATAATATGAGCCAAAATATCTGCACTCCAAACTGCTTGGCTGAAGCTGATAGACTGAAAATTATAAATATATTTCACCTTACATGCCAACTCTGATCACCTGGTGGTTGTTGCCTGGAGTGCTGTGCAGAGAAGAAATGTGAAACCATACAAATACTCACTAGGAAAGAATATCATGATTGAGAAGATAGGGCTATGGCCCTGGGTGTGAAGTGTTGAGAAACTTGCAAAATAGTTTTCATTCCTGAGCTAAGCAAAAGTTATAAAGAAGTTAGTTTACATAAGTAAAGTCAGAGTCATGGCTTCTGATAGTGTGTGTCATGTGTGTGTCGTGTGTGTGTGTGTGTGTGTGTGTGTGTCGTGTGTGTGTGTGTGTGTGTGTATTCTACAATTTTGAAGTTTAGGAAAATGTTTTATTTGTTATATCATATTAGCTCTGTTTGATCATTGGAAATTACCTTACATTTAAATATTCATGAGTTGTGTATATGGGCATACATTATACACACGTGTGTTTAATGACATTAGAAAATTAACGTAAATCCTATGAACAAATGAGCTGACTGTCATGTAGCAGCATTTTTATTAAGTTTAGGAATTTTGTTCTTTAACAAGGCAGCTACATCTAGTAACTATGATTCCTCTGCTACTGTCACTGCTCCAACTCATAGTAAAAAATAAAATAAAAAACAAGCGAATATGCTAGAAAAATTAATTGTACTGGACAAAAAGGTGTTCCTAAAGTGTTAACTAAAATTTTTATTGGTAGTTCATCTCATGATAAAATTGCACACCATATAATGAACCTAAAACAGTAATATTATAGTGCAAAAAATTAAAATTTAAAAGCCATCAAGACTACATTATAAAATTTTCAAAAGCCTCCTAATATAAATCAATAAAGGGGGGGATAGTAGAAGAATATCATGTAAGGAAAAATATCCTGTAAGTAAATTACATCTAGAAAACTAATACTTCAGAAAATTAATTGTAAGGCTAAAAGCAAGACACCCATGAAAAACACACATGGTGTCAAAACAAGCCAGAGGAAAATCATTTGGGCAAAAAATGAAATAGGATCCCAAGTCAAATTTATAGAAAATATTCCTTTATTAACTTTTGGTCGAGAATATGATTGTATATTTTCAGAAAACCACTCTGAGACCATGTGGATTCCAGCAACAGAGAGGAATCGACTGGACTACTCCAGCCATGAAGACAGAAGAGAAGCAGTCCAGAAATGGAAGAAGCCGACTTCGCCTTGCCATACTAGCAGTTAGCAGCTGTGCGTCACTGCAGGTTGCCCAGGACCAAACCAGAGAGAGTCGGATCTGCATTACCACCATTTGTCCACCATCAAGAACTGAAATGTCATGCCTGACATGTACACATAAGGAACTGTTTGACATTGAAATTGGGTCTCAAAAGAACTGTTGGCCCAGAAAGAAACTCACCTCAGACTGATTCATTTGCCTGTCAGCATAACCATTATTGCTTTTCTCATTTTCGGTTCTTATAAGTGTATTTCTAATAGCACATGATCTCACTCATCTAGGGGAAATAATGAACAACATAGACTGATGAACAAGAACAGACCCAGAAACAAGGAGGCATGGATAAGACTGTCGGGCCTCAGAGGGAGGGTAGGGGAGGGTGGGGTAAAGGGGAGAGATCAACCAAAGGACTTGTGTGCACGCATATGAGCCTAACCAGTGGTTAAGGTCAACAGGGGGGTGGGGGCATGCGTGGGAAGGGGTGTGGGATGGGAATGGGGGGATGAGGACAAATATGTGATACCTTAATCAATAAAGAAATTTAAAAAAGAATAGTATTTTCTACTATGTTGTACACCTAAAACTAATATAATGCTGTATGTCAGCTATAATTAAAAATAAAAATATTATTTTCTAAAAAAATAAAAATTAAAAAATAAAATAAATAAAATAAAAATAAAAGACACACATATATTGGGCAAGGGGAAGAGAAAGATAGATATAGGAGGATGAGAGGGGATAAAAAAATAGTGACTCGCCCTAACTGGTTTAGCTCAGTGGATAGAGCATCGGCCTGTGGACTGAAAGGTCCCAGGTTTGATTCCAGTCAAGGGCATGTACCTTGGTTGCCAGCACATCCCCAGTAGGGCGTGTGCAGAAGGCAGCTGATCGATATTTCTCTCTCACTGATGTTTCTAACTCTCTATCCCTCTCTCTTCCTCTCTGTAAAAAAATCAATAAAATATATTTAAAAAAATAGTGACTCTGGGTAGAAGGAAAAGGGGAAGAAATGTACAATAAGGAGAATCTATGGGAGACCTTTTGAAGCCCCAGTGAGTGTTTACATAGAACTGTCTTCCCGAGACAAAAGAAAAGAAGTTCAATTCTTCATAGAGGACAAGGATTAGAAATAGAAACTTCTAAAATAATAGTTGTAAAATATAAAGTTGATCATAGCACCCTGCTTTGATTTATATAGCTACAGAATTGCAGGACACTTCAATTAGTTCTTTCTATGTTTCCTGGAGAATTATGAGAGACATTTTTTACACTTTATCCTCGTGTGATACTGTGCTGGCAATGTACCTCCATAATAGGTTTATAGCAGCATAAAGATTGTAAGATATAACACCTAGTACTACACTAGTGCACTCAGAGAGTCTCAAACAAGATGAACCCAAAGAGGCCCACAGCAAGATACAACATAATTAAAATGCCAAAGGTTAAAAAAAGAGAGAGGATCTTGAAGGCAGCAAGAGAAAAGCAATTTGTTAGCTACAAAGTAACTCCCATAAGGCTGTCAGCTGGTTGTCATCAGAAACTCTATAGGTCATAAGGGAATGGCATGAAGTATTCAGGGTAATGAAAAGCAAGGATCTGAAATCAAGATTACTATATCTAGCAAGGCTATCATTAAAAATAGATGGTGAAATAAAGAACTTCTCAGACAAAAAAAAAAAAAAAAGGCTAAAGGAGTTTATCATCACCAAACAAGCATTGCAAGAAATGTTAAAGGGACTGCTACAATAACAATAAATATATACAGAGAGAAACACAGGCATAAAGAACAAAAATGGCAATAAATAATTACTTATCCATAATAACTTATTGTGTGTGTGTGTGTGTGTGTGTGTGTGTGTGTTTTAATCCTCATCCAAGGATATTTTTCCATTGATTTTTAGAGAGTGGAAGAGAGAGGAAATGAGAGAGAAATATTGATGCAAGAGAAACACATTGATTGGTTGCCTCTTGCACACGCGCCAACCAGGGCCTGGACCAGGGAGGAGCCCGCAATCAAGGTATGTGCCGTTGACTGGAATCAAACCCAGGATTCTTCAGTCCGCAGGCCGATGCTCTATCAACTGAGCCAAACTGGCTAGGGCTCAATAATAACTTTAAATGTAAATGGGTTAAATGCTCCAATCAAAAGATATAATGGCCCTAACTGGTTTGGCTCAGTGGATAAAGTGTCGGCCTATGGACAGAACGGACCCAGGTTTGATTCTGGTCAAGGGCATGTACCTTGGTTGCTGGCACATCCCCAGTAGGGTGTGTGCAGGAGGCAGCTGATCGATGTTTCTCTCTCATCGATGTTTCTAACTCTCTCTCTCCCTTCCTCTGTGCAAAAAATCAATAAAATATATTTAAAAAAAAGATATAGGATAGCTAAATGGATACAAAAACATGACCCAATTATATGTTATCTACAAGAGACTCACCTCAGAACATAAGACTCACACAGGATGAGAGTGAATGGGTGGAAAAAAAATTTCCATGCAAATAGAAACAAACAAAATCTGGGGTAGCAATACTCATATATGAAAATATAGACTTCAAAATGAAGGTCATAACAAGAGACAAAGAAGGCCACAACATAATATTAAGGGATTGATCCACCAAGAGGATATAATCCTGGAAAACATATATGCACCCAATATAGGAGCACCTAACTATATGAAAAAGCTTCTAGATGACTTTAAGGGAGAGACCAAGAGCAATACAGTCATAGTAGGGGACCTTAACACCCCACTGACTTCACTGGATAGACCTTCCAGACAAAAATTAACAAGGAAACAGTAACTGTAAATGACATACTGGATCAGATGGATTTAACTGATATTTATAGAATATTTCACCCTAAAGCTACATAATATACATTCTTCTCAAGTGCATATGGGTCATTTTCAAAGATAGACCACATTTTAGGACACAAATCATGTCTCTACAGTTCAAGAAAATTGAAATCATATCAAGCATCTTCTCAGATCACAGTGGAATGAAATTAGAAATCAACTACAATAAAAACACTCAAACACATGGAGGCTAAATAACATGTTATTAAACATTGACTGTGTTACCATGAGATCAATAAATAAATCAAAAACTTTCTGGATGGATGGAATCCATAAAAAAGTTTTGAGAAAAACTAATAAAATCTGAATAAATAAAAATAAATAAATAAATAAAAACTTCCTGGAAACAAATGAAAATGAACACCCAACAACCCCAAATCTCTGTGACAGAATAAAAGTAGTCCAGAGAGGGAAGTTCATAGTACTACAGGCCTACCTCAAGAAAGAAGAAAAATTAATAATAAACTATTTAACCCTAAAACTTAAAGAATTAGGAAGAGAACAACAAGAAAAGCACAGAGAAAGTAGAAGGAAGGAAATAATTAAGATTAGAGGGTAAATAAAGAAACAGAGAATAAAAAAAAAATACAAAAGGTCAATTAAACCAAGAGCTGGTTCTTTGATGAAACTTTAGCTGGATTCATCAAGAAATAAAGAGAGAGGACCTAAATAAAATAAGAAATGAAAAAGTTGAGCTAACAACTATCCCCACAGAAATACAAAGGATCATTAAAAAATCCTGTGAACAACGATATTCCAAAAAACTGGACAACCTGGCTAAAATGGACAAATTCCTAGAAAAATACAATCTTCTAAAACACAGTCTGGAAGAATCAGAAACCCTAAATAGACTGATAACAACTGATGAAATTGAAGCAGTAAAAAATCTCCCAACAGACAAAAGCTCTGGTCCAGACAGCTTCACAGTGGAGTTTTACTAAAGATTCAAAGAACAACTAACACCTGTCCTCTTCAATCTATTCCAAAAAATCCAAGAGGAAGGAATACTTCCACCCTCTTTTTATGAGGCCAGCATTATCCTCATTCCAAAATCCAATAAAGACACTACAAAGAAAAAAAAATTGTAAGTCAATATCCTGGATGAACATAGATGCTAAAATCCTCAATAATATATTAGCAAATTGGATCCAGCAATATATTAAAAAGAACATACACCATGAAAAAGTGGGATTTATTCCAGGGATGCAAGGATGGCACTATTTTTGCAAATCAATAAACGCAATGCATCACATAAACAAATTGAAAGACAATAATCATGTGATCATATCAATAGACACAGAAAAAGCATTCAACAAAATCCAACACCCATTTTTTATTAAAACTTTAAGCAAAGTGGGAAAAGAGGGATCATACCTCCACATAATAAATGCTATATATGACAAAACTATAGTCAACATCATACTCAAAGGGCAAAAACTAAAACTATTTCCCCTAAGAACAAGAACAAGACAGGGATGTCTGCTTTCACCACTCTTATTCAAAATAGTACTGCAAGTCCTAGCCACAGTGATCAGACAAGAAGAAAACATAAAAGGCATACAAACTTGAAAGGGGGAAGTAAAACTGTCATTATTTGCAGATGGTGTGATGTACATAGGAAACCCTAAAGACCCCATGAAAAAGCTACTAGATTTAATAAATAAATTTGGCAATGTAGCAGGATACAAAATTAACACCCAGAAATCGATAGCATTTTATACACCAGCAATTAATTCTCAGAAAGGGAAACTAAAATAAATCCCATTTACCATTGTAACAAAAAATTAAGATACTTAGGAACAAACTTAACCAAGGTGGCAAAAGACTTGTAACTCAGAAAACTATAGGACATTGAAAAAGAGATGGAAGAATATACCGTGTTCATTGATTGCACCCATGGTAGAATTAACATCATTAAGATGCCCAAAGCAATGTATAGATTCAATGCAATCCCTATTAAAATAACAATGGCATATTTTACAGCTCTAGAAGAAACACTCAAAAAATGTATATGGAACCAACAAAAAAAAGACTCCAAAGAGCTGCAGCAGTCTTGAGAAAGAACAAAGTTGGAAGGATCACAATGCCAGATATCGAGTTATACTATATACTGTGCTTAAAACAGCCTTTTACTGGCACAAGAATAGGCATATAGATCAATGAAAGAGAACCGAGACCCCAGAAATGGACCCAAGCCATTACACTCAATTAATAATTGACAAGAGCATACAATGGAGTCAATACAGTGTCTTCAATAAATGGTGTTGAGGAAACTGGACAGATAAATGCAAAAAAAAAAATGAAGCTAGACCACCAACTTACAGCATACACAAGAATAAACTCAAAATGGATAAAAGACTTACATGTAAGATGTGAACATAAAAATCTTAAAAGAAACCATAGGGTGCAAAATCTCAGACATCTCTCATAGCAATATGTTTACAGATACATCTTCTAGGGCAAAGGAAACTAATGAGAAAATAAACAAATGGGACTACATCAAAATAAAAAAGCTTCTGCATAGCAAAAGAAACCATCAACAAAATAAAAATGGAGCCCACTAAATGGGAAAACATATTTGGCAATTATACACCTGATAAAGAGTTCATATACAAGATATACAATGAACTCATACAACTTAATAAAAGGAAGAAAAACAATCAATTTGAAAAATGGGCAAAGGACCTAAATAGACATTTCTCCAAACTGGACATACAGATGGCCAAGAGACATATGAAAAAATGCTCAAAATCACTGATGAATCAAGATGCAAATTAAAATGATAATGTAGTATCACTTCACACCTGGCTATCATCAACAAATCAACAAATTACAAGTGTTGGAGAGGATGTGGAGAAAAGGGAACCCTACACACTGCTGGTGGGAATGCAGACTGGTGTAGCCATTGTGGAAAACAGTATGGAGTTTCCTCAAAAAATAGAATATGGAACTGCCATTTGACCAATGATCTCTCTTCTAGAATTATATTCTAAGAAACTCAAAACACCAATCAGAAAGAATGTATGCAACCCTATGTTTATAACAGCACTATGTACTATTCAGGAAATTTTTCTGTATTTTAGTTGTAATTCCAATTAGTTCCTGGGGGCATGTCCTTGCAGCATCCACTTACTCTGCCACCATTTTTAATCTCTCAATAATTATTTTAAATTTAAATATAATACAATTATCAATTAAAAGACAGAGTGGATGAATGAGTAAAAAATAATCTGACAATGTACTGCCTACTAGAAACTTAATTTAACCTTAAGGATACACATAGATTAAAAATGAAGAGATTAAATATTTCCTACAAATGGTAACCAGAAGAGAATTTATATCAGACAACATAGACTTTAAGTCAAAAACTGTAATAAGAGACAGAGAAGGTCATTATCTTATATAATAAAAGCCTAATATGCTAAGTGTCTGACTGTTCGAATGTTCGGCCAGTTGCTATGACATGCCCTGACCACCAGGGGGCAGACACTCCAACTGGTAGGTTAGCTTGCTGCTGGGGTCTGGCCAATTGAGACTGGGTGAGATGGGCCGGACATGCTCTGGAGCCCTCCTGCGGTCCCTCCCTGGCCCTTATTGTGCACCAGTGGGGTCCTTCAGCCTGGCCTGTGCCCTCTTGTAATCCGGGACCCCTTGGGGGTATGTTGGAGAGCCGGTTTTGGCCCAATCCCCACAGGCCAGGCCGAGGAACCCCACCGGTGCATGAATCTGTGCACCGGGCCTCTAGTGTCATGATAAAAGGATAAATTCATCTAGAAGATATAAAAATTATTAATATATAAACACTGAACATAGAAGCACCTAATCATATCAAGTGAATACTAACAAATATGAAGAAAGAAATAGACAATATAATATTGATAGAGTACTCAATATTGCAGTCAACAATTCATAGATCATCTAGACAGTGAACGATAGGGAGATATTAGACTTCAACTATACTTTAGACCATATATACACCATTTCATCCAAAAGCAGCAGAATGCACATTCTTCCCAAGCACACATGGATCAGTCTCCAACATAGATCATATGTTAGACTACAAAACAAAAGTGAACAAATTTAAGAAGACTGAAGTAATATCAAGTAACTTTTCCAAACACAGTCATATAAAACTAGAAATTAATAACATGAAGAAAACTAGAAAATTCACATATATGTGAAGATTAACAGGGAAATTAAAAAATATCTAGAGACAAATGAATATGGAAAAATAATATACTAAAACTCATGGGATGCATCACAATCCTATCTAATAATAGAGTAATATGCAAATTAGGCGTCACTCCGCGGCAAAAATGGCGGCCCCCATACCCACAAGATGGCGGCGCCCAGTCCCCGCAGCCCCGCTGCTGGAGTGTCTGGCCTGTCCCACCAGCAAACAGAGCACTGAGAGCAGGGCATGGCGACTTCCTTAGTGCTGCGGCAGCGGGAAGTCGCCAGGCCCTGCACACACGGAGCCTGTGGAGGAGCGGGGCCTGGGGCCTTCCTGATGGTCGCCACGGCGATCGGGAGGACGCCAGGCCCTGCACACATGCGCACATGGAGCCTGCGGAGAAGCGGGGCCTGGGGCCTTCCTGGTGGTTGCCACTGTGATCGGGAGGACGCCAGACCATGCGCACCCAGAGCCGGTGGGCAATAGCGAAGACTCCAGTGCCAGCAGAGCAGGGCATGGCGGCTTCCTGATCTCTGCAGCCAGGAAGCCACCAGGCCCTGCATGCCAGGCATGGCAGCTTCCTTAGTGGGGCAGTGGCAGGGAAGTCCCCAGACATGGCAGACAGAGCCCAGACAGCAGGGCTTGGGGGCTTCCTTAGTGGGCAGTGGTGGTGGGAACACCCCCAGGCCCCGCAGACAGAGCCTGGACAACAGGGCATGGGGGCTTTCTTAGTGTGTCCGTGTCTGGGAAGCCCCCAGGCCCGGCAGACAGAGCACACTGAAGGGCATTGGGGCTTCCTTCACATGGCACATGGCGGCAGCAGGCAGAGAGCGACAGCAGGGCATGGGGGCTTCATCTCCATGGCTGCAGGGAAACCTCCAGGCCCTGCAGAGAGCAGAGAACCATGGGGAGTGGGCCTAAGCCATCAGTAGGATATCCGCTGAGAGTTCCTGGATTGTAGAGGGTGCAGGTTGGGCTGAGGGACCCCCCGTGCACGAATTTCGTGCACCGGGCCTCTAGTCCATTATAAGAGGGAAGTTTATAATTAAAAACATGTACATCAAAAAAGGAGAAAGAACCCTGGCTGATTTGGCTCAGTGGATAGAGCACCAGCCTGTGGACTGAAGGGTCCTGGGTTCGATTCTGGGAAAAGGCACATGTCTGGGTTACTGGCTCCATTCACATTGGAGGGCATGCAGGAGGCAGCTGATCAATGATTGTCTCTCATCATTGATGTTTCTATCTCTCTCTCCCTCTCCCTTCCTCTCTGAAATCAATAAAAATATTTTTAAAAAAGGAGAAAGATCTCAAATAAACAATGTAACTTTATACTTCAAATAGAAAATAAAAACCAACTGGAGCCAAAGGTAACAGAAAGAGGAAATAACAGTAATGAGAGCTAAAATAAATGAGATATATTTTACCAACCTTGCATCCCTGGAACAAATACCACTTGATCATGGTGTATGATTTTTTAATGCATTGCTGGATCTGATTTCCTAATATTTTGTTGATGATTTTAGCATCTATGTTCATAAGGGATATTAGCCTACAATTTTCTTTCTTTCTTGTCTCTTTATCTGATTTCGGAATTAGGATAATGTCTGGTAAAAGCTTGAAAGTTTTTGGAATAGTTTGAGGAGGATAGGTATTAATTTTTCTTTGAGTGTTCGGTAAAATTTTCCTGTGAAGCAATCATATCAGGACTTTTGTTTGCTAGAAGGTAATTTATTAGTTGTTATTGGCCTATTCAGGTGTTCTGCTTTTTCATGATTAAGTTTTGGGAGAGTGTATGTTTCTAGGAATTTCACCCAGGTTGTCTATTTTGTTGGCATATGTTGTTCATATTTTCTTAAAATCCTTTGTATTTCTGTGATGTCAGTTGCTACTTCTTCTGTTTCATTTCTGGTTATATTTATTTGGGTCCACTCTCTTTTTCTCTTGATGATTCTGGTTAAAGCTTCACCAGTCTTGTTTATCTTTTCAAAGATCCAGCTTTTGGTTTCATTGATCTTTTGTATTGTCTTTTTAATTCCTATGTCATTTATTTCTCCCATGATCTTTACTAGTTCCTTCCTTCTACATACTCTGGACTTTCCTTGTCTTCTCTTTACAATTATTTTAGGTGTAGGGTTAAAGTATTTACTAGAGGTTTTCTTGTTTCTTGGTATTAGGATAATGTTGCAATTATATGAATTTCCTTCTTGGGGCTGCTTTCTTTGTGTCCCATAGATTATTTTCATTTGTTTCCCGGTATTTTTAAAAAGTTCTCCCTTGATCTTATTGGTAACCCATTCATTGTTTATAGAGAATAGAAAAACAATAGAAAAGATCAATGAAATAAAATGTATTTTTTTAATAAGCAAAGTTAATAAACCTTTTACACGATTGACAAAAACAGAGAAGACACATATATCAGAATTTGAAAAAGACATTATAACTGATGCTACAGAAATACAAAGATCATAAAAGACTATTATACACCAAAATATTGGATAACCTAAAAGAAATGAATGCATTCCTAAAGACTGAATCATGAAGAAATAAAAATTTGAAGAAATATATAATGACTAATGAGATTGAATCAGTAACAAAAAACAAACAAAAGAAAAACCTCCCAGCAAAGGAAAACCTTAGACCATACGGTTTCTCTGGTGAATTCTATTAAACATTCAAAGAAGATGTAATACTACGCCTTCTCAAATGCTTCTGACAATTTTAAGAGAAGGGGACACTCACATACTCATTTTATCATCCAGCATTTTAACCCCAATACCAAAGCCAGACAAGGATACTACCAGGAAAGAAGCATATAGGCCAATATTCATAAGGAATTTAGATGTGAAAATTCTCTACAAAATCATAACAACCTGAATTACACAGCACATTAAAAGGATCATACTAGTAAACCAAAATCAGGTGGTATTTATCCCTGGATTGCAAGGATGGTTCATTACATGCAAATCAATAAATGTGACACACCACATTGATATAATGAATAATAAAAAAATTATATGGTCCTCAGAATAGAAGCAGGAAAAGTGTCTGACAAAACTAAATACTCTATCATGACAAAAAGCTTTCAACAAATTTGGTATAAAAGAAATATACCTCAACATAATAAAATCTATATATATAAAAGGCTACTATGCAAAGTGCCCCCTCGGGAGTTCAACTGAGAGACTGGGAGTTCGATCACTCGCTATTATGTGCACTGACCACCAGTGGGCAGCGTGGAATGAAGGAAGGCCCCAGCCAGCAGCTGGCAGCTGGGGAAGGGAGGCCCTGGCCTGGAACCGGAAGGCCCCCATCGGCCCTGATCACCAGGCTTAGGGACCCTACCCGTGTACCAATTTCATGCACTGGGCCTCTAGTCCATATAAGAGAAACCTATAGCTTTATAAAAGAAAAAAAAAAGTTTCCCTTTGCAACACGGTTGAGGGCACTAATTAAAATAAGCAAGACAGTTTCACTCCACCCTCCTTTTGCTTCCATGTTTTCTAAGAAGTTGGATATAATTTTTTATCTTTGTTCCTCTGTAGCTATATTGGGGTTTTTTTGCCTTTTGGTATGTCTTGTAATTTATTCTTGATAATCTGGCATGATGTACCAGGTAAAAGGAATTGCTATAAAGAATTCTTTAGTAATGTGGTGCTGACCTGTGAGGGGAGAGGAGGCATTCTATAGTCCTATGATCAGGTACCAGTCTTTTCATGAACCAATGCAACTTCACAACTGTTTCTCAATTTTTCTCTCCCCCCTTAGGTTAAACAAAATGGTTATTTTGGCTGGAATTAGGCATTTCCCTTCTCCATATGCAAAGCTAAACCAGATGGGGTTGGGTATTTCCTTTCCCTGGTCACTTAGACCCTGATAATACCTCAGCAGGTTAGAGTCTGGTTAACTAGTTACCTTTGAGGACAGGCGTTGTTCGAAACAGAGTGTTCTGGCATAATTCAAAATGGAATGCTTTCTTTTCCCTCTGCCAGAAGCCCGAGGTGATTTTTAATGATATTTACTATGGGAACCTGTTCAGACTCCTGGAGGTAACTCACAATATTATAAGGGTTTCCCTATGACTGCCCCCTTGGAGTTTTTAACTCTCAGAGTTGTCCACACAATCTTCATCAATTCATCAGTTACAGTTCAGGTTTTCCTCCCTGGACACAAGTTCCCACAGAAGTTTTCTATCATGTCTCTGTCTTTCTGTCTCTTCAGTTTGGGGGGCAGCAGTTTACCCTGTGTTCTCTCTTTTCCTATGAATCCAGATTTTTCAGCCTGTTTAGCTTTCTTCTTGCTGTTAGGATACAGTGGCAACTACTATGCTCTTTACATGTGGAATTGAAACTGGAAGTCTTAGACATATTTTTTTTGTTAAAATAACATGATTATTCAAAAATAACTCAGGGATGCTTAAAATGATAAAAATATTATGAGGTAATTTATATTTTCAGAAGAGATCTGCTAATAAGAACACATTTTGTGGATGATACAAAGCCAGAATAGTAAAGCCATGATTACATGTCATCTGGTGCCCAGGCCAGTTTGTTCAGTGGTTGGAGCGTTGGTCCATGGACTGAAGGGTCACGGATTCAATTCCGGTTGGGGACCCTGTGAGAGGCAACCAGTCAATGTGTCTCTCTCACATTGATGTTTCTCCCTCTGTCTCTCCGCATCCCTTCCACTCTCTCTAAAAATCAATGGGAAAAAAAATATTCTCAGGTGAGGATTAACAAAAAAAGTCATCTAATTATGAACAGAAGACCAAAATCCATTAATTATACTACAGTGATCTACATCAACTTTGGATCTACATATGAAGAAGGTATAAGCTACGTGAGGAATAACTGCCCAAGGTTTGTAGGAGAGAAACTATGAGGGCTTGAACTCAGGCACCATGTTTCCAATATTAAATATATATATATATGGCTTGTTTAAATCATTCATTTTCTCAGATACAAATACATAAACATTTTCCAGATAGGAAATATTGGTTAAAATAAGACACTGACCCATAATCTCAATTGCATGTAAGGAGTATTTTAAAGGCAGAGGGAATATTTATAATATTAAAGAAACATTTATCTTGTTCTTTGCCATTATGACATGGGCATATAGCCATACTAATAGAGAAAAGAGAGCAAGGCTTTCACTGCAAAAATGCCAATGGGTACCAAGAGAGAACCTAGGAGTCTTCTAAAATCTTCTCCCAATTTTTAAATCAATGCAATTGGAAAAAAAAAAAATCTGTAGTTTCTCAGTATCTTCAGCCGCTGTTGAAAATATTTTTTAATAATTTCTAGCTATACTATTCATATAGCTAGAAATTATTAAAAATATTTTCAACTTCTTGGAAGTCTATCAGTGTATATCTGAGGAACTATGTAAATTTAGGTCCTTTAGTGTAAGAATAGCTCTTATTACTTGGGCTAGGATTTACTTCATTTAATTTCACATTGATAGGAGTAAGGCATTTGAATTGATATGCATAGAATTTATTCTATGGACAAATAACAAAAGGTTCTGTTTAAAATGTGTGTATTGATGTATTTGAAATATCTGTGGAAATTGTTCACTTTAGAGGCAGAAATTACTATAGATATTAACAGTTTCCTCTCAAAAGGTGCCCCTCTAAATTATCTGTACACTCTTAAATAGATCAGGTCACCTCTTCCTACAAATGACCAATAAAAGACTGCCATACACTACTAGAGTTAGTCGTGATGACCTCCATATCTATTTACTAATAATTTGTACATGAAATATTTAAAACTTAATTAAAATATAATAGTTAACATTTTTCTTTATTTCTATAAAAACCTAATAGATTACAGCTTTTTTGGAAGGTACACATCCCCTACCCCCCAAAAGATAACATAATGTACATATTATAAGAAAGAACAAGGCTAGATCTATGTAGTAATATGAGTGACAAAATACCAGATTTTAAGTAACCAATATACTACTTTAAGCTGTTTACTACTAATTTGGCTAAATTGCTGATTTGACATCTCTTTGGAGTTAAAAAAAATAGAAATGTAAAAATATATATATTAAATTATTTTTATTAATTAAATGCAGGAGATTCAGTTAATATATACCAACATAACTAGAGAATCTATTGTTATTTTTTAAAAAAAATAATCATAGGCTTTTATAGAATAAATTAGTGGCATTTATATTTAATTCCATAATTAAACAAATTCATTATTAAAATATCTCTAAAGAGTTAATCTAGTTTGCTTGAGTTGATTCAAACCATCCAGAGCTAAATAATTTATTTTCAAAACACTTCTTACATATTTTTAAAGGCAGATTTACTATCTCCTTCATCTGAATGTCAAATATTATACTTGTACTTCAGATATTGTATGTCAAAATTCTTTTATATCTTTATGAGGCTTAATTATTTCTGAGAGTGTTTTTCAGATTTTATTTAAGGGTTTTGAAGAAAAGGTTACTGCCCATCAAGATTTAATATAATCAAATTATACATGAAACTTTGTGGAGAGATAAGCAATTATCAGTCACGCAAATATAATTAAGATAATTTTAAGACCATGTAAAAAGTCTAAATATTGTTACTGAACATTTTGAGTTATAAATTTTTGCTTAAAACTAATACAAATAAAAAGTATTTAGCATCATGCTCCAAGTCACTAATCATTTGAGAGATGCAAATCAAACCAACAGTGAGATACCATCTCACACCTGTCAGAATGGCTAAAATCAACAAGTCAACAAATGACAAGTGCTGGCGAGGATGTGGAGAAAAAGGAACCCTCTTGCACTGCTGGTAGGAATGCAGACTGGTGCAGCCACTGTGGAGAACAGTATGGCATTTCCTGAAGAAATTAAAAATGGAACTCCCATTTGACCCAGTAATCCCACTTATAGGATTATATCACAAGAAACCAGAAACATCTATCAGAAAGGATATATGTATCCCTATGTTCATAGCAGCACAATTTACAATAGCTAAGATTTAGAAATAGCCTACCAGTAAGTGCCCATCAGCAGATGAATGGATTAAAAAACTGTGGTACATCTACACAATGGAATACTATGCTGCTATAAAAAGAAGGAACTTTTACCATTTGCAACAGCATGGATGGAACCGGAGAGCATTATGCTAATGGAAATAAGCCAGTTGGAGAAATATAAATATCACATGATCTCACTCATATGTGGGATATAACGATCAACATAAACTAATGAACAATAATAGATCCAGCGACAAGGTAGCACTGAACAGACCATCCAGCCTCAGAGAGAAGGCAGGGGAGAGGGGGGTTAGAGATCAACCAAAGGACTTGTGTGCCTGCATATATTAGCATAACCAATGGACACAGATGCTGGGACAGTGAGGGCTTGCCCTTGGGGGATGGGAGTGGCCAGGGGGGGTCAATCAGGGAAAAAGGAGACATATGTAATATTTTAAAAAACAAGAGAGAGAGAGAGAGAGAGAGAGAGAGAGAGAGAGAGAATGAGCCCAGCCAGTGTGACTCAGTGGTTGAGCGTTGGCTCATGTACCAGGAGATCACAGCTTGATTCCTGGTCAGGGCACATGCCCAGGATGTGGGCTCCATCCCCAGTAGGGTTCCTTCAGGAGGCAGCCAATTGATGTTTCTATCTCTCTTTACTTCCTCCTTCCTTTCTCTAAAATCAATAGAAAAATAATTAGAATGCTATATTTTAAAAAAGAGAGTATGAGATCTACACTAAAGAGAATTGGAAATAGTAGGAAAGTGTGCCTAAAATAGGACAGAATTAAAAAGTTATAAATAATTGGATATGTCTTCAAATTCTATCATAGAAGTGTTTAGGAAGTATCCCTCTAGAAGTATGTATAGGCGTACCTACAAAGGTGTCCATCTGCAAAATAGATGGTATATAGAGCAAGAGGAGAGCAGACTTTCTGGACCCCTCTGGCAATCCAATATGGAGTCAGCCATGACAGTTATGTCAAGTGCTATGTCAAGGCTGAGGTAGTGGGGTGTAATGGGAATGCCCTTCAGAAGGCCCAGAATGCCCAAAATCACAAGTCTGAACACTTGGATAAGGACTCCATCTGGACACCAATATGAATGGGATGTCCACCCATATGGGCAATAAGAACTCAGAGCTCCCACCACCCAGTGCTTGTGCTTGGCCATACCACGGGTCACAGTCAGAGCCCTGCCAGACTTCACACCACTAGGCGTGTGCTGCCACTATAGCCACCTGGTTTGAGACCCATGCCCACCTGTCTACCTACAGACATTGCCAGTGATTAGGACTTTGCTCTGGACACTTGGTCTGCTCACTTCTATCAAGTAAGCTCCCCCTCTCTGTGTGTAACCTGCGTGTGACTCTATTGGCTTATTGGGGTGGTCTTCCCTAATAAACCTGGCATTGTGGAAAGACAAAAAAAAGTATTTAGCATCTATAAATTTTATATCCGTTCACATAAAACAAATATTAATTTCCTGAAAAAATTTCAATGCCATGTGTTTCAACTGGCCTCAACATATGTCAAATAAATAAAAGGAGTAATGAATTTTTCACCAGAGAATAGAAAGCAAATTTGTTCAGAATATTTTTTTATAAGGAATGCCAAGTTTTGACAGATGTGAGTGTTGGTTAGTCTAGTGAGGGAAACCTTTCAATAAAGTTTCAGTTAATTATACCTGTTTGAAGTGAAAGGCTTGCTACTGTCTTGATAACATATCCCCATTTGGATATTTTCAAGTTGTTGGTATTCATGAATGTTTATAAAGAACCAAGAACAATTTTTGAATGTTTTTAAATTGATAGTACTACTTTAGAGTCATATCATGTGTATTGCCTGTATAGTGTTAAAATGGCAATATCAGAACTAGAGAATTGCATAAAATAGGAAAATATTGACTATATTGCATCCAGTCATGTCTTAGAACATAAATTAATTTGAAAAAGTGTTCTCTACTTTTGTTTCAAGTGGACTCATTTTGAAGAGGAAACAATGCATAAAAATCATTGTGGGAGTGTGCAGTTTGAAGCAAGTCAGAACCAAAATGGGCTTTCACGAATGACCACTATCTAAAAAATCTTAAGAGATCAACCAAAGGACTTGTATGCATGCATATAAGCATAACCAATGGACGCAAAACTCTGGGGGGTGAGGGCATATATGGGAGTGGGGTGGGGGGACAATGGTAAGATATGTACACATATAATACCTTAATAAAAAAAATTGGAAAAAAAATAAAAATAAAAATCTTATCTTGGATACATATGTAAAGGAAGGTAATGCAGTTGTCAAGTTTATCTAACACTGGCATAAAAGTAATAATATTTTTATTAATTTTTACATCTTCTTCCAGCACTAAAATATATAACAGCTAAGTAATTTTAATGGCAAACACCTATAACAGATATTTCCATTAGTATGGCATGAAAAACCTGTTTGTGTATCCCTACTAACCCTAGAGGTGATTGAATTAAAAGTAGAGAACTTGCCTTCTTATCAGATGTCTCCAAATAAAAGGACTGAAAGAACAGAGAAAAGGGGGTTTGAGGTAGACATGTGAATAGACATACAAGAATGGGCATAAAGTATAAAGATATTTAAAACACACATTAGTGGCCATCATGGAAGAGGTACTGAACAACAAAGTACATAAAATGTTTTGTCCAATTGATATTCATTAGCCATTATAACTGATTACCCTAGAACCGGCAAAAAAAAAAAAAAAAAAAAAAGCTTATGAACAGAGTGGCCCTGGGGGCAGAGATAGGGAATGCATTAGGGCCCAACAACATTGACTCTCAATTACCAGGGCTGATTTAACTACTGCCGCCTCTGAATATCTAACCTGTAAGCAACAGAGCAATAATGAGTCATACACATGGCACTGTTCTTTAAGGAAACCAACTACTTTGTATCAAGTTGACTAAACCAAACCATTTTTATACTGGAAGTAACGGAGATTAGTTGTCATAGGGATAGGCATGTTTTCTGGATATAAGTCTGCTTTTCCTACCTGCAGAGCCTCAGCAAGCACCACTATCTGGGAATTCAGAAAATACCTCATCCACAACCACATATTTCCAAAAAACTTCCAAACAGGAGATCCATTAACAGTAAAAGAGGTATGGGAGTGGGTCCATAAACACAGAATCTACTGGTCATATCACAATATCACATACTATAGCATCCAGAAGTAACCAACCTCCAAGAGTACTGAAAGTAGTTCTAAAGTACAGATGAAGAAAAGTTTTGAAAGAAAACTCTGAAGTAACATGGTATATATACACTAAATAAGAGACCTCTATATGATCCTGTGTACCCAATAAGAAGACTATATTGGTCTTGGAATCAAATATTAGAAGCAGGATGAATTCATGTACTATAAATCTCAATGAACCAGTGGGGAATTTTGTGTTGTACCTGAAATTCTAGGCTTTTCGAAGCTAGTGGTCCTGGTCCAGGGACCATGGCAAGGATACTATCCTATATAATAAAAGGCTAATATGCAAATAGACCGAATGGCAGAACTACTGGTCGCTATGACACACACTGACCACCAGTGGGGCAGACGCTCAAAGCAGAAGCTGTCCCCTGGTGGTCAGAGCGGAGTGCCACTCAGCCAGAAGCCAGGCTCACAGATGGCGAGTGCAGCGGTGGTGGAGGGAACCTCTCCCACCTCCATGACAGTGCCAAGGATGTCTGACTGACGGCTTAGGCCTGTGTCAGTTGGACATCCCCCAAGGGATCCTGGACTGAGAGAGGGTGCAGGCAAGGCTGAGGGATTCCCCCCCCCCAAGTGCATGAATTTTGTGCACCGGGCATCTAGTTGAAATATAAGCTACATATGCAACAGGGCACTTTGAATTCTGTGTCCAAGAAACAACAGAAAACAAGAGCCACAATAGTTGCAGGGAGACATATGTGTGGAACACAAGTGATTCTTCTGGGTGGCTCTTGGTACTTCTTTATTTCCTCCACTTTTTTTTTTTCTTGAAAAGAACATTTATTGGGTGAACTACAGAGGCAGAAAAAGTCATTCCTAAAAGAAGTGGACTTAGCAAACAAGTTATAGAGATAAAAGAAGGGCCTTGGAGCTTGGGAGTGAGGAAGCTAATGGTAATGTGCCTGGGGCATAAAGGGAGAGGGAAAGGCTTCTGAGAGGGCAAGTGCCTCCCTCTTTTTTAAAAATTGATTCTTCAGAGAGAAAGGAAGGGAGATGGAGAGAGAGAAACATAGATGTGAGAGGAGAACATCGATTGTTCTCCACCGGGGACTGATCCCACAATCCAAGCATGTGCTCTGACCAGGAATTGAACCAGAAGCCTTTTGGTGCGTGGGATGATGTCCAACCAACTAAGCCACACTGGCCAGGGAGGCACTTGGTACTTCTTTATCCCATTGTAACTATGACTGAATGGACAGGTATAGCCATCCCAGCCTGAAAATGATATGATTAACAAGGACTTTGAACTCTAAGCAATGAGGATTTGAATAACCACACCACCAGGTGAGCCACAAAGGCTTACTAAGATGATACCTGAGAGTGGGAGAATTTAGAATCAATAGTGGAAAAACAGGAAGATGAGTATCAACTGTGGCACCAAGACCAAATGTATTTATAGTGGCTGTAATGGATCTCATTATTCTCCCTCTTCTAACTTTTTCCGCAGGAAGTATGGTTCACAAGAACCATGTATAAGCTGCTTCCTCAACCAGCATGGAAAAGTAGATCTGTGTGGTAGAATGTGGCAGTCATGAAAATGCACCCTGCAGGTCTCCTACATTGGACACATAATTGACTAATGGTCCAAACTGCTATAGTGCCAAATCAACCACCATGTTTGTACCAAGGCCATACTTCCTAGCCAAAGAGTGAGCAAAAAGGGGCACTGGGTACTAAGGCAGTATATGAGACTTCCCTAACAGGTTACTTCAGTTCAAGAGCGCCTCCTCAGCTTTTCTCAAAGTCTTAGAAGACTTCTTAATGATCATGCTTTCTTTCCAGTCTCCTTCCTCAGTTGTCATACCTGAATTGCATTGTAAATGCTCTGAGATCTTCCCAGCTATTCTGGTTACTTCCCCTAATACATTTATTGAACATTTAATCCTGGTTTCCATTAGTGACTCATAGTATCAGGATTTCTTTATCATTAATATTTTTTAGGGAAAAAAAAAATGTATCCACTTTTGCCACTTACTGCTAACTTGAATTCAGACTGATGATAGGAGTTCAAGAAACCATATTTGAATAGTATGTAAAAATAAAATTCTGAGTAATCATAGCAACAAGAAAGACAGAAGCCATGTCACTGATTACTTAATGAGGTCACATCACCAGCCCTGCACTCCTACCTCTCCACTTCTTTACTAGTATGTGAGAGAAAAATACGCTTTTGACAAGTTTTCATTTTCCCACAAATCCAGTGAAAATTAATAAAATAATCAATATATTATTTTCCAAATGCCAATCAGCATACTAAGTGTTATTAAGTACATTATTCCATTTAACTCTCAAAACAATTATTTTTGCTGGTTAGTCATATTAACCCTATTTTACATATGAAGAAATTAAGACTTAAATTAATGGAATTGTTCACAACCACACAGCTGATAAGAAAACCAAGTACTAACAATTAATTTCTACTAGAGGCCCAGTGCAAAAAATTTGTGCAAGGGGGGGGTGTGTTCCTCAGCCCAGCCTGCACCCTTTCCAATCTGGGACTCCTCTCACAGTCCAGGACTGCTGGCTCCCAACCGCTTACCTGCCTGCCAGCATGATCACCCCCTAACCACTCCCCTGCCAGCCTGATCGATGCCTAACTGTTCCCTGCCAGCCCAATTGCCCCTAACTGCCCTCCCTTGTCAGCCTGGTCACCCCTAACTGCCCTCCCCTGCCAGCCTGGTCACCCCTAACTGCCCTCCCCTGCTGGCCCAATCACCCCTAACTGCCCTCCCCTGCCGGCCTGGTTGCCCCTAACTGCCTTCCCCTGCTGGCCCAGTCACCCCTAACTGCCCTCCCCTGCCAGCCTGGTCACCCCTAACTGCCCTCCCCTGCCAGCCTGGTTGCCGCTAACTGCCTTCCCCTGCTTGTCCAGTCACCCCTAACTGCCCTCCCCTGCCTGCCTCTTTGCGCTAACTGCCCTCCCCTGCCAGCCTGGTCACCCCTAACTGCCCTCCCCTGCTGGCCCAGGCACCCCTAACTGCCTTCCCTTGCTGGCCTGGTTGCCCCTAATTGCCCTCCCCTGCCAGCTCGATTGCACCTAACTGCCCTCCCCTGCCAGCCTGGTCACCCCTAACTGCCTTCCCCTGCTTGTCCAGTCACCCCTAACTGCCCTCCCCTGCCTGCCTCTTTGCGCTAATTGCCCTCCCCTGCCAGCCTGGTCACCCCTAACTGCCCTCCCCTGCTGGCCCAGGCACCCCTAACTGCCTTCCCTTGCTGGCCTGGTTGCCCCTAATTGCCCTCCCCTTCCAGCTCGATTGCACCTAACTGCCCTCCCCTGCCAGCCTGGTCACCCCTAACTGCCCTCCCCTGCCAGCCTGGTTGCCCCTAACTGCCTTCCCCTGCTTGTCCAGTCACCCCTAACTGCCCTCCCCTGCCTGCCTCTTTGTGATAACTGCCCTCCCCTGCCAGCATGGTCACCCCTAACTGCCCTCCCCTGCTGGCCCAGGCACCCCTAACTGCCTTCCCTTGCTGGCCTGGTTGCCCCTAATTGCCTTCCCCTGCCAGCTCGATTGCACCTAACTGCCCTCCCCTGCCAGCCTGGCCACCCCTAACTGCCCTCACCTGCTGGCCTGGTCACCTCTAACTGCCCTCACCTGCTGGCCCAGTCACCCCTAACTGCCCTCCCCTGCCAGTCTGGTCGCCCCTAGCTGCCCTCCCCTGCCAGCTCGATTGCCCCTAACTGCCCTCCCCTGCTGACCTGGTTGCCCCTAACTGCCTTTCCCTGCTGGCCCAGGCACCCCTAACTGCCCTCCCCTGTCATCCTGGTTGCCCCTAACTGCCCTGCCCTGCAGGCCTGTTCCCCCCAACTGCCCTCCCCTGCAGGCCTGGTCCCCCCAACTGCTCCCCTCTGCATGCCTGGTCACCCTTAACTGCCCTCCCCTGCAGGGCTGGTTCCCCCCAACTTCCCTACCCTTCAGGCCTGTGTCCTCTCCAACTGTCCTCCCCTGCAGGTCTGGTCACCCCCAACTGCCCTCCCCTGCCAGCCTGGTCACCCCCAATTGCCCTCCCCTGCAGGCCTGTCTGCCCCCAACTGCCCTCCCTGGCAGTCCTAGTCCCTCCCAACTGCCCTCCCCTGCTGGCCAGATAGCCCACAACTGCCCTCCCCTCTGGCCATCTTCTGGGAGCCATCTTTGACCACATGGGGCAGCCATCTTTGACCACATGGGGGCAGCCATCTTGTGTGTTGGAGTGATGGTCAATTTGTATGTTACCTTTTTAATTATATAGGATTAATTCAATTATGGGGGAACTAAATGAAATCTCTTGGTCATCCAGACAACTGTCCCAGTATTTCCACTCTCCTATGGATTCTGTACATTGATGTAGGTTTTTAATCCCACTTGATTTGAGCTTGACCAAAGGAGCAATACTTTGCTTTTGTTGGCACTAATTATTTGCTTAGCTAGGAATTCTGTATTATTTAAATCCATCTCCATAGTATTTGCTTGATAATTTTTTTTCTAGTTATTACTCAACTCTTGGTCAACAAAATTCTGCTCAGTGGGCATTGCCAACGCATTTATTGAATATTTTTGTTTGTTAGTAAAAGTAGTATGCATATTAACTGTCAAAGTGAATAAAAAGTAAGGATGGCATAATAAGGAAAAGAAGTTGAAAAGATTCAATCAAATTCCATCTTTGCCTCTTACTACTGTGTGACCTCAATTTCAAATTTCTTACTTGTTAAGGGAGATAGTTTTAGTTTTCTATTGCAGCATAACACATTATCACAGACTTAATGGCTTAAAACATCAGACATATATAATTTTATAGTTTGTAGGTGAGAAGTCTGAGCCTTATGTAGCTGGGTTTAAGGTCACACAAGGCTGAAAGAAATTAAGGTGTAGAATGGTATATGTTCTCATCTGAAATACACAAGCCTCTTCCAATCTCATATAAGTGGTTAGCATAATTCAGTTCCTTGAGATTGTAAAACAGAGTTCACAATTTCTTTTAGATTGTCAGCAAAAGACCACTCTAGGTTCTCAGAGGTCACTTCCAAGTCCTTCCCATGGGGTCCTATCACAATATAGCACTTTGCGCCATAACTGGTTTGGCTCAGTGGATAGAGCATTGGCCTGTGGACTGAAAGGTCCCGGGTTTGATTCAAGTCAAGGGCATGTACCTTGGTTGCGGGCACATTCCCAGTGGGAGGTGTGCAGGAGGCAGCTGATCAATCTTTCTCTTTCATCGATGTTTCTGGCTCTCTATCCCTCTCCCTTCCTCTCTGTAAAAAAGCAATAAAATATATTAAAAAACAACAACAACAATATAGCACTTTGCTTCTTCAAAATCAATAGAAGACCATCTCTCTGAAATCTCAATCCTCTTTTAAAGGCTATTCTGATTTGGAAAGTATAGTAATTTCCATTTTGATTAACTCACAGTCAACTGATTACTAATTTAACATTGAGAGTGGTATTCTGTTGTACTCACATCTCATTCACACTAAATGAGTGGGGATTATCTAAGGTATGTTAAACAGTATGTGTAATCTTTTGGGTCTCTTCACTGCAGGAATAAAACACCAACATCTTAGTATTATCTCACAATTATTTTTTAAGGAATGTAGAAATAATATTCAAAATGCATTTGTTGAAGCACAAGTACCAACCCAGTCAGAATGGTGGCCAGTCATAAACAAGCAATATGGCAGTACCAGCACATACTAGTACACTCTCACTAATGCAGTATCAGCCCTGAATGTATATAAAGTGATTAATACGGTACTTGGCTCTTGCAAATTGAAAAATATTTGGTGGTTATTATCACTATTTTATGAAGTTCATCCCATGTCTCTTGAAAATATTTTTCCAAATCATTGCTATTATTTAAATAGAATGTATTCCTATGGATGAATCAGAACCTAAAAGGGTGACATACCTTGTACATTTTGTAATTCTTAATTCAATTTGGAAAACAAATGTAAACATTTTTAGTAAAATTTAAACATCCCCACTACGATATATGTTTCTTATTTGCTGCAAAATTTGTAAGAGATATTCACATTCTAAGAAAAAATTCACTGAGAAACAGATTTGAATTTCAAACACTTTAATGGTACCAAAACTGGAACAAATTATTGAGTTCAAGCATGAGCCCATATACTATATAACATTACCGGTCAACATACATTTACATTTCTCTACTTGTTGTCCATATGCGTTTTTAAAAAGTCTATATTTTCAGAGCAGTTTTAGGTTTATAGCAGAATTGAGTGGAAGCTGCCCTGACACATGCCTAGGTTTCCCCATTATCAGAATCCAGTACCATAGTGCTACATTTTTAAAACTGATGAACCTACATTGTACATCATTATCACCCAAAGTCCATAGTTTATAATAGGGTTTATATATTGGTGATGTACATTGTGTAGATTTGAACAAATGTATAGTGACATGTATCCACTATCACACAGAGAAGTTTCACTGCCCTTAGAATCTTTTGTGTTTCACTTAATTATTCATCCCCACTTACTCTGGCAATCAGTAATTTTTGTGAATGTCCCCAAAGTTTTGCCTTTTCTAGAATATCATATAGTTGAAATCATACAGTATGCAATATTTTCAGATCTATTTCTTTAACTTAGTAATATGTATTTGACTATTTGTCATATTTTTCATAGCTTGATAGTTTATTTCTTTCTAGGGATGAATAATATTCAATTGCTTCAGATAGCAGTTTACTTATTCATTCACCTTCTGAAGGACATCTTGGTTGCTTCCAAGTGTTGGCAATTATGAAGAAATTGCTATAAACATCACTGAGCAAGTTTTTGGAGACATAAGTTTTCAGCTCCTTTGGGTAAAGGCCAAGGAGCATGATTGTTATATTGTGTAATAAGAATATGTTAAGTTTTATAAGAAACAGCCAAAGTATCCTGAAAAGTAGCTTTACCATTTGGAATTTTCATCATCAGTGAATGAGAGTTTGTGTTATTTCACATCTTTATTTAAATTAAAATACATTTAGCCGAAACCGGTTTGGCTCAGTGGATAGAGCGTCAGCCTGCGGACTCAAGGGTCCCGGGTTCGATTCCGGTCAAGGGCATGTACCTTGGTTGCGGGCACATCCCCAGTAGGGGGTGTGCAAGAGGCAGCTGATCGATGTTTCTCTCTCATCGATGTTTCTAACTCTCTATCCCTCTCTCTTCCTCTCTGTAAAAAAAAAAAATCAATAAAATATTAAAAAAAAATAAATTAATTAATTAATTAAAATACATTTAACATAGAACATTGTGTAAATTTAAGGTATATGACATGTTAATTTGATAGATTTATGTATTGTAATATGATTGAAATTGTAATGGTAATTAGCACCTTTATCATCTTATCTAATAAAGAGGGAATATGCTAATTAACTGCCACTCCCTCACAAGATGGCAGTGCCCACAGCCACAAGATGGCAGTGCCCAGTCCCCTCAGCCCCGCCTCATTCAGCCTCAGTCCCCCAGTTCCCTCAGCCCTGCAGGGGAAGGCAGTTGGGGATGATCATGCCAGCAGGGGAGTAGTTAGGCATCAATCAGTCTGGCAAGGGAGCGGTTAGAGGGCTATCAGGCTGGCAGGCAGAATGGTTAGGGGCAATCAGGCAGGAAGGCAGGCAAGTGGTTAGGAGCCAGCAGTCCCGGATTGTGAGGGGGATGTCTGACTGCTGGATTGGGCCTAAACCGGCAGTCAGACATTCCCCGAGAGGTCCCAGATTGGAGAGGGTGCAGGCTGGGCTGAGGAACACACCCTCCCCCTGCACAAATTTCATGCACAGGGCCTCTAGTGCTATATAATTTTCTTTTATTTTTAGTGGTTAGAATAATTAAGTTTCAGTTTCTTAGAAGGTTTGATGTTTATAATACAGTATTTTGTCTATATTCACTATGCTATGCATTAGATATCTAGGTCTTATTTACTACTCATTGCAATTATGTGTGCTTAAAGAACATCTATGCCATCCTCACACCCATCATTCCCTGGTAACCACTAGTTCACTCCATATTTTTATGAATTTGGCATTTCTCTGAGTTACCTCACATAGCATAATGTGCTCAAGGTTCACCCATGTTGACACAAATAGCAGGATATTCTTTCTCAGAGATTAATAATATTTCATTGTATATATACCACACTATCTTTATCCATTTATTCAGTGATAGTTCAATTTTCCCATATTTTGGCTACTGTGAATAATGCCTCAATAAACATGGAACTACAGATATATCTTCAGTATGCTGTTCCCAATTCCTTTAGGTATAAACCCAGAAGTGAAATTTATTTTTTTTTAATCAAATTTATTGGGGTGACACTGGATTATAGGATCACATAGCTTTTAAGTGTACATTTCTATGATACATGATCTGTATAATACATTGTAAGCACACTACCCAAAGTCAGTCATATGGTAGATCTATTTTTAATTTTTAGAAGAACCTCCATACTGTTTTCCATAGTGGCTATACAAATTTCCATTCCCACAAACAGTAGCACAAGGGTTTTCTTTTCTCCACATCTTCCCCAGTATTTGTTTTCTCTCCTGTCTTCTTGATGACAGCCATTCTAACACATATGAGGTATTATCTCACTGTGGTTTTTATTTGTATTTCCTTGATGTTTGGTGATGTTGAACATCTTTTTGGTACCTGTTGGCCATTTTGATGTCTTCTTTGAAAATCAGTATTTATTTAGTTCCTCTTCCCATTGTTAAATGAGATTGTTTTGTTGTTGTTATTATTGAGTTGTATGATTTCATTATACATTTTGGATATTAATACCTGATCATATATAGTTTGCAAATATTTTCTCCATTCCTGAGGTTTCTTTTATTTTGTTGATTCTTTCTTTTGCTGTGCTGAAACTATTAAGTTTGATATAGTCCCACTTGATTTTTGCTTTTGTTCTTTGTGCTTTTGGCATCATATTCAGAAAATCATTATCAAGACCAATGTCAAAGAATTTCTTTCCCATGTTTCTTCTAGAAGTTTTATGGTATCAGGTCTTATGTTTAAGTTTTTGATTCATACCAAGTTATGTTTTGGGAGTGGTGTAAGGGATCCATTTCATATTTCAGCATATGTTTATTCAGCTCTCCCAGCACCATTTTTGGTGAGACTATCTTTTCCCCACTGGTTCTGTGGCTCCATTGTCATATATTAGTTAACTGTATGTGCAAGGCTTCAATTCTGTTCTGTTCCATTGATCTATGTGTCTACTTTTATGACATACTATACTGTTTTTATTACACTAGTTGTATAGTATGGTTTGAAATCAGAAAGTGTGTTGCCTCTAGCTTTCTTATTCATTACCAGGATTTCTTTAGTCATTTAGGGTCTATTGTGGTTCCATACAAAATTTAGGATTGCTTTTTTTAAAAAATATATTTTTATTGATTTCATAGAGGAAAGGAGAGGGAGAGAGATAGAAACATCAATGATGAGAGAGAACCATTGATTGGCTGCCTCCTGCATACCCCACACTGGGGATCGAGCCCACAACCCAGGCATGTGCCCTTGACCAGAATCAAAACCGGGCCCCGCCGAAACCGGTTTGGCTCAGTAGATAGAGCGTCGGCCTGCGGACTCAAGGGTCCCGGGTTCGATTCCGGTCAAGGGCATGTACCTTGGTTGCGGGCACATCCCCAGTAGGGGGTGTGCAGGAGGCAGCTGATCGATGTTTCTCTCTCATCGATGTTTCTGACTCTCTATCCCTCTCTCTTCCTCTCTGTAAAAAATCAATAAAATATATTAAAAAAAAAAAAAAAAAAAAACCGGGCCCCTTTAGTCCACAGGCCGATGCTCTATCCACTGAGCTGAACCAGCTAGGGCAGATTGTTTCTTTTTTATTTCTGTGTAGGCCCTTGGAATTTTGATGAATACTAGTATTGAGTTGAATTTATGGATGCCTTTAGATAATATGGGCATTTTAACAATATTAATTCTTCCAATCCATTAAAATAAGATACCTTTCTATCTATGTCTTCTTTGATTTCTTTCAGCAAAGTTTTATCAATTTTGTTATATAAATATTTCACTTGGTTAAATTTATTTCTTATTTTTATGCTATTGTGAATTAGGTAATTTTCTTTCTTTTTAGATGTTTTATTATTAATATTTAGAAGTGAAACTTATTTCTATATATTGATTTCATATCCTGCAACTTTACTAAAATTTTTGATTAGTTCAAATAGATTTTTGGATTTTTTTTGTATGTAAAATCATATCTTTTGCAAATAGCAACAATTTCATTTTTTCAATTTGGATTCCTTTTATTTCTTTGTCTTGCCTAATTGCTCTAGCCAGGACTTCCAGTACTATATTGAATAAGAGTGGCAAGAGTGAGCATCCTTTTCTATTTTATTATCTATATATATAAAAGCCTAAGCGACCGAACAATTGGTCGATGGGTCAACCAGTCGTTATGATGTGCACTGACCACCAGGGGACAGGTGCTCAATGTAGGAGCTTACCCCTGGTGGCCAGTGCACTCCCACAACAGGAGCACTGCTCAGTTGATCAACAGGTGCCAGACACCAGGCTCACGGCTGGCAAGCACAGCTGTGGTGGCACAAGCCTCTCCTGCCTCCACAGCACCACTACTGAATAGCAGCAGTGGCAGGCTCAGCAGAGCTGGGATGAGCGGGAGCAGCATGGTGCCCAGGCCAGGCTCCGGCTCCTCCCTGGCTGCCTGCCACTTCGCACACTACTACATCCCTCGGGGGATGTTGGACTGTCAGTTCCAGATTGCAAGAGGGCGCAGGCAAGGCTGAGGAACCCCACCGGTGCACGAATCTGTGCACCGGACCTCTAATCCTATGTAATAAAGAGGTACTATGCTAATTGACCATCACGCTCTCACATGATGGTGGCGGCCACAGCCATAAGATGGCGGTGCCCAATCCCCTTAGCCCCGCTGGAGTCCCCCAGTCCCCTCAGATTCACTGGCAGTGAATTTTCATGGGACCATTAACTTTTTAAAAAAATCCTTACCCAGCCGTAACCAGTTTGGCTCAGTGGATAGAGCATCAACCTGCAGACTGAAAGGTCCCAGGTTTGATTCCGGTCAAGGGCATGTACCTTGGTTGCAGGCACATCCCTGGTAGGATGTGTGCAGGAGGCAGCGGATCAATGTTTCTCTCTCATTGATGTTTCTGACTCTCTATCCCAATCCCTTCCTCTCTGTAAAAAATCAATAAAATATATTTTTAAAAATCCTTACCCAAGGATATGATTATTTCTTTTAGATCATTTGTTCTAGGGGAGCAGGCCTAAGCCAGCAGGTGGGCATCCCCCAAGGGTCCCAGACTATGAGAGGGCACAGGCTGGGCTGAGGGACCCTACATGTGCATGAATTTGCATGCACTGGGCCTCTAGTATTAAATAAAAGATTTCAATTATTCTCCATTGAGTATAATGTTAGCTGTGGGTTTATTGAATAAGACATCTTTAAGTTGAAGCATATTTCTTCTATATGCAATCTATTGAGGATTTTTATCATGAAAGGATATTGTGTTTTATGAAATGCTTTTTCTGCATCTGTTGAGATAATCATGTGATTTTTTTATTCTATTAATGTGATGTGTAACATTTATTGATTTTCATATGTCCAACAATCCTTTTATCCCAGGGATAAATACCTTTGTTGACAGAGTAATGCTTGTGCTGTAAAATGAGTTTGGAAGTGTTTCCTCCTTTTCAATCTTCTGGGAATATGAGAAAGATTGGAATTATTTATTCTTTTTAAAAAAACATATTTTTATTGATTTCAGAGAGGAAGGGAGAGGGAGAGATAGAAATATCAATGATAAGAGAGAATAATTGATCGGCTGCCTCCTGCACACCCCATATTGGAGATTGAGCCCACAACCTGGACATGTGCCCTTGACTGGAATCAAACCCCAGACCCTACACTCTGCAGGCTGATGCACTATCTACTGAGCAAAATAAGCTAGAGCTGGAATTATTTATTCATTTTTTAAAAATATTTTATTGTTTAAGGTATTACAAATAATAGTACATATTTCTCTATTTTTGTTCCCCACTGACCTCCCCCCAGCCTCCCCTAACCCCCAGCACTTGCCCTTGTCCCACTGCCCCCAGTGTCTTGAGTCTGTTGGTTGTGCTTATATGCATGCATAAAAGTACATCGGTTGATCTCTTACCCCCCCCCAACCCTCCCATACCTTCCCACTGTAGTTTGACAGTCTGTTCGATGCTTCCTTGCCTCTGTCTATTTTTGTTCAACAATTTGTAATGTTCTTTATTATCCATAAACTAGAAGCCCGGTGCACGAAATTCCTGCATGGAGGGGGGTTGTCCCTCAGCCCAGCCTGTACCCTCTCCAATCTGGGACTCCTGGAGGGATGTCCGACTGCCCGTTTAGGCCCGATTCTGGGGGATCGGGCCTAAATGGGCAGTCAGACATCCCTCTCACAATCCAGGACTGCTGACTCCCAACTGCTTGCCTGCCTGCCTTCCTGATTGCCCCTAACTGCTTCTGCCTGCCAGCCTGATCACCCCCTAACCACTCCGCTGCCAGCCTGTTTGCCCCCAACTTCTCTCCTCTGCCGGCCTGGTCACCCCTAACTGCCCTCTCCTGCAGGGTTGATCACCTCCAACTGCCCTCCCTTGCAAGCCTGGTCCCTCTCAACTGCCCTCCCTTGCAGGCCTGGTCCCTCACAACTGCCCTCCCTTGCAGGCCGGGTGCCTCCCAACTGCCCTCTCCTGCTGGCCATCTTGTAGTGGCCATCTTGTGTCTACATGGGGGCAGGATCTTTGACCACATGGGGGCAGCTATATTGTGTGTTGGATTGATGGTCAATATGCATATTACTCTTTTATTAGATAGGATAGAGGCCTGGTGCAGGAGTGGGGGCCAGCTGGTTTGCCCTGAAGGGTGTCCCGGATCAGGGTGGGGGTTCCCTTGGGGCATGGGGCGGCCTGGGAGAGGGGCCTGTGGTGGTTTGCAGGCCGGCCACACCCCCTGGCGACCCAAGCAGAGGCCCTGGTATCTGGAATTTATTTTCCTTCTACAATTGAAACTTTGTAACCTGGAGCGGAGCCAAGCTGTCTATTCCCTCCGGGGTGGCAGCCATTTCTGTGGCAGATAATTCACCTTCTACAATTGAAACTTTGTAGCTTTAAACGGGTGGGCCCGGACAGGGTGTGCGGAAAGCTTTGCTTCCCCTGTTGCCACCTGCAACCCTGGCTTGCTCTCTCAAGCTCCATTCTGCCGCCATTTGTTTGAATTTGTTTACCTTCTATAATTGAAACTTTGTAGCTTGAGTGGAGGCTTAGGCCTGCAACGGCTATGGAAAGCTTGGCTTCCTCTGTTACCTGGGAAACCTTGCTCTCTGTGGCTGTAGCCATCTTGGCTGAGGTTAATTTGCATACTCGTCCTGATTGGCTGGTGGACGTGGCTTGGCTGGTGGGCGTGGCTTATGTAGCGGAGTGATGGTTAATTTGCATATTACCATTTTATTAGAGAGGATGAGTGAGATCATGTGGTATTATTCTTTCATTGACTGTCTTATTTCACTTAGCATAATGCTCTCCAGATCCGTACATGCTGTTGCAAATGGTAAGAATTTCTTCTTCTTTTTTTTACAGCAGCATACTATTCCATTGTGTAGATGTACCACACTTTTCTAATCCATTCATCTGCTGATGGGCATTTAGGCTTTTTCCAAATCTTAGCTATTGTAAATTGCCCTGCTATGAACATAGGGGCGCATATATCCTTTCTGATTGGTGTTTCTGTTTTCTTGGGACATATTCCTAGAAGTGGTATTACTGGGTCAAATGGCAGTTCCATTTTTTATTTTTTGAGGAAATGCCATACTGTTTTCCACAGTGGCTGCACCAGTCTGCATTCCCACCAACAGTGAAGAAGGGTTCCTTTTTCTCCACATCCTCTCCAGCACTTGTCATTTGTTGATTTGTTGATGATAGCCATTCTGACAGGTGTGTGATAGTACCTCATTGTTGTTTTGATTTGCATTTCTCAGATGATTAGTGACTTTGAGCATGTTTTCATATGTCTCTTGGCTTTCTGAATGTCCTCTTTCCAAAAGTGTCTATTTAGGTCCTTTGCCCATTTTTTGATTGGATTTTTTATCTTCCTTTTGTTAAGTTGTATGAGTTCCTTGTAAATGTTGGATATTAAACCCTTATTGGAGATAACATTGCCAAATATGTTCTCCCATGCAGTGGGCTTTCTTGTTGTTTTGTTGATGGTTTCTTTTGCTGTGCAGAAGCTTTTAATTTTGATATAGTCCCATTTGGTTATTTTCTCTGTAGTTTCCATTGACCTAGGAGCTGTATAGGTAAAGATACTGCTATGACAAATGTCTGTTATTTTGTTGCCTATGAGTTCTTCTAAGATTTCTATGGTTTCCCATTTTACGTTTAATCTCTTTGTCCATATTGAGTTTATTTTTGTGTATGGTGTAAGTTGGTGGTCTAGTTTCATTTTTTTGAAAGTATCTGTCCAGTTTTCCCAACACCATTTATTGAAGAGACTGTCTTTTCTCCATTGTGTGCTCTTGCCTCCTTTGTCAAATATTAATTGAGCATACTGGCTTGTGTCAATCTCTGGGTTTTAGTTTTAGCCCATTGAGTATGATGTTGGCTGTGGGTTTGTCATATATGTCTTCTATTATGTTGAGGTATAATCCTTCTATTCCCACCTTGCTGAGAGTTTTTATTAAGACAAGGTGTTGGATTTTGTCAAATGCTTTTCCTGCATCAATGGATAGGATTATATGGTTTTTATCTCCCAGTTTTCTTATGTGGAGTATCACATTTATTAATTTGAGGATGTTGTACCATCCTTGCATCTCCAGGATAAATCCCACTTGGTCATGGTGTATGATCTTTCTAATGTAATGCTGGATTTGATTTGTTAGAATTTTGATGAGGATTTTGGCGTCTATGTTCATGAGGAATATTGGCCTGTAATTCTCTTTCTTTGTGGTGCCTTTATCTGGTTTTGGGATTAGAGTAATGTTGGATTTGTAGAAAGAGCTTAGAAGTGCTCCTTCCTCTTGAATTTTTTTGAATAGTCTGAGGAAGACAGGTTTTATTTCTTCTTTGAATGTTTGATAAAACTCCCATGTGAAGCCATCTGGTCCAGGGCTTTTGTTTGTTGAGAGTTTTTTGATTATTGCTTCAATTTCCTCCATAGGTATCGGCCTATTCAGTGTTTTTGATAACTCCTGGTTGAAATTTGGAAGGTCATATTTTTTAGGAATATCTCCATTTCTTCTAAGTTGACCAGTTTGTTGGAATAGAGTTGCTCGTAGTATTTTTTTATGATTCTTCATATTTCTGTGGGGTCTGTTGTTATTTCACTTCTTTCATTTCTGATTTTGTTTATTTGGGTCCTCTCTGTTTTCTTCTTGGTGAGCCTGGCTAGAGGTTCATCAATCTTGTTTATCCTTGCAAAGAACCAGCTGTTGGTTTCATTGACCTTTTGTATTGTTTTTTTTTTTGGTCTCTTTGTCATTTATTTCCACTCTGATCTTTATTATTTCCTTCCTTCTGATAACAGTGGGCTTTTCTTGTTGCTCTCTTTCTAATTCTTCAAGTTGCAGAGTTAGATGATTTATTATCAGGGTTTGTTTGCTTTTTGTTGTTGTTGGTTGTTTTTTTGTTTGTTTGTTTGTTTTGGTTTTTTTTTGAGGTAGGCCTGTAATGCTATGAACTTCCCTCACAGGACTGCTTTCACTGTGTCATAAAGATTTTGGAATGTTGTATTTTCATTGTCGTTTGTTTCCAGGATGTATTTTATTTCTTTTTTGATCTCTTTGGTAACCCACTCATTGTTTAATAGTGTGATATTCAGCCTCCAAGTGTTTGAATTTTTGTGATTGTTTTTACTGTAATTTATTTCTAATTTTATGCCATTGTGATCTGAGAAGATGCTTGATATGATTTCAATCCTCTTGAATTTGGAGAGACTTTGCCTGTGTCCCAATATGTGGTCTATCTTTGAAAATGTCCCCTGTGTGCTTGAGAAGAAGGTTTATTCTGTAGTTTTGGGGTGGAATGGTTTATTACCAGATGTCAATTAATATATATGGGTCATGTTTTCTTATCCATTCACTCACTTGATGTCTTTTGATTGGAGCATTTAATCCATTTACATTTAATGTTATTACTGATAGGTACTTGTTTGTATCCATTTCTGTACTTTATGCCTGTGGACCTTCCTCCATTTCTATTTCTAAAGATGTCAATTAAGTTCATCTTATCTAGTTCGTCATTTAAGATTCATGTTTTTTGCTATTTTTTTGTCTAGAGGATTTATCCAGTGATGTTAATGGGGTATTAAAGTCTCCTACTATGATCATGTTGCTGTCAATCTCTCCCCTGATATCTTCCAGATGGTTTTTTATGTATTTGGGTGCTCCTGCATTGGGATCATGAATGTTTACCAGGGTTATATCCTCTTGTTGTATCGATCCCTTTATAATTATGAAGTGGCCTTTATTGTCTCTTATTATGGAGTTCACTTTGAGCTCTATTTTTACAATATAAGTTTTGCTATCCCAGCTTTTTTTTTCATTTCCGTTTGCCTGATAGATATTTTTCCATCCCTTCACTTTCAGTCTGTGTGAGTCCCTTGTTCTGAGATGGGTCTCCTATAGACAACATATATATGGATCATGTTTTCTTATCCACTCAATCACTCGACATCTTTTGATTGGAGCATTTAATCCATTTACATTTAATGTTATTACTGATAGGTACTTGTTTGTAGCCATTTCTGTACTTTATGCCTGTGTACCTTCCTCCCTTTCTATTCTTTTTACAGCATTTCCTTTAGCATTTCTTGCATTGCTGTCTTGGTAGTGATAAACTACCTTAGCCTTTTTTTTTTTGCAAAGCTCCTGATTTCTCCTTCAATTTTGAGTGATAGTCTTTCTGGATAGAGTATTCTTGGATTCAGTCCTTTGCTTTGCATCATTTTCTATCCCTCCTTCCATTCCCTTCTAGCTTGATGTGTTTCTGTTGAAATCATTTGATAATCTGATGGGGGAATCCTTTGTAGGTAACTCTGTCTCTCTCTTGCAGCCTTTAAGATTCTCTGTCGTGCCGAAACCGGTTTGGTTCAGTGGATAGAGCATCGGCCTGCAGACTCAAGGGTCCTGGGTTCGATTCCGGTCAAGGGCATGTACCTTGGTTGCGGGCACATCCCCAGTAGGGGGTGTGCAAGAGGCAGCTGATCAATGTTTCTCTCTCATCGATGCTTCTGACTCTCTATCCCTCTCCCTTCCTCTCTGTAAAAAATCAATAAAATATATTAAAAAAAAAGATTCTCTGTCGTTAACATTTGCCATTGTATTTATGACATGTCTTTTGGGATTTATCTTTCTTGGGACTCTCTGTACTTGTGTAACAGTTTTCTTCCCCATATAAGGGAAGTATTCTGTCATTATTTCTTCAAATAGATTTTATAATCCTTGCTGCTCTTCTTGTCCTTCTGGCAGCCCTATTATACATATGTTACTTCGTTTCATGTTGTCCCAAAACTCCCTTAGGCTCTCCTCCTACTTTTTAATTTTTTTCTCCAGTTGCTGTTCAGATTGAGCTTGTTTCTCTACCTTATCTACTAACTCACTAATTCGGTCCTCTGCTTCTTTTAGTCTACTGTAGAAACCTTCCATGGTGTTTTTGATTGTAGCTGTATTACTTTTGATTTCTTCCTGATTCTTGCATAGGTTGTTGATTTTCTCATCCATCTGGTGTATGAACTGTATGATCATTACTCTGAATTCTTTTTCTGTCATGTTGCATGCTTCCATTTCACTAATTTCTTTTCTTGGCGACTCCTCATTTTTTTCCTTTAGGGATTGTTTCATTTCCCCATTCTGACTATCACCAGAAGGTTCAAACGTAGAGTTGTTTGGGCAAGGGCTGTGTGCAATTGGAGCTTCGCACCACCCAAGTGTCACTGAAGAGCTCCGACACCAAGAAATGTGGCTGCCATGGGTTTGTGGGAGCCATGCTCTCCCAGGATCTGAGTCATAGGCTCTTATTGTGGCCTCGTGTGCTCACCTAGAATCAGGGACCCTGCCTGAACCCTCCTGAAACAAAGACCCTGCTGGCATGTGCCAAAAATCACAGTCCCCTAGTGTGTTCCAGGAGTCAGAGACCCCCTGTGTCCGTGCCTACAATTGAGTATCTAAGTCTCTGTTACTTGGTGCAGTCTCGTGCAAGAATCAGGGTCCCTATGTGCGCATGCACCAAGAATTGAAGTCAGTGGTTCTTAGTGTGAATGTACTGGATATCAGGGACCCCAGGTGCATGTGATGAGAAACAGAGTCAAGTCACTGGTGCTCAGTGCTGCCTCTCACCCAGAGAATCAGGGTTCTGGTCAGCTTGGGGACCAGGTTGCACAGTCACACTGTGTCTGCAGGAGGTCCACTCCTGCACTGCGGAAAACAGACTTCTGTGTGCACTTGCCTACAATCAAAGTCAGGTGGCACTGCTGCCCTGCATGGGCGTGGGGTTTGGTCACCCGATTTTTTTGAGGGGAACAGATTCCCAGTGTCCGCGCACTCCTAGGATCAAATTCCTGTAGCGGCACTGAGGGTCTAGCAGTTCCTATGGCACTGCAGTGAGCCTGCAGGGAGGGGCATGGGCTCTGTGACTCACAGAAATCTGCAGCCGGGATACCTAGATTCTTGGTTTCTATGGGTCTGCAGCTGTGGTTGCAGGTCTCTGTCCCCAGTGGCTGCAGGGTCCCAGTTTGCATCTGAGACCAGACTGGGTGGTGCTAAGGCCAGGAACCTAGTCTCAAGCAGTTATATTTTGCAAAATGGCATGGTCTGTGCCAGCACTGGCTGCCCCTGGAGTGTCCACAGTGGCAGCGGGGTTCTACCATCTAAGACAGCCCAGATTGGCAGCCCCTTGGCAGGCCTGCAGGATCTAACTGTCCCTAGCTCATACATACACACACCATACATCTACAGACTCCTCTATCGCTCCCTCACTCTCTTATACTCTCTCCCTCCTTACTTTCCTGCCGGTCGCCATCTTCAGAATTGGAATTATTTATTCTTTAAATGTTTCATAGACTTTGCCAATGATATCATCTGATCCTGTGATTCCCTGTGTCGAGAGGTTTTTGATTAGTCATTCAGTTGCTTTACTCATTATAGTCTGTTCAGATTTTGATTTGTTCCTGATTCAGTCTTGGTAGATTGTGTGTTTCTAGAAATTTATCACTTTCTCTAGTTTTTCTAATTTGTTGCTGTGTATTTACTCATAATAATTTTTTACCATCCTATGTATTTCTGATCAAATTTTAATTATTTTCTTTCACTTACTTAGATGTAATTTGTTCTTCTTTAGCTTCTTAAGGTAAAACCTTAAATTATTGATTTTAGATCTTTTCCTTTTCTAATATATGAAATAAATGCTATGTATTTCTTTCTAAGCAGTGCTTTCACTGGATTTTCATTTGTTCAAAACATTTTAAATTTGAGACTTCTTCTTTGACCCATGTGTCATTTAGAAGTGTTTTTTTTAAATCCACAAGAATTTTAGGGTTTTCCATCTATCATTGATTTCTAGTTAAATTTTATTTAATCCTAATTTTATTGTATATGCATTTGTGTTTAAATATAATTGACTTATTATATTAGTTTCAAGGCTACAACAAAACCATTTGATATTCGTATATGTTGTAAAATGACCACCAAAATAAGTCTAATTTACATTTATCACCATTCAAGATTAACTTTTTAAAAAAATATATTTTTATTGATTTCAGAGAGGAAAGGAGATGGAGAGAGAGATAGAAACATCAATGAGAGAGAATCATTGATCAGCTGCCTCCTGCACACCCCACACCGGGGATGGAGCCTGCAACCCAGGCATGTGCCTCGACCAAGAATCGAACTGTGATTCATGGGTGGATGCTCAACCACCAAGCCACGCTGGCCAGGCAAGATTAACTTTTTTTCTTGTTAGAGAACTTTTAAGAACTACTTCTTATGGATTTTTAATAATGTAAATTATATCTAATAGCAGTATTAGCAAACTTAGAACATTTTCAACATCTTAGAAATGTCAAGGGTCTTCTCTAGACTCCAGCTATTCCATCTCAAGGCACCCAAATTTTTCTTGCAATTTAATTCTGATACTTCCATATTTTGACCCATACCTTAAAAAGTTGGAAAGAGTAATAAAGTTTATTTCCTGTTGCTTTCTAAATTGATTCTATATTTTCTTTTATTTAGCTTTCATTAGTCATGCTACAGTAACAAGGAACTCAATACTTGTTGCATAGAAAGCAATAGTGTGTTATTATTTTTAACTTATGCCGAATGTATGTTGTAGGGATATATCAGGCTCTTAGAGAAAAGAAGAGTAGATATTTAAGGAAAATCACACAATCTACTACCCTCTATATTTGAGGAAACTGCAAAGATATTATGGAGAAATAGTTTACAAAATAAGGCTTATTCTACTTGTTTTCAAAATAAAATGTATCTGTAAATGAACAAGTTCATTTTTGTTGACAGTTACTTTAAAATAATTGGTCCCATAATCTACACTAATAAAAGAGAAACTTGCAAATTGACCCTCTGCTACACCCACCAGCCAATCAGGAGTAAGTATGCAAATTAACCCAAGAAAGATGGCGGCAGCCATGGAGCTGGAGTGAGTAGGAGGCTTGGGTTGCCCCTGGCGATGGAAGAAGCCAAGCTTCTCATCCGCCCTGGCCTCCGCTCAAGGAGGGACTAGGGGACTGGGTCACTGGGGGTGACCCAGTCTTCCAGCCCACCCTGATCTCCCCTCAAGGAGGGGCTGGGGGCCTGGGTCACCAGGGGGGTGTGGCCAGCCTGAATACAGCCCTCAGCCCCTTACCCAGGCAGGTCACACCCCCATGGAGTAAGAGTCCCCACTGGGGGTGTGTGGCCAGCCTGCAAACAGCCATCAGCCCCTCACCCAGGCTGGCAAGGCACCCAGCAGGGACCCCCACCCTGAAGGGGGTGTGGCCAGCCTGAAAACAGCCCTCAGTCCCTCACCCAGGCTGGCCATGCCCCCCCAGCGGGGACCCTCACCCCATGGGGGCGTGGCCAGCCTGCAAACCACCACAGGCCCCTCGCGCAGGCCACCCCATGCCCCAAGGGAACCCCCACCCTGATTCAGGACACCCTTCAGGGCAAACTATCTGGCCCCCACCCATGGACCAGGCCTCTATCTATACTAACAAAAGGGTAATATGCTAATTAGACTGGGAGATCTTCCAGGAGACCTTCCGGAGGTTCTTCTGGACAAAGCCATGATGGCGGGGCCGAGGGAGAGGCAGTTAGAGGCCAAGAGGGGAGGGCAGTTGTGGGTGATCAGGCCAGGATGAGATGGCAGTTGTGGATGATCAGGCCAGTGTGGGAGCATTGGGGGTGATCAGGCTGGTGAGGGGCAGCAGTTGGGGGTGAGCAGAACAGCAGGGAGGGGCAGTTTGGGGCAAGCAGGCCAGTGGGGAGGGCAGGAGTGGGCAATCTGGCCAGCAGTGGAGTCATATGGGGGCAAGCAGGCTGGCAGGGGGGGGAAGTGGGTGATCAGGCTGGCAGGCAGAGTGGTTAGGGGCAATCAGGCAGACAGGCAGGCAGGTGAGTGGTTAGACGCCAGCAGTCCCAGATTGCTAGAGGTATGTCCGACTGCCTGTTTAGGCCTGATCCCTGTAAACCAGCAGCAGGACATCCTTCAAGGGGTCCCAGATTGGAGAGGGTTCAGGGCAGACTGAGGGACACCCCCACTATGCACGAATTTCATGCACTGGGCCTCTGGTTTCTGAATATGCTGAAAATATCTCATAGAAGAATTGAGCATAGGAATGGAGAATATTACTCAAAAATGACACCAGCTTACCTGCATTCACTCTAAACTTAATTTTAGTATTATTGTTCCAGGTAATTTCTGAAATATTTCACTTTTGTTTACTAAATGACCACATTTATACTTCCAAACCTTTATTTTGGCTTCTCAGATTTTATCCTCTTGCTAGTGGTTCGGTGCATGAAATTCATGCATATTAAAAAGGAATTAATTAGAGGAAATATTTTAATATTGCTATTTGCCCTTTCTCTATTTATTTATTTATTTATTTTTTTAAATATATTTTATTGATTTTTACAGAGAGGAAGAGAGAGGGATAGAGAGCTAGAAACATCGATGAGAGAGAAACATCGATCAGCTGCCTCTTGCACACCCCCTACTGGGGATGTGCCCGCAACCAAGGTACATGCCCTTGACCGGAATCGAACCTGGGACCCTTGAGTCCACAGGCCGACGCTCTATCCACTGAGCCAAACCGGTTTCGGCTGCCCTTTCTCTATAATAGAAGTGTCAGAGGTGAAAGAAAATTATTAAAATGTATATGAAAATCTTCCTCCTGTCAGAGTCTGGGATGTGCCATGGGACCAAGAGTCAAGTCCCTGTCCACCTGTGCGCGCCATGAAATCATGCGAAACCCAGACCCTGCCAGTCCCACCCTCATTGGGCAAGATCCAAACCCGGCTGACCCCAACCCCGTCAAACCCCACTGGACGGGGGGTGCAGCCTCAGGTCTCCTGGCCTTGTGCTGGGCAGGGGCGGGGTGCAGCCTCAGATCCCCCAGTCCATCACCAGCTGGGGGCACAGTGTCAGGTCCCCTGTCAAGCCCTGCTGGGTGGGGGGTGGGGCGCAACCTCAGGTTCCCTGCGCATGCTGGGTGGTGGGCACACCCTCAGGTCCTCTGACCTGACACTGGTTTGGGGGGGCGTGGCCTTAGTTTCCCCAATCCAAGGTGAAGGGCATGGCCTGAGGTCCCCTGGCCCCAGCACCAGGGCAAGGGGTGTGCCTTGAAGTCCTCCATCAAGCCCCGCTGGGCAGGGGGCATGGCCTGAGGTCCCCTGGCCCAGCACCAGGGCGGGGAGCACCCCTTGAGGTCCCCTGTCAAGCCCCACCGGGCGGGGGTATGGCCTGAGGTCAACCGTCCAGCCTTGCCAGGCAGGGGGCCAGCCTGAGGTCCCCAGGCCTGGCGCTGGAATGGAGGATGCGGCCTGAGGTCCCCCAGCCATGCGCTTGGGCAGGGGGCATGGCCTAAGGTCCCCAGTCAAGCCCTGTTGGTCGGGGGCACAGCCTCAGGTCCCCCCCCCCCCACAGCCCAGTGCTACACAACCTCAGGTCCCTGCTGATCACTCTTTATGGAAACCCTTGCCTCCACTGTGGGTACAGCCATCTTGTGTTACAGGAACCCTGCCTCCGCTGTGGGCACAGACATCTTGTGATGGTGTGAGGGTTAATTTGCATATTACTTCTTTATTATATAGGATTACCTGGACTTGATTAAAGTTGCTTCAATAAGTATTTCTCATAAGTTTCTCTATTCATGTAAATCTACCATAAAACTCACTATTAAATTTTCATTCTTTTTCAAAATATCAGGTTCAAACTCAGTAGATGTTAAAAATTTTCCATGCTTCTGCTTTCCTGAGCTTTCCCAATTATATAACTTATATGCCTTCTGGTTTATTTGAATTCATATATATATATATATATATAATTTCAATTTTTAATTTTGTTTTGCTTCATGATAATCATACATATGAAACAAATAGTCTCTTGACAGTTTCCAAGTTAATGCTTGTTACTTGTTAAAAATTGTAATGAAATAGCATATTCAAATGAATGAAAGTCTTTGAATGAGAAAACGTGTTATTTATAATTCTATCATACAATTCCTTTTCCTATATTTTGCACATGCCAAATCATCTAAAAAATTCAATAAGGAAAAGCAAATCAAAATGAACAAAAATAGCCACGGAAAATAAAAGAATTACTTTTAACATTTCTATTAACACTGCTTCAAAGAAAGGAAAGGAAATCTTTGAGCACTTAAAATGTGTCTAGAAACTTTGACAGAAACTAGAGGTATAAAGGTAAATGTTGACAAGGTACATTGCATTCAAGGAGATATACAGTTGAAAAAAAAGTAATTCAATATGATAAATGTTCTTCTGAAAGCATGCACATAATTCCATAAAAACATATATGACTTATGATTAATTCTTTCCAGGAAATTGAGTAAAGTTTCACAGATGAGAGGTCAACTTATTGATCAATTTTCTCTCCTGTGCTTCCTTTTTTTCCTGTGCTTCTTGTGATTTTATTGCCTACTCAACCAACCCACAAAACCTATGTTCTCTGCATTTATACTTCTGCATTTCAATCAAAAGCTAGAAAGCTAAGCCTGATCTTTAATTCACTATTCTTTTTCATTCCCAGGTCCAACCGTTCAGCAAGTCATGTCATCTTTATTGTTTAAATATATCACCAATCCATCCAATTTTCTCCATATCTACTACCACCACCCTATTTCAAGCATCATCATTTATCTTTTGAATTATTGCAATAGCCTCCAAACCGATTTTACCACTTCCACTCTTAGTCACCAACAATTCCCTCTCCACAGAGAAGCTATTGGTTATGACACACACTAAACTGCTGTGACAAAGAGACAGAAAAATACAGTGAATTTAACAAGGTATAACTGTATTTCTCTTTTATGTAACAGTTTAGACAGAAGAAAGCAGTCCAAGATTGGCACAGCATCTCTGATATATTCAAGTATTTAGCTTCCACCTCTGGGTTCAAAACAGTGTATTCAAGTTTTTATCATCTATCAGACATTGGAAAGGAAATAAAGAGCCCAAGAAAGTATATGCCCAATCCATTTAAGAGGAAATATTAGAAGTGACCTACATTATTTTTTCCTGTCCATAGGCCTGAACTTAGTCGCATGCTACATCTAGATACAAGGGAAGTTGGAACACAAAAGTTTGTATTAGTTTACTGTGTCTCAGTTAAGTTTATTACTATAGAAGAATGGAAGAATAAATATTGTGAGACAATTAAAAATCCAATTAAGTAATTTTTTAAAAACAAAAACAACAATTATCACACCATTATTCAAATCTATTCATTTTATCAATAGAATGTGTTAAAAGTTGTAATTATATATTTATTCATTTACTTTTTATTGTTTTCCATTCCCACTATAAGTAAGCATAGTCTCTTATATTCACTACTAGAGGCCTGGTGCACAAAATATGTGCAAGGGTGTGTGTGTGTCCCTCAGCCCAGCCTGTACCCTATCCAATCTGGGACCCCTCAAGGGATGTCTGACTGCCAGTTTAGGCCAGATCCCACTGGGATTGGGCTTAAACCAGCAGTCGGACATTCCTCTCACAATCCAGGACTGCAGGCTCCTAACTGCTCACCTGCCTGCCTGCCTGATTGCCCCTAACTGCTTCTGCCTTCCAGCCTGATCAACCCCTCACCACTCCCTTGCCAGCCTGATCGATGCCTAACTGCTGCCCTGCCAGCCTGATTGCCCCTAACTGCCCTCCCCTGCCGGCCTAGTTACCCCTAACTGCCCTCCCCTGCAGGCCTGGTCACCCCTAACTGCCCTCCCTTGCAGGCCCGGTTGCCCTCAACTGCCCTCCCCTGCAGGCCTGGTCCCCCCAAATTGCCTTCCCCTGCAGGCCTGGTCCCCCCAACTGCCCTCCACTGCAGGCCTGGTCCCTCCCAACTGCCCTCCCCTGCAGGCCTGGTTGCCCCCAACTGCCCTCCCCCGCAGGCCTGGGTTTCCCCCAACTGCCCCTCTCTGCCTTCCCAGTCACCCCTAAGTGCCCTCTCTTGCCAGTCATCTTGTGTCCACATGGGGTAGCCATCTTTGACCACATGGGGGCAGCCATCTTGTGTGTTGGAGTGATGGTCAATTTGCGTATTACCTCTTTATTATATAGGATTATATCATTATTTTCCAGCAAAGTGACTGGCGTATAATAAAAATTTTTAAAATATAAAAGTATGAAAAAGATGGCGACTGGCAAGAAGGTAGGGAGAGAGAGAGAGTGTGAGTGAGGAACCCATAGAGGAGAGTGTAGACGTGTAGACGTGTGGTGTGTGTGTGTGTGTGTATGAGCTAGGGTCAGTTAGATTCTGCAGGTCTTCCAAGGGGCTGCCTAACCGGGCAGTCCTAGATGGCGGAGCCCCGCGCACAAAGCGGACACTTCTCGGCAGCTGGTGCGGATGCAGAGACCACGCCATCTTGAGAAACAGAGCTGCCTGAGACTCGGATCCTGGCTTCTGACACAAACCAGGACCCTGCAGCCACTGGGGACAGAGAACTGCTATCACAGCTTCAGACGAAGAAACAACAAGAATCCAGACTTCCCAGCAGATTCCCGTGAGTCAAAGAGCCTATCCCCCTCCCCACAGGTGCGTGGATAGCGCCATAGTAACTGATAGACACGCCCCTCGCGCCAGCTGCAGAGCTTTGCTCAGGGACGCGCTCCCCCTTAGGGAATTTGGCGTGCAGGACAGAAGCAGCTCACCTTCAGGGAAACCTGTCAGTGCACACAGAGGGCTCCCCTTCCGGGAATTGGGGAGAATTTGGCTTGCGGGTCACAGCTCCCCTTCGGGGAATCTTAGAGCGTGCACAGAGGGGATTCCCTTTGGGGAATTTGGCACACAGGACGGACTCTGCCCCTCTTCGGGGATTCTGGGAGAGTGCACAAAGGCAGCTCACCTTCAGGGATTTGAGAGTGTGCGCCCTAGCCGGTTTGGCTCAGTAGTGAGAGCACACACAGGACGCAGCTCCACTTCAGGGAATTTGGCACGCCGGACACAGCTGCCTGGGATCCCTGAATCACAGCGCATTCACACTAAGAGCCAACGACCCCAATTGTTGGTGCATGCACACACAGGGACCCTGATTCTCAATGAGAAACCGCACAAGGCAACAGAGACTCTGACACTCGATTCTTGGTGCAGACACAGGGAAACTCTGACTCCTGGCACATGCTAAGGATCTCATTTTCGGCACATACCAACAGTGTGGTGCAGACAGGGCCCCTGATTCTAAGTGTGCACACGAGACCACACAGAACACTGGGGACACTGACCCTGGGCAAGTCTGGTTCCCACCAAACAAAGGCAGCCACATGTCCTAGTGTCAGAGCACTTCAGTGAAACTCGGGTGGAGCGAAGTCCCCACAGCACATGGCCCAGGTACACGCAAATGGAAGCTTGAGCTTTCTGGTGATAGCCAGAATGGGGAAACGAAATAACTCACAGAGGAAAGAAAATGTGGAGTCGCCAAGAAAGGAAATTAGTGAAACTGAAGCTTGCAACATGACCGAAAAGGAGTTCAGAGTAATGGTCGTGGAATTTATACATCGGATGGATGAGAAAATCAACAACTTATGCAAGAATCAGGAAGAAATGAAAAGTGATATAGCTACAATCAAAAACACCATGGAAAGTTTCAACAGTAGACTAGAAGAAGCAGAGGACCGAATTAGTGAGTTAGAAGATCAGGTACAGAAACAAGCTCAATCTGAACAGCAATTGGAGAAAAAAATTAAAAAGCAGGAGGAAAGCCTAAGGGAGCTTCGGGACAACATGAAACGAAGTAACATGCGTATAATAGGGCTTCCAGAAGGACAAGAAGAGCAGCAGGGATTAGAAAATCTATTTGAAGAAATAATGACAGAAAACTTCCCGGATATGGGAAAGATAAAAGTTACGCAAGTACAGAGAGTCCCAAGCAAGATCAACCCCAAAAGACCCACACCAAGACATGTCATAATTTCAATGGCAAATATAAATGATAAAGAGAGAATCTTAAAGGCGGCAAGAGAGAGACAGAGAGTTACCTACAAAGGAACACCCATCAGATTGTCAAATGATTACTCAACAGAAACACAACAAGCTAGAAGTGAATGGAAGGAGGTATACAAAGTGTTGCAAAGCAAAGGACTGAATCCAAGAATACTATATCCAGCAAGACTATCAATCAAAATTGAAGGGGAAATCAGGAGCTTCGCAGACAAAAAAAGACTCAGGGAGTTTATCACCACCAAACCAGCAATGCAAGAATTGCTAAAGGGAATACTGTAAAAAGAAGAAATAAACAGGTAAGAAGGAATACAGACACAAAAATAGATATGACTACAAACAAATACCTTTCAGTAATAACTTTAAATGTAAACGGACTAAATGCTCCAATCAAAAGACATCGAGTGGCTGAATGGATAAAAAAACATGACCCATATATATGCTGTCTACAAGAGACCGACCTCAGAACAAGAGACTCACACAGATTGAAAGTGAAGGGATGGAAAAATATCTTTCAGGCAAATGGAAATGAAAAAAAAGCTGGGGTAGCAATACTTATATCTGACAAATTAGACCTCAAAGTAAATGCCATAACAAGAGATAAGGAAGGCCACTTCATAATACTAAAGGGAGAAATCCAACAAGAAGAAATAATTCTGGTAAACATATACGCTCCCAATATAGGAGCACCCAAATGCATAAAAAAACTCCTGGAGGATATCAAGGGAGAGATTAATAGCAATACAATCATAGTAGGAGACTTTAATACCCCACTATCACCATTGGACAAATCCTCTAAACAGAAAATCAGCAAAGAAACAGCAATCCTAAATGACTCACTAGACCAGATTGAATTAATTGACATTTTCAGAACATTTCACCCCAAAGCCACAGAATATACATTCTTCTCAAGTGCACATCGGTCATTTTCAAAGAGAGACCATATGTTAGGACATAGGCAATATCTCTTCAAATTCAAAAAGATAGAAATTATATCAAACATCTTCTCAGATCACAGTGGCATAAAACTGGAAATCAACTACAATAAATACAATCCAAAGAAATCAAACACATAGAGACTAAAAAGCATGCTATTAAACAAGGACTGGGTCACCAGAGAGATCAAAGAAGAAATAAAAAACATCATGGCAACAAATGACAATGAAAACACAACAATCCAAAATCTATGGGACACAGCAAAAGCAGTCTTGAGAGGGAAGTTCATTGCTCTACAAGCCTATTGCAAAAAACAAGAAACAATGGTAATAAATTACCTAACCCTACAACTCAAAGAGCTAGAAAAAGAGCAGGAAGAAAAGCCCAGTGTAACCAGAAGGAAGGAAATAACAAAGATCAGAGCGGAGATAAATGACATAGAGACCAAAGAAACAATACAAAAGATCAACAAAACCAAGAGCTGGTTCTTTGAAAGGATAAACAACATTGATGGACCTCTAGCCAGGCTCACCAAGAAGCAAAGAGAGAGGACCCAAATAAACAAAATCAGAAATGAAAGAGGTGAAATAACAACAGACCCCGCTGAGATACAAAGGATTGTTACAAAATACTACAAACAACTCTATTCCAACAAACTGGACAACCTGGAGGAAATGGACGTATTCCTAGAAAAATACAACCTTCCAAAAATCAATCAAGAAGAATCTCAACAGCTCAATAGGCCAATAACTATGGACAAAATTGAAGCAGTCATCAAAAAGCTTCTGGCAAACAAAAGCCCGGGGTCTGACGGCTTCACAGGAGAGTTTTACCAACCATTCAAGGAAGAACTAAAACCTATCCTCCTCAGACTATTCCAAAAAATTCAAGAGGAAGGAACACTTCCAGGCTCCTTCTATGAAGCCAGCATCACCCTAATACCAAAACCAGATAAAGACAACACAATGAAAGAGAATTACAGACCAATATCCCTCATGAACATAGATGCCAAAATCCTCAACAAAAGTCTAGCAAATCGGCTCCAGCAGTACATCAGAAATAACATACACCATGACCAAGTAAGATTTATCCCAGTAATGCAAGGATGGTACAATATCCGCAAATCAATAAACGTGATACATCACATAAACAAGTTGAGAGATAAAAATCACATAGTCATATCAATTGATGCAGAAAAAGCATTTGACAAAATCCAACACCCTTTCTTGATAAAAACTCTCAACAAGGTGGGAATAGAAGGCTCATACCTCAACATAATAAAAGCTATATATGATAAACCCACAGCAAACATCATACTCAATGGACAAAAACTAAAAACATTTCCCCTAAGAACAGGAACAAGACAGGGATGCCCACTCTCACCACTCCTGTTTGACATAGTACTGGAAGTATTAGCTATTGCAATTAGACAAGAAGAAGAAATAAAAGGCATCCAAATTGGAAAAGAACAAGTACAGCTGTCTTTATTTTCAGACGACATGATATTGTACATAAAAAATCCGAAAAACTCCGTCAAAAAACTAATAGACTTAATAAATGAATTCGGCAATGTAGCAGGATACAAAATTAATGCCAAGAAATCTATGGCCTTTCTATACACCAATAGTGAAATTACAGACAGAGAGACTAAAAAGGCAATCCCATTTACCATCACACCAAAAAAATTAAGATACCTAGGAATAAACTTAACTAAGGAGGTAAAAGACCTATACACGGAAAACTACAGGACACTGAAAAAAGAGATAGAGGAAGACGTAAACAGATGGAAGAACATACCATGTTCATGGATTGGTAGAATCAACATCATTAAAATGTCCATACTACACAAAGCAATCTATAGATTCAATGCACTCCCCATTAAAATACCAACGGCATATTTCACAGACCTTGAAAGAACTCTCCAAAAATTCATCTGGAATAAAAAAAGACCCAGAATAGCCACAGCAATCCTGAGAAAGAAGAATAAAGTAGGAGGGATCTCAATACCAGATTTCAAGCTGTATTACAAAGCCACTATTCTCAAAACAGCCTGGTACTGGCACAAGAACAGACAAATAGATCAATGGAACAGAATAGAGAATCCAGATATTGATCCAAACCACTATGCTCAATTAATATTTGACAAAGGAGGCATGAACATACAATGGAATCAAGACAGTCTCTTCAATAAATGGTGTTGGGAAAATTGGACAGACACATGCAAAAAAATGAAGCTACATCACCAACTTACGCCATACACAAAAATAAACTCAAAATGGATACAGGACTTAAACATAAGACGGGAAACCATAAAAATACTAGAGGAATCCACAGGCAGCAAAATCTCAGACATATGCCAAAAGAACTTCTTCACCGATACTGCCCCTAGGGCAATGGAAGCTAAAGAGAAAATAAACAAATGGGACTACATCAAAATAAAAAGCTTTTTTACAGCAAAAGAAACTATCAACAAAACAACAATAAATCCCTCTGCATGGGTGAACATATTTGCAAATGGCATCACTGATAAAGATTTAATCTCCAACATCTACAGGCAACTTATACAACTTAATAAAAGGAAGATAAATGATCCAATAAAAAAATGGGCAACGGATCTAAATAGAATCTTTTCCAAAGAAGACAGAAGGAAGGCCAAGAGACACATGAAAACATGCTCAATGTCACTAATTATCCGAGAGATGCAAATCAAAACAACAGTGCGGTATCATCTCACACCTGTCAGAATGGCTATCATCAACAAATCAACAAACGACAAGTGTTGGCGAGGATGCGGAGAAAAAGGAACCCTTGTGCACTGCTGGTGGGAATGCAGACTGGTGCAGCCACTGTGGAGAACAGTATGGAGTTTCCTCAAAAAACTGAAAATAGAACTCCCATTTGACCCAGTAATCCCACTCCTAGGAATATATCCTAAGAAACTGGGAACACCAATAAGAAAGGAAATATGCACCCCTATGTTCATAGCAGCACAATTTACAATAGCTAAGATCTGGAAACAGCCTAGGTGGCCATCAGCAGATGACTGGATCAGAAAACTATGGTACATCTACAATGGAATATTATGCTGCCATAAAAAAGAAGGAATTCTTACCATTTGCAGCAACCTGGGTGGAATTGGAGAACATTATGTTAAGTGAAATAAGCCAGTCAATGAAAGAAAAATACCACATGATCTCACTCATTTATGGATAATAAAGAACATTAAAAACTTGAACAAAAAGATATATACAGAGGCAGTAAAGCATCAAACAGTCTGTCAAATTACAGCAGGAAGGTTAGGGAGAGGTGGGGAAGATAAGAGATCAATCAAAGGACTTGTATGCTTGCATATAAGCATAACCAATGGACGCAAAACTCTGGGGGGGTGAGGGCATATATGGGAGTGGGGTGGGGGGGCAATGGTAAGATATGTACACATATAATACCTTAATAAAAAAAATTGGGGAAAAAAATAAAAAATAAAATATAAAAGTATTTTGTAAATAAATGATTAGAACTTGTTTTCACAAATAAAAAAGCTATTTCATGAAGAAAAATAATATGGGCTAAAGCAAACCTATATTAATTTGAAATACATGGTATGTTTAGTAATCATTAAGAATTCAGACTTAATACAACATATAGTACCAGGGATTTTTCAGGAGTCAGATCATGGAAGACTTTGGCTTGATAAGTAGTCAGATTCAGATCTTATTCGTATGCATGCATTAGAGTTTTATTTTTTCATAATTATATTGAGGTATAATCCTGTATAATAAAAGGCTAATATGCAAATTGACCAAATGGCAGAACAACCAGTTGCTATGATGCACACTGAATATCAGGGAGCAGACGCCCAATAAAGGAGCTTGCTCCTGGTGGTCAATGAGCTACCATATGGGGAGTGCAGCTCAGCCAGAAGCCAGGCTCATGGCTGGTGAGTGCAGTGGTGGTGGTGGGAGCCTCTCCTGCCTCCGCAGCAGCACTAAGGAGCAGCGAGCCAAGAGGTAAGGAGTAGGCGGGCAGTAAGGAGCGAGGGGTCCTGGACTTCGAGAGGGATGTCCAACTGCTGGCTTAGGCCCAATCCCTGCAGGTAGCTGGCCTAAGCTGTCAGTTGGACATCCCCCAAGGGCTCCTCGACTGCGAGAGGGAACAGGTCGGGCTGAGGGACCCCTCTGAGTGCATGAATTTCGTGCGCCGGTCCTGCAGGGAGCAGGCCTAAGCCGGCAGTTGGACATTCTCAGCGCTTCCGCATAGGTGGGAGAGGCTCCCACCATTGCCGCTGTGCTTGCCATCCTTGAGCCTGGCTTCTGGCTGAGCAGTGCGCACCCTGTGGGAGCGCACTGACCACCAGGGGGAAGCTCCTGTGTTGAGCCTCTGCCCCCTGGTGGACATTGTACATCATAGTGATCGGTCGTTCTGCCATTCAATCGATTTGCATATTAGCATTTTATTATATAGGACCATGGTCACCAAACTGTGGCTCGCGAGCCACATGCGGCTCTTTGGCCCCTTGAGTGTGGCTCTTCCACAAAATACCACGGCCTGGGCGAGTCTATTTTGAAGAAGTGGCATTAGAAAAAGTTTAAGTTTAAAAAATTTGGCTCTCAAAAGAAATTTCAATAGTTGTACTCTTGATATTTGGCTCTGTTGACTAATGAGTTTGTCGACCACTGATATAGGATAACTGGGATTATTTACATTTTTATATATTTCACCCATTTTACCCACTCCACTGCCCTCTCCTCTGGCAACCACCACCAATCTGTTTTCTGTATCTATGAGCTTGGTTTTTTTGATTTTACATAGTTTTTGTTTTTTTTCTTTGATTATATCTACACATAAATGAAATCTTACTTCATTTAACATAATGCCCTCAAAGTCCATCCATGTTGTCACAAGATTCCATTCTTTTGTATGGCTGAGTAATATTCTATATATGTGTATTTACATGTTTTTTTTCCATTCATCCATTGGTGGACACTTAGCTTGTTTCCATATCTTGGCTATCCTATATAATAAAAGGCTAATATGTAAATTGTCCCCTCGGGAGTTCGACCGAATGGGAGTTCGACCACTTGTTATGACATGTGCTGACTAACAGAGGGCAGTGCGGAATGGAGGAAGGCCCTGGTCAGCACCTGGTAGCTGGGGGAAGGAAGGCACCGATCAGCGTTGATAGCCACCCAGGCCTACAGACCCTACCCATGCGCGAATTTTGTGCACTGGGCCTCTAGTTTTAAATATGCTGCAGTGAACATTGTTATGCATACATCTTTTTGAATTAGTTTTTAAATTTTCTTCAGATAAATATCCATAAGTGGAATTGCTGGATGATATGGTAGTACTATTTTAACTTTTGAAGAACCTCCACACTTTTTTAAATAGTGACTGCACCAATTTATATTCCCACAAACAATGCAAGGGTTCCTTCTCTCCAATCCTTGCCAATACTTCTTATTTCTTGTCTTTTGGATGATAGTCATTTTAAGAGGTGTGAGAGGTCTCATTGCAGGTTGATTCACACTTCCCTGATGATTAGTGGTATTGAGCTTCTTTTCATGTGCCTTTTGGCCATTTGTAGGTCTTCTGTGGAAAAATGTCTAGTCAAGTCTTTTGCCCATTTAAAATTATATTATTGTAGGTTTTTTTTAAAATCTTTACTGTTGAAAGTATTACATATGTCTTTTTTTCCCCCCATTGTCCTCTCCCAGCCCACCCATCACCCCACCTCAGGCCTTCATCACCCTATTGTCAGTGTCAATGGGTTATGCATATGTGCATACACGTTCTTGTTCTTTGGTTTATCTCTTCCCACCCACTCACCCTCCCTTGCCTTCCCTCTGAGGTTTGACAGTCTATTCAATGCTTTTATGTCTCTGGATCTATTTTTGTTCATCAGTTTATGTTGTTGTTTTTGCTATTTTGCTACAGAATTGTATGAGTTCTTCATATATTTGATTTTTAACCCCATATTGTATATATGATTTACAATTTTTTTCCACTCCATGCTTGCTTTTTAATTTTGTCAGTGGTCTCATTTCATGTGAAGATTTTTTAATTTGAGGTAGTCTCACTTGTCTATTTTTGCTTTGGTTGTCTTTGCTTTTGTAGTCAGATCCAAAAAAATTATTGCTAAGATGATGTCAAGGAGCTTACTGCACATGTTTTCTTCTAATAATTTTGTGGTTTCAGGTCTTACACTCAAATATTTAATCCATTTTGAGTTAATTTTTTTGTGTATGGTGTAAGACAGTCTACTTTCATTCTTTTATATGAAGCTGTCAGGTTTTCTCAAAACCATTTATTGGCCCTAGTCAGTTTGGCTCAGTGGATAGAAAGTTAGCCTGCAGACCAAAAGGTCCTGGGTTCGATTCCAGTCAAGGGCACGTACCTTTGCAGCAGGCTCCTCCCCTGTCTGGGCCCTGGTCAGGGCTCATGCAAGAGGCAACCAATCGATGTGTTTCTCTCACATCAATGTTTCTCTCTCTGTCTTTCCCTCTCTCTTCCACTCTCCCTAAAAATCAATGAAAAAATATCCTCAGGTGAGGAATAACAACAACAAAACATTTATTGAGTATATTTTCCACATTGTATAATCTTGCCTCCATTGTAGTAGACTAGTTGACTGTACATGCATGTGTTTATTTCTGGACTTTCTATTCTTTTCTATTGATTTATGTGTCTGTTGTCATGCCAATACTACAGTCTTGATTAATATAGCTTTGTACTATCGTTTAAAATTAGGGAGTGTAACTTGGCTGTGGGCTTGTCACATCTGGTCTTTATTATGTCGAGATACATTCTCTCTATACTCACTTTGCTGAGAGGTGTTTTTTTAATTATCAATAAATGTTGAATTTTATCAAATGCTTTATCTGTGTCTATTGAGGTTAGCATATGATTTCCATTCTTTATTTTTAAAATGTGGTGAATCCTATTTTTTATTGCCGATGTTTAAACATCTTTGCATTACTGGAAAGTACTAGAGGGTTTTAAGTAAGAGGGATAAAATAGTCAAATATATTTTCAAATTAAGCATCTCATGGAAGTGGTTTTTTAAATTTCTTTATTAATTAAAGTATTACATGTGTCCTTATGCCCCCATTACCCCCCCATTCATGCCCTTACCCCTCTGTTGTCTGTGTCTATTGGTTAGGCTTATATGCATGCATACAAGTCCTTTGGTTGATCTCTTCCCCTTACCCCCACCCTCCCCTACCTTCCCTGAGGTTTGATGTTCTGATAGATGTTTCTCTGTCTCTGGATCTGTTTTTGTTCATCAGTTTATGTTGTTCATAATTTTCCATAAATGAGTGAGATCATGTGATATTTATCGTTCTCTGCCTGGCTTATTTCACTTAGCATAATGCTCTCCAGCTTCATCCATGTTGTTTAAAATGGTAAGAGCTCTTTCTTTTTTACTGCAGCATAGTATTCCATTGTGTAGATGTACCACAGTTTTTTAATCCACTCATCTGCTGATGGGCACTTGGGCTGTTTCCAAATCTTAACTATGGTGGATTGTGTTGCTATGAACATAGGGGTGCATATATCCTTTCTGACTTGTGTTTCTAGTTTCTTGGGATATATTGCTAGAAGTGGCATCACTGGGTCCAATGGGAGTTCCATTTTTAGTTTTTTGAGGAAACTCCATACTGTTCTCCGCAGTGGCTGCACCAGTCTGCATTCCCACCAGCAGTGCACGAGGGTTCCTTTTTCTCTGCATCCTCGCCAGCACTTGTCGTTTGTTGATTTGTTGATGATAGCCATTCTGACAGGTGTTAGATGGTACCGCATGTTTGTTTTGATTTGCATCTCTCAGATGATTAGTGACTTTGAGCAGGTTTTCATATGTCTCTTGGCCTTCCTTCTGCCTTCTTGAAAAGAATCTATTTAGGTCCATTGCCCATTTTTTTGATTGGGTTCTTCAACTTCCTTTTGTTAAGTTGTATGAGTTCCCTGTAAATGTTGGAGATATCATTGGCAAATATGTTCTCCCATGCAGTGGGCTTTCTTGTTGTTTTCTTGATGGTTTCCTTTGCTGTGCAAAAGCTTTTTATTTTGATGTAGTCCCATTTGTTTATTTTCTCTTTAGTTTCCATTGCCCTAGGAGCAGTATCAGTGAAGAAATTGCTTCAGCATATGTCTGAGATTTCGCTGCTTGTGGATTTCATGGAAGTGTTTTAGATACATTATTTGGCAGAAAAACTGTGAGCAGGAGACCAGTTAGGTGATCTACTAGGTGTCTATTTCTCCCTTTTTCTCTATCAGCCACTCTCTCACTCTCAACTCATTGCCTTCACTTTACTTTCTACAATCTGGATTCTTTTGCTACTATGCAGTTTATGTTTCTTTATAAGTACAGCTGACCAGTTAACTATAATACCTCTTTAGCACTGATTATGCTACACACTTTTATTTCTTCAATTCCACCTCTTCTTCATTGCCGAAGTTTCTAATTTCCAGGTTCCTGAGAGAAAGTTTGGATATAAACATTTTATCTTCTTGTACCAAGCCATGCGGATTATGTATCTCAGCTATGGGTACAAATTTTTATCAAGTGTTCACTTCTTGTCCAATCATGTGTAGTTAGGAATGGCTGTTCATGAGACAATTTCTTTAATAAGGAGACTGAAGATGGCATAGATAGCGATTAACATCTCCTATACAAAGGGTATATGTCAACATACACTCAGTTGCAAGTTATAGAAAATCCAACTCAATCTTCTTTTAAATAATAAAGTGAATTTGTTGGCTCACATAAAAGAAAAAATGTAGAAGGGTATGCTTCAGGCATAGTATATACAAAGTTCTGGAAATATTTATTTGTGAGTCTATTCACTTCCTTACTTTATCTGCTAACTTTTTTTTTTCTGTCTGGATTTACTCATGGTAGCGCAATGGCTGCAGCAGTTCCAGGCATTTGCAGGTCATATCATCCTAAGCTAGGAGTTCTTTGTTTCTCTATACCAACAAACAAATCACTCCACTTTACTGTGGCTTGACCAATTTAAACCAATCTGTGTAACTGTGGATGGGGGATACCATGCACGATTTGGCTTAAACTTAGGTTACCAAGTCAAAGGGGAAGGAAATTAAAACTAATTAGAGAACCATCTGCTGCACTTCCTAATTAAGAATAGAAAATACGCCCTAACCGTTTGGCTCAGTGGATAGAGCTTCAGCCTGCTGACTGAAAGGTTACAGGTTCGATTCCAGTCAAGGGTATGTACCTTGGTTGTGGGCATATACCCATTAGGAGGTATGCAGGAGGCAGCTGATCAATGTTTCTCTCTCATCGATGTTGTTTCTAACTCTCTATCCCTCTCCCTTCCTCTCTGTAAAAGATCAATAAAATATATTTAAAAAAAAAGAATAGAAAATACAAATAAAAACAATTATTTTCTTAATCTCTCTCCCTCTCTTCCCCTCCTTTCCCTCATCTAATAAAGGAAGAAAAGTCATTTGACCCAACTCTTTTGATTTAAGATAAAATAAAATTAGTGAGTCAAATATTATTCTTTATAACACTAGTTAAATGTTCCTGCTAAAAGATCAAAACAAACAACAACAAAAATCACTGATAAAAACAGTGCATATTTAGAAATAGAATATGTAATGATATAAACATATATATATATATATATATATATATATATATATATATATATATATATATATATTAGCACTTGTAAATCAACATAATTGTCCTGAGTTTTAGCTAAATTATATTGGACATTTTACTAAAATCATATGTTGAATAATATAATTGAGCTACTTGCCAGTGAATGTCCAAATTCCTTTATCTTAGTTTTCTCTGGAACTTTCCTAATAATAGGTTTTAATACACATGTTTGTAGCAGTATCTATAGGAGTGATTAGAGAAAGATGAATAGAGCTTGCTGATAAGTTCTAGGCAAACTTGTTATTCAGTATGTTGACCTCCAGATCAATTGGAATAGCCTGCCACATCTATTGACAGACTGTTAAATAAGAAGAGTATGAAATATTTTGCAGGTAGTTGTTTTTATTGATTTGTAAAAATTTTTTTCACAGCTAGAGTTTAGACTGCAAAAGAAAATTTAATATTTCTTGGCAATCTTTCTAATCCACTTTCTGTCATTTGCACACTTCAATGGTTGCATTATTACCAGATGTTATCATGCAGTAATTTTCCACTACAAAATAGGGTGTCAGCATTTATTTAGCCCTTGCACTTCTTAAATTAAAAGGCCAAACTAGATAGAAGTAATTTTGACAGCATGCATTTTACTTTCCTCATTCACACTTGGCTTATCTTTTATCTGGTTGGGGATGTTTTTTTCTCCATCAATTTAATATATATTTAACCTGTCTTCCCTATAATTGTTTAAAGTGAGGCTTTTTACATTTTCAGTTTTATTAAATAAATATATCTTACTTTCATAAGGTAAACTATATATCAACTAACATTCATTTGAAATTTTATCAAATTAAAATTAGTTAATATCTGGCACTTTTTCCTTTAAATGATCAAGGTTGGTAGGGGAAAAGAACATATCTTTTCATTGTGCAGCACACAGGAAGATAAGTTTTTTAAATTCATATAGAATAAAGACATGGATTAGTATATTTTAATATTTAATGTCAGAAAACTTAACAAAAAATTAATATTGAAGTTAAATATAAGGTGGAAATATTTTGACAGTTTTCACTTTTTATGATTAATATCCAAACAAAAAATAAAAGTGTATTCAAGCAATTGTCTAAGTAATTTAGATCCCAATTCACCCTGATAATAAAAAATACATTATCTTAAATATACCCAAACATACAATTTATTTTTATATAGTAAATGTTCATCCAATTGCTTGATTTGTATTCTATTGAATCAGATTGACACACAAACCTTATGATTCTTTATGCATTATTATGAATATACTTAAGTCTGGAATGATAGGGGAGGTAATGCACAAATATAATGCATCAAAAAGATACTTTGTATCACATGTATTTTAAAACCCCTTTGTTTTGCTGTGGATACTATAAAAATCTTCAGTTCATTTTGACATTTCCAATCAAGTGGAGAACATTCTAACACCAAAATGACTAGATATAACATCTTTTCACCACCTTTTCTTTTCACCATCTCTTCCTTTCCTAGTAGTACTTGTAAATGTTTGCTAATCTTACCCAGCTTGCTAAAGTAATGGATACAGTTTGAAGCAAAGGTGAAGTGAGAGGAAATGTGGAAGAACTACTCCTTTAGCTAACCCTTGAACCATAACTTGAAGTACAAAAGAGGCAGCGTGCCACCCATATAAATTCTTTCTTGAAAGAAGCCATAAATGTAATAGAAATTTGATTGATATGATTTTCCAGATTGTCTAAAATAACATAAGAAAAGATGAGATGCCTGAACTAATGTAAGAATCAGTGTGTAATAGCTTGGATTTGTATTTGCCTTTATGTGACAGAACCAAAACTAAAATGGCTTGGTTGGTGGCCTGGGCCTTTCTCTGCGGGGTGATCATGGGGCAATGGTCAGGCCCCTGACCAATCGCATCGCACCTGCCTTGGCTGACCTGGCACCAGTGGGTGTCATAGCATGCTCGTCCAGAAGGTCGTTTGGTCTAATTAGCATAATGTGCTTTTATTATTATAGACTAGAGGCCCAGTGCACGAAATTCGTGCGTGTGTGTGTGTGTGTGTGTGTGTGTGTGTGTGTGTGTGTGTGTCCCTCAGCCCAGCCTGCACCCTCTCAATTTGGGACCCCTCGAGGGATGCCCCACTGGGATTAGGCCTAAATGGGCAGTTGGACAACCCTCTCACAATCCAGGATTGCTGGCTCCCAACTGCTCGTCTGCCTGCCAGCCTGATAACCCCTTAACTACTCCCATGCCAGCCTGATCGACACCTAACTGATCCCCTGCCAGCCCGATTGCCCCTAACTTCCCTACCCTGCGGGCCTGGTCACCCCTAACTGCCCTCCCCTGCTGGCCTGGTCTCCCCAAACTGCCCTCCCATGCAGGCCTGGTCCCCCCAAACTGCCCTCCCCTGCAGGTCTGTTCCCCCTCAACTGCCCCCCCTTGAAGTCCTTGTCCCTCCCAACTGCCCTCTCCTGCTGGCCTGATCGCCCACAACTGCCCTCCCCTGAAGGCCATCTTGTGGCAGCCATCTTGTGTCCACATAGAGGCAGCCACCTTTGACCACATGGAGGCAGCCATCTTCTGTGTTGGAGTGATGGTCAATTTGCATATTACTCTTTTATTAGATAGTATGTTAAATCTTGACGCTTGAGTGCACATCTTTGCCTTGCCTTGCCTTGACATAAAACATCTTTTTTAATGTGTGACAAAATAAGAGTATGCACAAAAATCTTCTTTACCAAGGTATAATTGTTATTGAGAAAAAAAATGATTTTTTAAAGAGTGAGTTGAACTCATATTTCTCATGGAACATTTTCAATAGAAGAAATGAGTTAATGACAGACTATAGTATAATGTATTTATTTCTATGCTGCCATAACAAAGTACCAAAAATTCAGTGTCAACACAACAAAAAATTGTTGTTTCATTGTTCTGAAATCTAGGTGTTGACCTTTGCTGATTTCTGATGTCTGCCAGAAATCCTTGATGTTCCTTGGCTTATAAATGTATCACTCCAGTTACATGAATCCTATGTTCTGGATGTGTCTTCATATCATCTTCCCTCTGTGCATACCAGTTTCTGTGTCTATATTTCCTCTTTCTATAATGACACCAATTATATTGGATTAGGGCCCACTCTAATGACTTCATCTTAACTTGATATCCTCTGTAAAGACCTCATTTTTAAACAATCTCATATTCTGAGGTCCCTGGTATTAGGACATCAATATATCTTTTTAGGGTACACAATTCAACCCATTGTACATTGTTATTCAGTGATGGATATTAAACAGGCATATTCTCTAAAATTGATGACATAAGCATTCACTGTACTTAAAACAATTAACAGTACATGTTGTAAATGATAAAAGTTGAATTTCTGACAGAAAATAGCTATACTATTTTTCATTTCTATCAGCAATGTGTGAGTGATCAACTTTCTTTGCAACCTTGCCAACTTTTTGTGCCATCACTACTTATCCATTCTGATAGGTGTGGAGAGAAATCTCACTGTGTGTTTTTTAAATATGTTTTTATTGATTTTTGGAAAGAAAGGAAGAGAGAGGGATGTAAAGAGAAACATCTATAAGAAAGAAATATTAGCAATCAGCTGCCTCCTGAACATCACTACCAAGGATTGAGCTGGAAATTAATGAATAAAATAAATTTATAAATAAAATAGAACCAGAGACGTAGAAGCATGGAACAGACTGATGAATCTCGGAGGAAGGCAAGGGTGGGAAGTGGGAGGGGAGTGATTAATCGGGGAACTTATGTGCATATATGCATAACCCATGGACACAGATAATAGAGTGGTGAAGGCCAGGGTGGAGTGGGTCAAGGGTCAAGAAAACTACTGGGAAAATAACACACAAACAAACAAAGGAGATATCTGTAATACTTTCAACATAAAGATAAAAATAATGCAAACATATTTTAGTGGAATTAAAATCATAACCTTAAATATTTTATTTTTTGAAAGAAAATATGGGTAGCTGTCTATTTACATTTAATAAATTGTCAATGTGTAGGTATTTTTAAAGAAGTTGTATATTTTACATTCTATTTTGGGGGAGTGAGGGGCTTTTCTAAATTTATTTATTTATTTTTATTTATTGTTTAAAGCTTTACATATGTCTCCTTTTCCCAATTGAATCCTCCCTGCCCTGGCCACTCCCAACCCCGAGGGCAAGCCCCCACTGCCCAGGACTTGTATGCATGCATATTAGCATAACCAATGGACATTCTATTTTAA